>OY992530.1:219663646-220263646 GCA_963921185.1 Dasysyrphus tricinctus | reverse complement strand
ATTCATTTTTTCGAATTTTTTGTGTTTTTTTTTTTTTAAAGTTCTAAACCTCTTAAAAAATCACCCGTTACAAATTCTATATACTACTGAAATAAATCAGCCAAGTAGAAGACTTAGCATTTAGTACAGGTAAAATAGTACAGAAAGGCATTCGAATAAAAAAAAAATTGGTACCTCCATGAAACTTGGTGAAAACGTTTCATATACTATAAGAATGGAGAATCAAAAGAGTCTATAAAAATATTTCATATGGAAGGGTGTTTTTTGGAGGGGGGAGGGGCATAAGTTGTGGTGTATCAAACGGAAAAATTTACTTTGATGTAACCTAAGCATATGACACATGTTTTCAAGGTAGTTTTAAATGCTGAATCAAATGACACCAAAACCAAGTCGGTAAGACCTCCATGAAAAAAGTTATTGGCATTTTTGTGTTAGGATGACTATATTTTCAGTATAAAAGTCAAATATTACCGAAAACTAGTTGAAAATGGTGGTCCATCGAAGAAACTTGGTGTAAATGGTTCATTTGTCATGAAAAGCAATAATAAGAAGAGTCTATAAAAATATCTGTGGTTAAAGGGTGTTTTTTTTTGAGGGTTGGGGTGATGATTGGGGTTATGGTGGGATTATTACCATAAAACCTGTGAAAAAAATAGTACCCTCATGAAACTTTATAAAAATGTGTTATGAACTACCAGAATGAAGAATCAAAAGAGTCTATAAAATTATCTTTAGGTAGTATGATGTTTTTTATGGGTGAAGGAAAGCATAATACTTTTTCCAAAAACAAACATTGATCCCAAAAACAAATAACACCCTATACTCAAACCCACAAAAACAAATTTTCCCCCTTGATATTTTGGTTAATTCCTATGATTCTTCATTCTCGTAGTAAATGAAACACTCTTTACCAAGTTTGTTGGGGGTACCCTCTTTTTCAATTTTTCTTTTTAAATAGCCACACACTTCCTCCTATCGTCAAAAGCGAACCCTCCCATGTGAAATAATTCTATAGACTCTTTTGATTCTTCATTCTATTAGTTCATAGCACATTTTTACAGAGTCTCATGGGGGTACCATTCTTGTCACAGGTTTTATGGTAGTAATCCAACCAGTCCCGCAACTCCCCAAAAAAGCACCCTTTAACCACAGATATTTTTATAGACTCTTCTTATTATTGCTTTTCATGACTAATGAACCATTTATACCAAGTTTCATCGACGTACCACCATTTTTAACTAGTTTTCGGTAATATTTGACTTTTATGCTGAAAATATAGTCATCCTAACACAAAAATGAAAATAACTCTTTTCACGGAGGTCGTATCGACTTGGTTTTGGTGTCATTTGATTCAGCATTTAAAACTACCTTGAAAACATGTGTCATACGCTTATGTTGCACCAAAGTTTATTTTTCCGTTTGATACACCGCAACTTACGCCCCTCCCCCCTCCAAAAAACACCCTTCCATATGAAATATTTTTATAGACTCTTTTGATTCTTCATTCTTATAGTATATGAAACGTTTTCACCAAGTTTCATGGTGGTACCAATTTTTTTGTTTTATTTATCCTATTTTACCTGTACTAATTAAGGATTGGACTTGTTGAATTATTGATTCAAAATAGCTTTTTATAGCGTTTAGTCCTATAAATTGGCGTTTCGTTCGGCTTACTCACTTGAAGTCATCAGTTACATAGTGAGTGGGTGAGTGCTAAGTCATCTACTTGGCTGATTTATTTCAGTAGTATATAGAATTAGAATAGGGTGCATGCTCAGTATCTTGGGTTATCACCTTACATTTTATTGAAGGAATTATAGGCCGATATCAATATTTAGATATTTTAAACATCAATTTTAAAAATAGTGCCGAAATGTTTGGAATTGAAACACTTTTGCTTTTCTATCAAAGGCTTCCGAAGGTGGTTTTCTTGCTTATTATTGGCTGAATCTTAGATTGTTATACATGTATCAAAATAAAGACTGAAATGTGTTCTTTCACATAACTTTTAAAAAAAGGTAAATAGCCACTGTAGATTTTTCATAAATAACAGATTTCTAAAAAAATTACTAAGTTTCAAATTTATTTGACTATTTCAAAAATTGAAGGCTCTAGAATCATGATTTTAACAAAAGATGAAGATGTAAAACTCACCTTTCATTTGATACCAAATACATAGAGGTTTGTCTTACGCTTCCTATGATATATGACTTTATTTGCTTATAAACGGACAAAAATCAAGCAGGAGGTGCCTTCGAAATATGGACAATAACTCAAAGTCCCTACATACAATTTTCCTTAAACTTCACAGTTTTAATGTGCTAACACTCACCTATTTTTGATAACACTCTTGTTCATGGACGCTCTTGGCCCCATACAATTTTGCCACATCTCCTTTCGGTAGCAAATTCATTTTTCGATTGCAATTTCCACCACATTACGCTTCGATTTGCCGGATGATTTGATTACTTGTACTCGCCCACCTAGCAACTTGACGGAAGCTAATGAGTTCAACGTTTTTTTATATGGCGACAAACCTCTGTTTTGTGCAGGGGATGTCATTAAAGAAAGTAGTAAGTTACCTCAGTTCCTTCGTGTTACGATACAAAAGAGAAAAATTGATTTTTTGAGGGCTAATGCCAAAAATTACGATTCTCAAACTACATATTTGCAATAAAAAAATTAATTTTGCATGCAATACCACGAATTTTAAAGAACGTGACCCCCTCTGGGCAAAAGTCTGGATCCGCCCTTGTTTCTAGAGTCGAATCTAACATGTATAAAGTTTAACACAGCTGAATAGGTAATATCGAACCCATCATTAAAAAGTTTTATCCTCCCGGATAAGTTTTTGCTCCGGTTCAGTAAAATCCTAGATCCGGGGCGCAATATTATTAAATGGAAACGTGTGTGAAGTTGGCTTAACATTTTTGAGCTAGAGCAATGGGACCATGGCAGGAATTTGCGTTTTTTTTTGCATTTCTTATGCATTTCTATTCCGGATTTTGCAGTTCACCAAATAGTGGGTGTAACCGACTGTACTGCTAACTTCACTGTGAAGTTAGCAGTGCATATCCTTTTCTCAGCAACTGGGCAGTTCAAGAAAAGGAAAAAACCAAATTTTTAGATCCTTACATAAAAAAAATTCATACTGTACCTACTGCTAACTTCACTGTGAAGTTAGCATAAAAGTCCTTTACTCAGCAACGGTGACACTTAGAAATTTGCAGTTTAATTTGCAGTTCAAGAAAAATTTGTGTCCAAATTTTTAAGTCCAAACTGGAAAAAAAATCGAATAAATTCATTTTTCACTGTTAACGTCACTGTGAAGTTAGCAGTACATACCCTTTACTCAGCAACTGAGCCACCTAGAAAATTGCACTTAGGGTCCAAATTTGCAGTTTTGTATGCACTTCAAGAAAAAACTAAGTTCAAATTTGTGTGTCCAAATTTGACAAAAAAATCAAAAAATTCACTTTGCACTGTTAACATTGGTGTGAAGTTAGCAGTACATACCCTTTTCTCGGCAACTGTGCTAGGTAGAAAATTGCAGTTAGGGTCCAAATTTCTAGTTTCTCATTTACTTCACGAAAAAATGCAGTTCAAATTTTGAAGTCCAATTTGACAAAAAAATCGAAAAATCTACTTTGCACTGTTAACATTAGTGTGAAGTTAGCAGTACATGCCCTTTTCTCAGCAACTGAGCAAGCTAGAAAATTGCAATTAGAGTCCAAATTTGCAGTTTTTCATGCACTTCCAGAAAAAATTAAGTTAAAATTTGTATGTCCAAATTTGACAAACAAATTTCTTTGCACTATGTACATCACTGTGAAGTTAGCAGTACATACCCTTTTCTCAGCAACTGTGCTAGGTAGAAAATTGCAGTTAGGGTTCAAATTTGCAGTTTTTCATGCACTTCAAGAAAAACTAAGTTAAAATTTGTACGTCCAAATTTGACAAAAAAATCGAAAAATTTACTTTGCACAGTTAGCAGTACATATCCTTTTCTCAGCAATTGAGCAAGCTAGAAAATTGCAGTTAGAAACCAAATTCGCAGTTTTTCATGCACTTCCAGAAAAACTTAAGTTGAAATTTGTATGTCCAAATTTGACAAAAAAATTGAAAAATTCACTTTGCACTATTAACATCACTGTGAAGTTAGCAATACATAACCTATGTACATCACTGTGAAGTTAGCAGTACATACCCTTTTCTCAGGAACTGAGCCAGCCAGAAAATCGCAGTTGGGGTTCCAAATTTGCAGTTTTTCATGCACTTCTCGAAAAAATTCAGTTCAAATTTTGAAGTCCAAATTTGGCAGAAAAATCTATAAATTCACTTTGCACTGTTAACATCAGTGTGAAGTTAGCAATACATAACCTTTTCTCAGGAACTGAGCCACCTAGAAAATTGCAGTTAGGGTCCAAATTTGCAGTTTTCCATGCACTTTGAGAAAAAAACTAAGTTCAAGTTTGTAAGTCCAAATTTGACAACAAAAATCGAAAAAAAATAATTTTTCACTGTTAACGTCACTGTGAACAGCAACTGTGCTAGGTAGAAAATTGCAGTTAGGGTTCGAATTTGCAGTTTTTCATGCACTTCAAGAAAAACTTAGGTTCAAATTTGTATGTCCAGATTTGACAAAAAAAAATCGAAAAATTTACTTTGCACTATTAACATGACTGTGATGTTAGCAGTACCTACATACCCTTTTCTCAGCAACTGAGCCACCTAGAAAACTGCAGTTAGGGTCCAAATTTGCAGTTTTTTATGCACTTCAAGAAAAAACTAAGTTAAAATTTTGATGTCCAAATTTGACAAAAAATCGAAAAATTCACTTTGCACTATAAACATCACTGTGAAGTTAGCAGTTCCTTTTCTCAGGAACTGGGCTCCACAAAATTAGGCCCCAGGATATGAGGTCCCAAAAAAAATAATGAAATAAGGCCCCAAATTGGGATTGTGTTTCGTAATGAAATGAAACTAAGCCCCAAAATTAATGTTGGGGTCTTCTTTCATTGGGGCCGTATTTCATAATGAAATAAGGCTCCAACAAAAAAGGAAATAAGGTTCCAAAAAAATGTAATAGCACCCCAAAATTCGAGAATTTTCATTGTTGTTGTTTTGGATGCATTTTTTTGGGGCCTTATTCAATTTTTTTTGAGGCCTTATTTTATTATGGGGTCCCAATGAACCAAGACCCCGGCATTAAATTTGGGGCTTAATTTCATTTTATTTTGAAAAACAATTTGGGGCTTATTTCATTTTGCATAATTTACTTGAAATTGCCAAAACAACATTGTTTTCACAAAAAGTATGAAAATCCACTAATCGAGGACCCAAAGCTAGCTAAATACCGCTTAGTGTGGTCCCAGCAATCATGTTTCAATGTAAAACTGAGGTGATGTTAAAGCTCTAAGAGAAAACGATCGTCACTCTGGTTAAATCAGATTAACGAAGTGTTGCAAACAACTGCTGGTTATTTATATAGAATATATTGACGAGACTAAGACTAATCAATTTTGTTTAATGCTTAAATACGAGTATCGTGTCAAAAACCAACAGCGAGTAACCTAATAGCTGACAAAAATCGCGTGATTTTGTTCAGCTATTCTGTTACTTATTGATGCTTTTCAATATAAGGATCGTGTTGTAAACCATCAACGGATTTATACTTACATATATAACTTTTTGTAAGGAATTGCCGAAAAATATTGCTCTGTTGCCTTGCAGGCATTTAAAAATGTGTGCTGAATGCAACCTAAAAATTCAAGCTGAAGCTATAGTTGAAGGAGAGGAGAGTTACAAGTGTCTTTGTTGCAGGAAAATTATACAGAATACAATCCAACTATTTGTTTGATGGTATGGGATATTATTTAATTTTTGAAAATAAATTTTAATATTAAAAAAAGCATATTGGGGTCTTATTTCATTAAAAATAAAGAATTAATTTATTTTTGGAGCTTTTTTCATTTCGAAGGGGCCTTATTTCACTGGGGCATAGTTTCATTATGAAAAACTACCCCAATTTGGGACCTTATTTCATTTTTTCTTTTGGGGCCCAATTTCCTGGGGCCTAATTTTGCGGAGCCCAGTTCCTGAGAAAAGGGTATGTAGGGTGAATTTTTCGATTTTTTTGTCAAATTTGGACATACAAATTTTAACTTAATTTTTTTTTTGAAGTGCATGAAAAACTGCAAATTTGGACCCTAACTGCAATTTTCTACCTAGCACAGTGGCTGAGAAAAGGGTACGTACTGCTAACTTCACAGTGACGTTAACAGTGAAAATTTATTTTTTTTTTCGATTTTTTTGTCAAATTTTGACTTTCAAATATGAACAAATTTGGACCTTAACTGCAATTTTCTAGGTGGCTCAGTTCCTGAGAAAAGGTTATGTACTGCTAACTTCACAGTGATGTTAACAGTGCAAAGTGAATTTATCGATTTTTCTGCCAAATTTGGACTTCAAAATTTTAACTGCATTTTTTCGTAAAGTAAATGAAAAACTGCAAATTTGGACCCTAACTGCAATTTTCTACCTAGCACAGTTGCTGAGAAAAGGGTATGTACTGCTAACTTAACAGTGACGTTAACAGTGAAAAATGAATTTATTCGATTATTTCTTTTTTCAAATTTGGACTTAAGAATTTGGACATTAATTTTTCTTGAACTGCAAATTTGGAGCCTAGCTGCAAATTTATAAATATCACCGTTGCTGAGAAAAGGACTTTTATGCTAACTTCACAGTGAAGTTAGAAGTACAGTCGGTTACACCCACTATTTGGTAAACTGCAAAATCCGGAATAGAAATGCATAAGAACTGCAAAAACACTGCGAATTCCTGCCACCTAGCTTGCAATTGCTGTCATAGGTCCATCTCTCTGTAGTGAGTCCCTAAGAAGACAGAGAGCCATGAATATTGCCAAACATCACTTGTTTATCCTGAGTGTTTTTTGGATATTTTCCCAAATTTTCTATCTTTTAATGGACAAATAACAGAGTTTAGTTTGACCCATGACAACAATCGTTCAAAAGCTAAATATTTTTTGTATGCACACTTCTTCCCTCCGACCAATAGACATTGAAATAAATCGATGTTAAAAATGTACGTCAAATTTTACACCTGTTCGACACGTGTTTAGGTAGGCAGACAAACGGTTATTGGTTCAAGTCCTAAAAGGCTATTATTGATATGACTTACAATGTTACGCAAATGACTTGACTTTTTATGTCGTTTGCTCTCAGTCTAATAATAATAATTCAAAAATATATGAACTCATTTAAAAGTATCTTGCTATTTCAACTTTAATGATACATAATCAAATAGGCATAAGTATAGGTATGTTTTGACGGGGTTTTTGTGTCTGCTTTTATTTATTTCATTTTACATACCTACATATTTACGTTTCTAAACCAAAACAAACAAATCGAATCGAACTTTTAAACTTAATCGTGCGAAGCTAGGTTTAACTATGTTTTCTTTTCTTTCGCGTTCAAATGTTTTTAATAATAGTTATCTATTCTATCAAGCATGTCACATGAACCTTATTGAAAATTAAAAATCGATATAAGAAAAATGAGTTTTTTCCCAGGTATACCTAGGCATGTAGTTTATTCTAATTAATAAAAATAATTACTTAGAAAAATCAGATATGAGTATTTATTGAAAGCTTTAAGAAAATTTACTCAAATAATCAACTTTTGCAATGAGTAATTTTCCGTATAGCAAAAGTAACATTAACATTTTGTTAACACAACATCAGCCTAAACAAGATCGTTGCATTCAGATGCACGTTTAAGGTCGGCTGAGTTGCATTTTTTCAGTGTTCGCAGTATTTGTATCATTTCCTTATATCCGTAATTTTCAAAGTTAAGTTGATCACTTCCTATATCACTTTAGTTTTTAATTAGTTTAATTCACTTGATTTTTCGTGTAAAATTATACTACGACGCGACGGGTATTTAAATTGAAAAAAGGACTGAAAATCGGAATCCGTAACATCAAGAAGCCTCCAGTGTGTATTTTGATAATAATTGTGAACTATTATTTCCCAAAACATTTTTGTTTTGTGCTTCCAAGTGCTATTCCCGGTAAAATATGTTTTTTTTCAAAGTTAACATTTAAACATTCGTGGGCGGGAAATCTAAGTTTAAGTTACTTACTAGTTAAATTGTAGGTACACATGGTTTATGACAGAATAATTCAAAAGAAATATGAAGACAATAATCGTGACATATTCTATAGAATAACTGGTTCTTGACAAAAAAAAAGGGAAAAATCCCTAACAAATATTATAATTAATCAACAAAGTAATGTAAAATCGTGTCATGAAAAAGGTTTTGGTTTCGTTTAAAACAAATTATGCATTTTAAAAAGAAAAAGTTCAGTTTCTTAACATCAACGTTCTAGACTTTAAAATGATTGCTTCCGCAATCATTATATAAATAATAAGTGAGCGGAAACTTTTTGATACCTATTTTTAGGTTTATAATAAGCGAAGGGGTTCAAATTAAATTATAGTTGGAAAATTTTTGTCAAATAGATGTTCACAAGAAAATAATGTTCGTACGCAGAAGTTAAGGTAGGTAAGTCCCTACTCTTCAAACGACAGTACAACTTGGATTGTAATAGTCGGTTCTACAAGGACGCTGTGAAAATGTAGTTCATTATCACGTCATTTTGTGGGTTAGAGAAGTACGGGGTGAAGAATGTCGTGAGGCACGAATAAAGCATAAACACCGGACTTCCTAGTCTAAGAGCCAATGACAAAAAAAGTCAGGTCATCTGTGTAAAGTTGTAAGTCATATCAATAATAGCCTTTGAGGTGTTGAACCATTAGCCGTTTGTCTACCAACCTTAACAGGTGTAAAATTTGAAGTACATTTTTTACATCGATTTATTTCAAAGCCTATTTGTTGGAGGGAAAAATAGTGTATACAAGAAATATTAAGCTTGCAATTTTGATTTGAATTTGGATTTCCTAAATAAATATGTGAATGACCAATTACTGAAACTAGCTGATTTTTTATAACCATAGATAAGGATTCCAGGAGTTTCGTCGTTTGAGTAATGAAACCATTTTTTAATGATGGAATTCATATATTTTAAATTTATTTATACTTGGGAAAAGCCCCAGGGGAAAGTTATGACCCTATGACCCCCATCCTTTATCCGCCAATGTGCCCAAGTTACTTTTAGTTGCTCCCGGTTCAAGTTCTTTGGGTTATATGGAAGAGCGCCCACTAATTAGCCAATAAGTTGGAGGGAAATTTTAGTTGATTCCAAACTGGCTCATGAAATTAAGTTGCTCTCAATATTTATGGCCAGTATTTAAGTGATGTTTTTTGGTTTCATCAAATGCTTTTAAATATAAGTAGATCTTAAATACCCTTGTTAACTAAAAGCCTGTTTTTGTCTCATTAATTTTAATAAGTTTTTTTCGTAAGCCATTCCAGTCAACAACAGCTGATATTTTGCTTTCAGGATAAATGTCCCCTCATAAATAGCACTTTTTCTCATACGCTGTGCATGTGCAAGGGAAACAAACTCTTTTTGTGTATCCAGGAATGTGAGGCAAGCTCTCTTAAATTAAAATATTCCAATTCTACATTTTCACATAAAACATAGGAGGGATTTAATCTTTCCAGGACGTTATCACTGGATGCCAACTGATAGCTTTAGTGCAAACATTTACAAAACTACTGGTCGGACAAGCTTTATCTGGTCGAAATGGTTAGAAAATGCGCTTTTCAGGAAGCATTTTCCGCTAAATGTATCTATAAGCAACTGCTATAAATGGGGTATCAAATGAAAGGTAGGACTGTCCTCTACACGATACCAATGGTCGGACAGACTTTTCTTGGATGTTGCCACGAGTCCGACCACTTTTCTAATATTAAGGATTTTGTGCATCCTTGGATGAAAATGAAAAAAATAGTGGTTAAGGTCCCTTTTATATTTATATGATTTTACTTAATTTTCCGTGATGTAAAACGCAGTGTTAAGAAAATACCATTTAAAAAAAAATTGTCTGACTCGTCGCAACAGCCAAAAAGGTCTGCCCGACTATTATAATCGTGTAGAGTAGAGGACAGTCCTACCTTTCATTAATTTGATACTCCATTTATAGCAGTTGCTTTTATTATAGGTCCATTAAGCGGAAAATGCAACCTGAAAAGTGCATTTTATAACCATTGCGACCAGATAAGGCTGATGAGGGAAATTTTATTAAAATTTCTAATTGGTCAGAAAAGGTCAACTGGTCCAAGAAATTGGTCAGCCCTAAATAACTTTTAATCAAGGCTTAAACTTTCTCAAGGTCGCTCAAGGTCACGCTCGATTTTTGGCACCTCATTTAATAGACCGAGAGCCCGCAGCAGATTTTGGGTGTGAACGATAGCAAAAAAAGAAGTATAGGCGTCGAAAGCTCCATTAAAGACTATTAAAAAAATCAAAGTCTGGCAGTCCACAACTGGGGCCTTTGCGAGACCAGTAGTGCATCGAAAAAAAAATATGAATGCAACTTCGAGGAAAATCGTGTTAGCCAAAATTGGTTTTCACCCCTCCCTAGATAAGTTCCGCGGATCCCATATCACGGAATTTGAGATCATTTGAGTGTTTAATTCGGCCTGCCAGACTGTTTAAAAAAACCACTTAGAATTTTGAATTTTTTAAACGGTCCGGTAGAGCGAACTATACACTCAAATGGTCTCAGATTCCACGATATGTGATACGAGGAGCTTCTCAAGGAAGGAGTGAAAACAAATTTCGGCTAACACAATTATCCTCGAAGTTGCATTCATATTTTTTTTCGATGCACTGTTTCTCGCAAAGGCCCCAGTTGTGGACTGCAAGACTTTGATTTTTTTAATAGTCTTTAATGAAGCTTTCGACGCCTATACTTCTTTTTTTGCTATCGTTCACACCCAAAATCTGCGGTGGGCTCTTAGTCTATAAGGGAAATTTGCCAAAATTTTATACCATCCGAAAGATTTCTAGATCGTGATAAAAGGTCAACTATTTTCAGTAATTGGTCAGCCATAGATTTTTGTCTATGAATTTTTGAAGTTCGTTTCAAGGTCACAAAAAAATTTTTGGCACCTCATTTGGGTCATTTCAAAAAATAAAGTATCCAACTTGAAAGGCCTCTTCACAGTTGTAAAAGGTCAGCTATTTTCAGTAATTGGTCAGCCATAGATTTTTTTTTATGAATATTTAATGAATTTTAAAAAAACATTTCAAGGTCAAAACGATTTTTGGCACCTCATTTTAGCGAAATTTGCACCGTGTACCATCTGAAAGATCTCTTGATCTATATAAAAGGTCAGCTAGTTTCAGTAATTGGTCAGGTTTAGATTTTTTTTTATGAATTTTAAAAAATTTCAAGGTCATAGTGATTTTTGGCACCTCATTTATGGGAAATTTGCAAATATTTAATACCACCCAAAAGACCCTTGGATCTATATATAAAAGGTCAGCTGGTTTCAGTAATTGGTCAGCTATAGATTCTTTCATACGATTTTGAAAAACAAATTTTCTAGGTCATGACCAATTTCGTGACATTGAAAAAAATACTTTAAAAAATCGTAAGAAAGAATCTATAGCTGACCAATTATGGAAACTAGCTGACCTTTTATATAGATCTTAGTGTCTTTCGAACGAACTGAGAATAGTTGACCTTTTATCACGATCTAGAAATTTTTCAGATAGTATAAATTTTTTACAAATTTCCCATAAATGAGGTGCCAAAAATCACGCGTGGCCTTGAGAAAGTTTAAGCCTTTATTTCAAGTCATCTAGGGCTGACCAATTTCTGGGACCAGTTGACCTTTTCTGACCAATTATTACTGACCAATTAGATGGTATTTTTTTTATCAAATTTCTCTCATATGAGGTGCCAAAGGTCCGGAGCCCAAGTTTCCAAATGTGAAGAAATATTTCGGCATCAGCATGTGAAGTTTCACAAATACAGGGATACGAAAACTTCAGAGTCGAACTGCATGTGCATGTTTGTTTGATTGGCGTTCCGGATCGGAGAGTTCTTCCGAATTGGCAATCGAAAACGCCATTAGTTTCAAAATTTGGAATAAACCGCATCATTGGTTTAGGCTGTAGATCCAGATACAAACAGACAGACGGACAGAACTCTGCCACCCACTTTTTTCGTGTTCTTTCATCGTAATATCATGTTTGATAGTTATCTCAAAAATTTTTGTCTGCACGAATAAAAAACTTGCTTTTTAATTACAAATTTTGGTATGAAAATCAAAAGTATATATTTATATGCATATAAAAACAAAATTTGAACAAAAATTTTCAATCCGTTTTTGAGATATCGAATTTTCAACAAAAAAATTGAGCCTTTTTTTAAAAATTCAAAAACTTTGTTTTGAAAATTTTGATATGCAATATTATTTAATCTTATCTGAAATTTGTATATACATAATACAATTCATCTAAGCCCGTTTAGCGGATAACGAGAAAATTCAAAATAAAAAAGAAATGTTTTATGACAGGTACTATTAATACATAGTTTCTAAGTGTAAAATTTTATAATATGAATTAATAATTTTTTGTATATGAACAAAATTTAATCAAAATCGTAGGAGTCGTTTTTGAGAAAAAAATATTTTTTTTTTTTTATAAATGTCAATTTTTTCTGAAAATATTTTAGAGAGTACTAAAAAACTCTTACGAATCGAGTTTCAAAACAATTGATCATGTGTTTTTCGAAATACATTTTTGATTTTCAAAAAAAAAATTGAAACATATTTTAAAAATCCAAAAATTATTTTTCAAAAATGTTGGTACACAGTACCTACTACTTAAATTTTTTGAAAGCTTTTGTATAAAAAAATATTGAAATCAGTCTTAATGTTTTGAAGAAAATCGAAAACTAAAAAAATGGTTCTTTGGGAGGTACCATTATTAACCATTTTTTGAAAGGTAGTCCTTACTGAAGGAAATTTATTGATTTTTTTGGGTAATTCCATGAAAAAGTGGACATGAAGATAGAAAAATGGAAAATTTATCTCACCCCCTGTCTATTGTTCGCTAGTTTTAAAATTAGAATTAGTACTAATCGATAACCTGATCTAATCAGACGTTTCTCTGTGCGGTACATTATATAAAAGGCAAACATTCATAAAAGAATTCGATCACCACCTTTAGTTGAAGACATTAATTTGTCTTTCAACATAAAAAATCGAAAGATGAGTGCGGATGACCACAATTTTAAGTACGGGCGGTTTACCCCCTTACAATGTCTTCCGGACTCTGACGATATTGAAATTGAATGTGAAGAAGTGTTAACTACTCCATCAATAAAAAAAATTAAAATTCCATCCATTTGCGTACTGCAAAAGACTTCCGATAACGTGCATTCTATGCTTAACGAAATTAAAGTTAAAGACTATTACATAAAAAAAATGTCAATTGGCATAAAAATAAATTGTGAAAAAAGTGAAGATCATCAAAGTGTATGTTCTACATTAAAATCTAAGAACTGGCAATTTTTCACTCATGACCTTCCAACAGCAAGGTCATTTAAAGTTGTTCTTTTTGGGCTAGACGAAATGCCAATTGAATTATTAAAAGCTGAACTCATTAAACTGGGCTTAAAGTGTGAAAATATTAAACTGATAAAAAAACAGCATGAACACTTCCTTGATGTTTTTTATATAGTTTTTCTTGAGCGTGGGTCAACTAGGCTTGCAGATCTAAAAAAAAATATACGATCCATATTCAGAACTCAAGTTAAATGGGATTTTGCACGACGTCCAAAACAAAAATACACACAATGCTTTAATTGTCAGATGTTCGGACACGGAGAACAAAATTGTCACATCAAGACCCACTGTGCGATCTGTTCTGAAAACCATGAAACAAGCAAGTGCAATTCAAGTAATATTAAATGTGCGAACTGCAATGCTACACACAAGGCAACTGACCTGTCATGCATGAGCCGTAAAAGCTTTTTCGATATGCGAGAGAAGCTTTCTTCGAAGAACAAACGTCAAACTCTAGTTGTTGAAAGAAAACGTCAGACATACGAAATAAACACCTCTGATTTCCCACCTCTTCCAACTATTCGGAGAGCCTCCACGCATGTAAAACCGGTTTCGGTACCTGTTTCTTTTCCCACTGACTGTGGCACTTGGGTGAATAACAACACTGCTGTAAATGATAACACCAACGCCAGTGATCTCTTTTCGATGGACGAAATCAACAAGCTTACAGCGGAGATGATAACTTTATTGGGTAAATGTAAAACCAAAGCAGATCAGTTTAACACTATTGCACAATTAGCAATTAAGTATCTTTATAATAATAAGTAATGAATAGTACATCAATGAATATAATATGTTGGAATGCTAGAAGCATTCGATGCAAATCCATAGAATTTTTTGCTTTTCTTAAAAAGCACAATGTAGATATAGCTTTAGTATCTGAGACTTGGCTTAGTTATGATGACAAACTAACTAATCAAGCCTATGTTTGCTATCGTCTTGATAGAGATGAGAGAAGGGGCGGCGGTGTTGCCGTGGTAGTGAAAAAAGCAATACGACATGAATTAATTCCTATTCTTAATACCAAAGTAATTCAAAATGTAGGAATTAAAATACCTTTTGCAAATGGTACGGCTTTAAAAATATTTTCCGTTTACTTTTCTGGAGGTTCAGCTAATGCGAATAAAAGGTTTCATTTAAACAATGACTTGAGGAAGCTAATAACCATAAATGATACTTATCTAATTGGGGGTGATTTTAATTGCAGGCATAGAAATTGGGGTTGCTTAAGAGCAAATACATGGGGAAACATTCTTGCTAACCTTAACTCAAGACATCCGTTTAATATATTGCATCCACCACATCCAACTTATTATCCTACAAACAACAGGTCAAACCCATCAACTTTGGATCTATTTTTGACCAACCTCCCCAGTCTTTTCAATCAACCAGTGGTCATAAATGAGCTAAGCTCAGATCATTTCCCAGTTCTTATTAGCTCTTTAACTTCACCACAACAAAGAAAGCACGAGATTTTGGACATAAAAAATGCAAATTGGAATACGTTTAAAAAAGAAATGCGATCTAGGTTACCAAGTATTCATGCACCTTTAATAGATGAAGTAAATCAACAGCAAATAGACTTAAGTATTTCTTGTTTTACAACTGCTGTTCTTGAAAGTATTGAAAATTCAGCTCCTTAAAAACAAATACGTTATGATAGTGCGAACATATTACCTGCTAATATTCTCCAACTAATAAAAGTTCGCAACAGCAATCGCAGAAAATGGATACGAACAAGAGACCCTTCTTATAATTCTGAAGTAAAGATACTCAATGCCTTGATAAAAGATTCAATCTCAGCCTTTAGGAATCGATCCTGGAACCAAAAATTAAAAGGCTTAAACAAGGGAAGTAAACCATTTTGGAATATGGTAAAAATAATAAAAAAGAAAAATACATATATTCCTGCTCTTAAAGTAGGAAGCAATGTTTTGATATCCAGTGCTGAAAAAGCTAATGTACTGGCTGAAACTTTCTATGACAACCATTCAGTCACTTGCGGGACTCCTTCTAATACTGCAGTAGAATCCGTGGTAAGTGACTCCATACATACTATTAATTTAAGTGCTTCAATTACTAATCACGGTGATGTAGCATTTAATGACGTTAAAGATGTCCTTCTTGCTCTTAAAAGCAGAAAATCTGAAGGCTTTGATGGCATTAAAAATGTTTTTCTTAAGAACTTACCAAAGTCTGTAATAAAATATTTGCAACACCTATTCAACAGTTGTCTGAAGTTAAGCTATTTTCCTCATGCATGGAAAACAGCTAAGATTATACCAATTTTAAAGCCTGGTAAAAGTGCAAATATGCCTAATAATTATAGGCCAATAAGTTTATTAAGCTCATTGAGCAAATGCTTCGAGCAATTAATAAAAACTCGAATTGTTTCTCAAGTAACAAGTAATAATATCTTACCGCTTGAACAATTTGGTTTTAGGGCCCACCATAGTACAGTCCATCAAGTTGATCGAATCACAAAACATATTAGAACTAATTTTAGGAGAGGAAAAAGTACTGGGATGGTACTGCTTGATGTTGAGAAAGCATTCGATACGGTTTGGCATAATGGGCTTTTACATAAAATGTTAAGGCTAAAATTTCCAATGAATTTAATAAAAATTGTTCAATCCTTTTTATATGAAAGGAAATTCAAAGTATCAATAAATAATTGGTTCTCTGACACATACAACATTGTAGCAGGTGTTCCTCAAGGATCGGTACTAGGCCCAATTTTATATACTATTTTCACATATGACTTCCCATGTTTAACAAACTGCGAAAAAGCTATCTTTGCGGATGACACTTGTATATTCACATCGGATTCAGTTGGTTTCAACATTGAAACCAATCTGCAATCAGCACTGAATGTGATACAAGATTATTTTTTCGATTGGAAGATTAGGGTAAATGCCTCTAAGACACAGGCTATCTTTTTCTCACGAAAAAGAAAAGCCTGTTTCTTGCCCATAAACAATTTGCAAGTAAATGGTTTAAGCACTGAGTGGCGTTCAAGTGCTAAGTACCTTGGAGTACACCTAGACAAGACTCTTACTTTTGGACTTCATATTCAAGAAGTAATTAAAAAGATCAATATAACTACCAAAACTCTATATCCCTTTATAAATCGAAAATCCAAACTCAGTAATAAAAATAAGCTCTTGATCTACAAAGTAGTTTTTCAAGCAATTATGTTTTATGGATCACCAGCATGGGGCAAATGTGCAGTTAGTCATATTCGCAGACTCCAAATTGCTCAAAACAAGGTTTTGAAAATGATCCTAAAGCTCCCATGGTCTTTTTCAACAGCAGAACTCCATGAAATTTCAAATATGGAACTGGTTTCGACAAGAATTTTTAAACTTAAGGAACGCTATACTTTATCTTGCTCATTCTCAGATAACTCGTTGATTTCCAACCTTGCTTTATAGTTATAGTATTATTATAATAGTTAATTATTATATAAGCATATTCTGTGATATTATTCAACCAACTAATTTATTTATTTATTATTTATTATTTTCAATTATTTATTTATTTATTTATTTATTTATTGATTGGTTGATTGATTTATTTATTCATTTATTTATTTATTTATTTATTTATTTATTTATTTATTTATTTATTTATTTATTAAATTATTTACTTATTTATCTGTGATTTATTTATTGAATTTTATTTTTGTTTACTATTATTTATTTATTTATTTATTTATTTACTAATTTATTTGTGATTTATTTATTTATTTTTATTTTTGTTTAATATTATTTATTTATTTATTATTTATTTACTCGTCCATTAATTTATTTATTTTGGTGATTGTATGCATTTTTGTATTAATTTTTTTATATTTGGTTTGTATATTTTCTAATTATTTTGTTAATCAATTTGGTATATATTATCTTGTTTGTTCACAATACATATTTATTTACTTGTTAGTCATATCCTATTATTTCTGTATCTTATTATTTATTTATTCATTTACATTCCATGTGAAACTTAAAGTTTGGTTGAACTGCACCGCCCACCCTTCTTCTCGAAATTCTCTAATAGACCTATTTTTATTTTAATGAAGGTTTTTATGTAGCTTTTCCTTCAAAATATTTTAATTCTTGTTCTTTTGTTTATTAAAAATTATCAAATTGTCAGTAGTAAGGTAGATTTATACCAAAACTCTGTAAATTGTGCAATATAGTTTAAGAAAATAATGTATAAATATTCTGCTACAATAAACAACAACAACAGAATTACAAAATATCCTACAAGTAATAAGCATACGGCTAAAAATAAGATAACATTATAAAAGGCTTAACCCTAAATTTTTAAATTAAAAACGTGAAATAATGTGAGTTACCGACTTTTTGTAACGTGAGTTACCATGTATTTTATTAAATTTGTATAAAATATTTTCAATAATTTAAAATTTGTGTACAGATATAATCAGGCTGATAAATTCTTATATGTAATTCAACAAACCAGTTTACCTTTATTGGTTTGTTTAATTTTTAGAAAATAAGCATAGTACTGCAACAAAACCCATGTCCGAATATGGTAACGTGAGTTACCAACATGTTTTAGTATTTTTTACTAAGAAAGAATTTATTTTTCCCAAAAATTTTATTTTTTCCTCGAAGTCGAAATCATTACCATGTATAGAATTTATATTTTGTTTTATTTATATTTATATAAGTATGGAAATTTTAATGAAAAAGAGCGTAAAACTCTCCCAAATGTAACGTGAGTTACCATGGAATTGCCCTTTTAAGAAAAGTTGTCGAGCCGTTTTTGAGAAAAAAGTGATTATGTAAAATTTACTAAAAAAAATGTATGGCAGGTACCGTTATTTTTGGTTCTAAGAAAAAATTAAAAAAAACCTGTGGTCATAATCACCAAAAACTACTATGTACCAAGTTTGAAGAAAATCGATCGAGCCGACAGACAGACAAACAGACAGAATTGTGCCACCCACTTTTTTTGGTTATCTCGAAATAATTTTTTTGCACGAATCCAAAACTTGCCTTATAGTACCTACATATATCGCAAGTAATTTTTCTGAGCCTATTTATGTACCATCTGGAATTCTTCAGGGAAGCCACATAGGACCATTGTTATTTCTTTTATTTAGTAACGAATTATCAGAGATATTTAATCACTCACAGTGTCTTCTGTACGCCGATGGCTTAAAGCTTTACAGAAAAATTAACTTAATTCAGGGCTGCTTACTTCTTCAAGACTACCTATTAAGGCTTTCGCGTTGGTGTGGGTTGAGTTATTTGCACTAAAATGTTGCTAAATGTTAAGTACTTACCTGTTTAAGAAAACATAACCAAATTTTTCACACCTATAGGTTATCAGATTTTCCTATAGAAAGAGTGTCAAAAAAGTAAGATCTATGTACAGTGGTGGCCAAAGAATTAGAAACAAGAATTTTGTAACAATGTTAAATTGCATAACTTTTTTTTAGGAAATTTGTTGAGGTTGGTTAGTGGTTCTTTTAATAGACCATGACATATAGTACACTTCTGAATATTTTATAAAAAATAAAAGCGTGACACTAACAGTAAAAAATTAATATTATTTATTTAACCCAAATCGCACCTGGCCATACAATTAGAAACGCAAAGAAAAAATTGGTATTTCATAAAAAATTAATATTTTGTAGAGAATCCCTTATTTTTTGTCACTGCAGCTAATCTTGCCTGCATACTGTCTACCAAGGCGCGGCATCTTGTGGGGGTATACTCTCCCAGACCTCCTTTATATTTTCAAAAAGTTCCTCAGAATTTTTTGGGTTCCTGGACCTTAGCCTTCTCTCCACGTCTGCTCACAAGTTCTCGATAGGATTCAAGTCTGGACTTTGGGTTGGCCAATCCAAAACATTAGTTTTTGTATCAAAAAACCACTGCTTAACAATCCGTGCTGTATGCTTTGGATCGTTATAGTGCTGGAAAACATAACAAATGGGCATGTGTGCAAATGAATAAGGCTCCATGACATTTTCCAAGATGCCTTTATAAATATGTTGGTCCACGGAAAGAATTGAAAAATCACCTATTGAAAAATTTGCAGTTGCAATTTACGAATCATGTTTTATTCGTAAATCAAGACATTTTAATCCCAAATTAATACAAAAACTGGTAATTTAACAGTCAAAACGTAGCAATTTACGAAATTTGTTTTTTCGTGATTTGCAATTAAAATCCATGATTCAAGTTTGTACTTTTCATAGCAAAATACAACTGTTTTGGCGTAATTTACTCTCCAAGAGCATAATTTCACAAACTGCATTTAAAAATATTGATTTGCGATAAATATTTAGTAATTAACATTGCACAATCACTGAATTACGTTTTTTTTGTCGTGATTTGCAACTACATGAGAATAGTTGCAAATCACCAACAAAAAAATCCTAAATCACGACTTTTTTGTCGCAATTTACTTCTCGAAGAAATACAGCACCACAACATGGCAGGTATCTAATCATCAATGTGTGACACCAACGATCTGTAATGCAAATTGGCCTGGTGGTTGCATGCTTGCTTCGCAACTGGAGGGTTGCGAGTTCAAATCCAAGTAGAGTCAAGCGTAAAGTATTTATTTCATATAAATTAAATTAAATGTGTATACCTGCAAAATGAAGGGTAAGCAGGATTGATCTTTCCAAGTGGCCATATCACGAAATAAAAGTGGTGATCACAAATCTTTTTTGCAAATTTACAAATTGTGCAATTGAGGAATGTTTGGATCAAATTGCGATTTGTTGTTCGCAATTTTTGTTTTCTCTCGATAGCATAATTGATACTTAAAGAGGGTTGATTTACGATTTTTGAGTATCAATATCTTCATTTTGCTCAGTTTTGCAAATTGCAAACAAATAGTCGTAAATTACGAAATCCGGAGCCAAGGTATAAATCGGGATTCATTTTTCGTAATTTGCAGCTCATTTTTCGTGATATGATCCAAGAATTCTTTCCGTGTCCATTCGACCATTTATTCTTACTATTGGGCCAAGTCCATGCCACGAGAACGCACCCCAAACCATTATGTTTCCTCCTCCATGCTTAATGGTCTTCTAAGTATATTTAGGATCCAATTCCTTCTTCTGAAGGCGTCTAACATACAATTTACCATCTGACCCGAACAAGTTAAATTTGGATTCATCACTCCAAAGTATGTTTTTCCAGAATCCCATGGCTTTATTTGCGTGAAGCTTAGCAAACATCAAACGCCTCTTCAAATTCTTTTTGGAAACACGTGGTTTTTTCCTGGCGATGCATCCACGTGGCCCATGTTCTAGAAGTCGGCGCCTTATGTTTCTAGCTGATATCTCTTGACCCAATTGGGGCGAAACAAGCTCTTTTATTTTTGCAGAAGTCAAAAAAGGATCAGCTTTGCTAATTCGGCATATCAATCTGTCCTCTTTTGGCGTGGATTTTCGATCTTTTGGTTTTCTTTTTGAGTTTTCAAAGCTGCCAGTCCTTTTATTGACTTGAATAGCATCAAATACCATCTTTTTCTAGCAATTAAATCTTTTTGCTATGGAATCAATTGACTCGTTTTCGTTTGATAGCACTGCACTATGAGCTTCCGGAGTTCTGGACTACAAGACTTATTTTTGCCCATTTTCATCGCTGTATTTTTAATTAATTAATAATAATATTATAAAAATAATCAACAAAAAAACTGAAAACAATCAGCTCACATTGATAATAATTTTCTTTATTTTTAAATTTACCAATTCTTTTATCGTTTCTAATTTCGTGTCCAGCAAAAATGTCGACTATAAATGAATTTTCTAAAATAACGGTGTTTTATAAACTGTTCGCGTTCAAGGAAACTCATATTTAGAACAAACATGTCACCTGTCAAAGACCAACGACACAAGCGTGCGTGGCTGGTGCTTACAAAAAATATTATTGTTGATAAAGTGTGTTTAGAATTGTTGTTTCTAATTCTATGGCCACCACTGTAGGCGTTATCTTTGATCAAAAGTTAGCTTATTATCCTCATATGGATCTATTTATCAACAAAGCTTACTCAATGTTGGGCTTTGTTAAAAGAAATACCCGTGAGTTTTCTGACATCTTTACACTAAGAACCCTGTATTTTTCATTAGTAAGGTCTATTCTGGAGTACTGTCCCGTAATCTGGAACCCTTTTTATATAACAACCGCTGAAAGAATTGAGAGAGTGCAAAAAAACTTCACAAGGAATGTTATCTTTAAACTTAACTGGGAATGGTACGGTGAATTTCAATGTTACAAAGCTAGGTGTTTTTTTTGTATTGGTATTAACACTCGTTCACTTCGCCGGAAATATTTTTCTATTGTTTATTCGTGACATACTTTCTTTTCGAATAAAGGGTTCATTTTTATTAGAAAGATTGGGCTTTCATATCCCACCAAGGAACACTCGGGGTAACATCTTATTCCATGTAAATTTTCATCGAACTAACTATGGTTCCAATGAACCGATCTCACGTTGCATCAAGGAAGCAAACTCTGTATGTTCATATATTGATATATGTATTGTATAACTCTTCAAGAGAAACCTTTAAGATTAATTTTTGTATCTATTTTAGCTAATAATTTTTATATATCAACTACCTATTTATTTTCCATGTATTATTAAAAAAAATATGTCATAAATATACCTAGTTTTAGAATATTGTTATCATAGTCTATAGAAGTTATTCTATCTGACCAAATATAATTTATTAATTAAGAGCGCGATATTCTAACTACCGTCACATTTTTATAATCTCAAAAGAGCAAGAGCAATCACAATATAATGTAGATTTGATATCTAGAATATCCGAATACTTTTGGGAATGACAGTACCTACATCTAAACAATTTTTTTTTTAATTTATTATTTAAACAGATTTATGACCCAAACTTGTGCGGGAACAGTCATTGATCTTGACATACCTTCCTTCAATGTCACGTGCCAGAGTTCGACGTTAAAAACTTGAAGTGACTCTTACATTATTTTTTTGTAATTTATGTCTTAATTTCAGGCAATTATATACGTGAACAAAAAATAAAATCAAACTTAATATTACTAGATCGTATTAAAAAAAAATTCACATTATATCTGTTGGCGTACTTCCCAAAAATACGAATTTCTACGAATTATTCAGCCCAAAGTTCTGTCAAAATGAATATAAAAAGAAAATTGTAATAAAATTCGTATAAATTCGTATACTTTTGGGTACTTCCCGAAAAGACGTTTATTATATCTGTTTGCGCGTGCTTCCCAGAACTAAGAATTTCTACTAATTCAGTCCAAAGTTATAGGTATGTTAAAGTTAATATAAACAATAAAATAAAATTCTACTAAAATTTATAGAAAGTCGTACTTTTGTGAAGTAGATAAACAAACAGACATAATTATCTTCAAAATACCAATTAGTAATTGTGTAAAAAAACTTATTTAAAAATAAGAAATTTACATACATACATATTTTAATACATGTAAATAATTGGGATCACCTATAGTATACAATTACGTGCAATGGTTTTTTATTATTGAATATGTTTGGTTGGCCCATAAGTATGCTTAAAGCCGAAAATGCAACCAAATTCACCCATGCATTTCTGAGAGAATGGTCACACTAGCCACTTTTCAATATCTTTTGCTATTACTAGAACATTTATTTTTCAAAATTAATTTATCTATTGAAATGGATAGTTCAAAAGATCTTGTTAGTAAATTAAGCAGGAAAAGTTATGTACATAACGTCCCTCTTCTCACGAACTGACGTATCTGCTTTTGCAATATTTTACAGGAGAGCAGTTTTTAGTTTTGTGTCCTCCTTCTATAGGCGTTTTTTTGTGTTTTACAACGGTTTTGTTCTTTTTTTGTAAAATTACAAGAATTTGCTAAAGTTTCAAATGATATGCGATTCAATGTATGTACCTATATACTTAATTAAAAACAGTTAAAAATAATCGATCAACCAGATACGTCAGTTCGTGAGAAATTTTAGTGAGAAGTTTAAGTGTGGCAGTATACACAGGCACCACTGTTTTGAAAAAAAAACTTATTAGTGAGACATTTTAGTGTCGCGATAGTACGCACAGGTATCACTATTTTCAAAAAAGCTCGCCCATAAGCCTTTTACTGAACATTTTTGTTTGACAGAGTTTAGTAAACAGGAAAAACCGAATGCCATTTAAATTTTATTTAATGATGGGTGAATAGCAAAAATGGGTTACATCTTAACATAAACTTAAGGCCTTTTATTTCTACTCACCGATAAATACACCTAGTACCTGAAACCACTGTATTTACACAATAATTTGCAATATAACGGAAAACTACTATCCACATAATTGCAGTTACGTCTGTCCGTGAGAAACTTTTCACCTAAAATTGCATTATGCCAACTATGTCATAACACATTGAACCATGTTCCAGACATTTTTCAGGGTATTAGTCCAGTCATCACGTCGCGAAAAAGGGCCTGACCTTGCGCGCAGAGGCACTGTCTGATTTTTTTCATGGATCGATAGATGCTCATTTAAAAAGCTTAAATCCAAATTTGCACCACCTGACAACTTTTTTTACCAAAGTTATTGGTAAAAATGTTTTTTTTGCCATTTTTTCGTCTTTTGTGAATATCTCGGCTGCAGTATGTCGCACAGAAAAAAATAATACATGGATTTATTTATAATAAGATTAGCTATTATATTATAAAAAAATTAATTTGTTTAAACAAATAAAAAAGTTATAGTTAGTTAAAGTAAGTTTTTATTGTTTGAAAATCACTCTTTCGTGATTATTAAGAAAAAAGCTCATCTAACGATGAAGTTTTTATTTTTTACTTTAAAAGTCTTTGTAATTACCTACAATTTAAAAAAAAAAATCAGCCCTTAACTACTAACACAAGCCGAGAAATAAATTTATGAACATAGGTAAGTCAGCGCACCCACGCAATTTTATATTTTCAGGTTTTATTTTATATCTCAGCCCCAGTATGTCGCAAAGCTAAAATTAAAAAGTTTTATTGTTTATAATAATTCTTTCTATCAACTTGCGTTAAATTCAATTTGTTTAAACAAATAGAAAAAAGTTTCAGTTTATTAAAAGGTTTTTTTTGTCTTGATTTTATACCTTTTTTCATAACTATTGAGAAAAAACTGTATTCAACGGTACTATTTTTAAGGTTTACTTTTTTTTGTAGTAGTCCTATAAATTTTCTATAAATTAAAAAAAAAATTAGTCCATTACGAGGGGTCTTTGAAGATGAGAAAACCGCGGAGTGCTATTAAATTAGAGGGTGCATTTTGGAGAAAGGAGTACAAAAGCACCCTTTTTGGTTTTTAGCATATAACTCGAAAACGAAGCAAAATTTTGAGATAATTCTTCAAACTTTTTTGTAGAGAATACAATTTACTATCAAAATGGATTTTTGAAAAAAAAATTTTAATTTTTAGTTGGCAAAATTTTTAAAAATTCATTGCCAAAAAATGTGAAAATCGCATTTTTTTTTTTTACGTATTTGCTTATAATTTTCTTACCCGCAGAGATAGGTATAGGTTTTTCCTTTCTATAAAAGAAAGATAATTAAATTTCCCTTAAATAAATTAAAAAAAAGGAACAGTTTGGATAAAAATCGACCGAGAAATAGTCGTTCAAACTGAGCTGATTTTAAGTTTTAAAGCTTTATGAATGACATTTTTGGCTATTTTGATGGACTTGTTAGATAATACACTCAAACTGGGTGTATTAGTGAGCCATGCCCAGTTAAGTCAAAAATAAAATCAAATTTCAATTTTTTTTTTACAGTTTTAGGGTTCCCATCTAATTTTTTCAATATTAAGAATAATTGCCAAAATCAACACATTTGCTCTTACAAAGTCGGGTTTTGAACACATGTTAGCTTATACCTTCTCGAACATGAAAAAAAAAATAGTTCCAGACAAGTTTTACGGTGGAAGGTCCTTGCCAGACAAGCTCAACATTTTTAAAGTAGATATTATAAGAATTTACTTTTTTTTTTTGAAATTTTAAATAACTATCAAATCTTGTTTAACAAAGCCGGATTTTCAATATTATGTTAACTAATATCTCCTTATATAGAGACAAATTGTGCCAGACGAGTTTGGCTGTCGAAAATGCATGCCAGGCGGCGGTATAAAGTTGGCGATTTTTTTCCTTTTGTTCTCTAATTTTTTAAATAATTATCAAAACTAGCAAATCTACTTTCACAAACCGGGGTATTAAGTAGTTTATGCCTTTCGTTATATGGACAAAATAGTGCCTGACGAGTTAGGTATTCTAAAATAAAAAAAAGTTATTTCTTTAATACCTACATATTTAGAAAATGTTGAGCTGCTCTGGTAATTACCTTCAACCAAAAAACTGGTCCAACACTATTTTTTTCACGTTTGAGAAGGTATACTAACTGCTAACATGTGCTCAAAGCCCGGCTTTGTAAAAGCAAGTGTGTTGATTTTGACAATTATTTTAAATTTTGAAAAAATTAGATGGCAATCCTAAAAATGCGAAAAATTTGAAACTTGACTTTTATTTTTGACTAAACTGGTCATGACTCCCTACTACACCCAGTTTGTGTATAATCTAACAAGTCCATCAAAATAGCCAAAAATGTCATTCATAAAGCTTTAAAACTTAAAATCAGCCCAGTTTGAACGACTATTTCTCGGTCGATTTTTATCCAAACTGTTCCTTTTTTTAATTTATTTAAGGGAAATTTAATTATCTTTCTTTTATAGAAAGGAAAAACCTATACCTATCTCTGCGGGTAAGAAAATTATAAGCAAATACGTAAAAAAAAAAATGCGATTTTCACATTTTTTGGCAATGAATTTTTAAAAATTTTGCCAACTAAAAATTAAAATTTTTTTTTCAAAAATCCATTTTGATAGTAAATTGTATTCTCTACAAAAAAGTTTGAAGAATTATCTCAAAATTTTGCTTCGTTTTCGAGTTATATGCAAAGAACCAAAAAGGGTGCTTTTGTACTCCTTTCTCCAAAATGCACCCTCTAATTTAATAGCACTCCGCGGTTTTCTCATCTTCAAAGACCCCTTTGTTATGCGTTGGTAAACTAACGCGTCATTTTTAATTCATGAATAACTTGGCTCCTGTTTGTCGTAATGGACTAATTTTTTTTAATTTATAGAAAATTTATAGGACTACAACAAAAAAAAGTAAACCTCTAAAAAAAAGTACCGTAGAATACAGTTTTTTATCAATAGTTATGAAAAAAAGGTATAAAATCAAGACAAAAAAACCTTTTAATAAACTGTAACTTTTTTCTATTTGTTTAAACAAATTGAATTTAACGCAAGTTGATAGAAAGAATTATTATAAGCAATAAAACTTTTTAATTTTAACTTTGCGACATACTGGGGCTGAGATATAAAATAAAACCTGAAAATATAAAATTGCGTGGGTGCGCTGACATACCTATGTTCATAAATTTATTTCTCGGCTTGTGTTAGTAGTTAAGGGCTGATTTTTTTTTTTTAAATTGTAGGTAATTACAAAGACTTTAAAGTAAAAAATAAAAACTTCATCGTTAGGTGAGCTTTTTTCTTAATAATCACGAAAGAGTGATTTTCAAACAATAAAAACTTACTTTAACTAACTATAACTTTTTTTATTTGTTTAAACAAATTAATTTTTTTATAATATAATAGCTAATTTTATTATAAATAAATCCATGTTTTATTTTTTTCTGTGCGAAATACTGCAGCCGAGATATTCACAAAAGACGAAAAAATGGCAAAAAACACATTTTTACCAATAACTTTGGTAAAAAAAGTTGTCAGGTAGTGCAAATTTGAATTTAAGCTTTTTAAATGAGCCTCTATCGATCCATGAAAAAAAATCAGACAGTGCCTCTGCGCGCAAGGTCAAATGACCTAATGACTGGACTATATCTAATGATGTAGAAATATGCAATCAAGTTAACCTAGCACAAATATGCCCTAATCTCAAAAACGACAATTTGCGAGTTACGTCACTTCGTGAGATGAGGGACGATATATATGAAGTTAGCAGGACACTTTTGGAAATAACGATGAAAAAGTATCCTATCATTAGTTGCTAGTTAATTGCGAATTAGTTACGCAAAAAAAAAATTAATTGCTTTTATGGTTTGCGAGAAAATAGGTGTCCTGCTAACTTCATATGAACTTTAAGCAGGTCACCTTTCTAAAAATTGAAGATATACGAAAAAATAAAAAAGGTTTGGTGAGATCTAGGTAATTGCGAATTAGTTACGCAAAAATTAAATTAATTGCGTTTTTGGCTTGCGAAATAATGGCTGTGTTGCTATCTTTATATGAACTAAGCAGGACAACTTTCTTAAAAATTTGGATAATCGAGCTGAAAAAATTTGGTTGGTGAGAAATAATTAATTGACTAGCAAACCAAAAATGCAATAAAGTTTTTTTTGAGCAACTAATTCGCACTTAACTAATTCTCAACAACCAAATTTTTTCAGCTCGATTATATCTTCAAATTTTTGGGAATGTTGTCCTTCTAAGTTCATATAAATCTAGAAGAACACCCATTTTTTCATAAGGCAAAAACGCAAATAAATGTTCTTTGCGTTACTAATTCCCAATAAATAAGTTCTCAACAACCAAATTTCTTCAATTCGGCTATTGATTATGTCCTAAAAACGAGGTAATAAAGAAGAAAGACGTTCATGAAATATTATTGTAACAATCTTCTCATTGAAGATGAGAAAACCGAGGAGTTTTATTAAATTAGAGGGTGCATTTTGGAAAGGGGGTGCAAAAACACCCTTTTTGGTTTCTTTCATAAAACTCGAAAACGAAGCACAATTTCGAGATAATTCTCGGAACCTATTTGTAGAGAATAAAATTAACCATCGAAATAGATTTTTGAAAAAAAATTTAAAAAAATTTAGTTATATTTAAAAAAAAATCATTGCAAAAAAAATGTGAAAAATCTTACTTATTTGCTTATAACTTTCTTACCAGCAGAGATAGGTATAGGCATTGCTTTAATTAAATTTCCTTAAAAATGAATTTTTCAAAAAACGGTTTGGATAAAAATCGACCGAGAAATAGTCGTTCAAACTAGGCTGATTTTAAGTTTTTAAAGCTTTATGAATGACATTTTTGGCTATTTTAATGGACTTGTTAGATTATACGCTCAAACTGGGTGTATTTGTGAGCCATGACCAGTTAAGTCAAAAATAAAAGTCAAGTTTCAATTTTTTCGCAGTTTTAGAGTTACCATCTAAGTTTTTCAAAATTTAAAATAATTGTCAAAATCAACGCACTTGCTTTTATAAAGCCGGGTTTTGAGCACATGTTAGCGTATACCTTCTCGAACATGAAAAAAAATAGTGCTAGACCAATTTTACGGCTGAAGGTCCTTGCCAGACCAGCTCAACATTTTATAAGTAGGTATTAAAGAAGTAACTACATTTATCTACATTTTTGGGAAAGGTGACCTGCTAAGTTCATATGAAGTTAGCAGGACACCTCCCAAGTAACATTTTTCCTCTCATAAGACTCTAACAGATTCTTAGTATATTATTTTATGGGATTAAAATATTCTCTGGTAGTCTCCTACAAGATTCTTATAAAATAGTTATGAGCGTTAAACGGCCTAGTTATTAGAGGCAATTTTCTATCTCATAACAAGAGTAAAAGATTTTATATGAGATTTGATATCTCGTTAACAGATTTTTATTTTTATCACGTAAGAAAAACTATTTATTTTTGTAAGGGTACTTATCTTGTGAGTGAATCGATAATATTATGTCTGAGCTGTTATATAAACATTATTATTATAGTTGTTTTTCGCACAATTAGACCAAAATTTGATTGTGGTTGAAAATTTATTATTTAATATTTACATTTTACCTCCAAAAAAACAAAGCGCTTTCAAAATAATGCATATTTAAATTATTTTGTTTGTATTTTTTCTTATCTTTTTTTTTTCCTCATGTTCACTTTTTTGGCAATAGAGTAGCTATACGTAGGCTCTTTGAACTCTCCCCATGTAACATGAAAATTTCATTTGTTCCTTTGATTATTGTCATTGTTTTTGAAAATTGTTCGCAGATATATATTATTGTGTGCATTTTGTTTTTATTTCAACTCCTATTAGCTTCTTGTTATGAAAACTATTTTACTATACAGTTTCTATAAAAGCTTTTTAGTAGACTTAGCATAGCCATCGCCACCCATAGCCGCTTATAAGTGTTTAACTATGGAATTATTAGCATGACAATATTGTTAAAAGAGGTCAAATTTCATAATAAGATTAGGTATTATAAGACTTAAAGTTTATACACTCCTTTTAAAGGAGAAAAAATTGATTTCATAATAAAACTTAAGCAGAAAAGAGACGCAGTCTTATTATAAAATTACTATAAGAGTAATTTAAGTTTCATAAGAAGATGATTACACTGGTCTGAAACGAAAATCGCCTTTAAACCAAAATATACTTTTCTAAAGGATTTTGGCATGCTGAATCCGAATCTGAAGTGAAAATTACTCTAGCACGTCATGTTTTTAGATATTCCAATTCAAACATGTAAAAAACCCGTTTTTTGAGTTCTTTTGACGTTGAATTTCTTCACCGACAGAAACTTTTTTTAAAAACTAATGACAGGACCTGAAAGAACTATATTCCATCTTTCTAAATCATTTTAAATCTTTTTAAAATTCCTTTTCCTCCCAAAGATATTATAAACTCAAGGAAGCCATCCAAGAACTACTTAGCTCTTATAAAGCTCTTAATTGCAACATGTGGCTGAAAATTCATTGTTTGGACTCCAACTTAGATTTTTTCCCGGTTTACTTTTTTGTAGTTTCAGATGAACATGGTGAAAGGTTTCATCAAGACATGATGTACCTACATAGAACGAAGATATAACGGGAAATGGTCAGAAGCAATGCTGGCAGATTTTTGCTGGTCAATTTTTCGTCAGACAATGGAAAATATGAAAAGAAAAAAAGCTACAAAATAATATGTTTATAGAAAAAATGTTATAGTAAATTGTTTATTTGGATTTTTGAGTTTATTTATTTTTAAACTACTTTTTTAAGGTGTAGTTTGGTAGAATCGGTGTGTTTTTTTTGTATTGTAAAATATTTTTCCAGAGCACTCGGTGAAATATACTAATGAAAAAAGTGTTTGGGATTTTGAAACGCTTAGTTTTTTCTTTTCTTTTTTAAGTCTGATTAAAATAATTTATTTTATATACTTGATTCGATGAATATTAAATATAGGGAAATTCTATTATTTCCCAAAAAAAAATATGTTTTTTACAGCGTAAATCATAAAAACTGCGAAATTTCTCTTGTTTTTTTTTTTTTAAATAACGGTTTAAAATATAGGTGAACATTGATGGATAATGACAAATCTGGTTTCATGTGAAAGCCAATATTATATGGAGTAAGTCCTCCAAATTTGAGCAGAATTGGCACAATAGTTTTTTTTTGCCAAGTCAACCAAGTCTAAGAGGGCTCTTTTTTACAAATCAATCATATTTTTCAAAAATCAATTTAAAAAAAACTGGACGTGATAGAATTTTTCTGAAACCAGATTTAGATTCAAAAAAGTCAAATCTGTCATAATTTCAAAAAATTACTTGAAGGCGAAAAAAAAGTTGATTTTTGCAGACCAGTGTTATTATTAAGTAAAGCTGCGGGATCTAAAAGAACCTTATGAGAAAGGATTTGTGGATTTCGGGAGCTTAACTCAGAAGGGTATGTAAGTTGGGCTGTTTTTTAGCAAACCATAAAAGCAATTAATTTTTTTTTGCGTAGCTAATTCGCAATTAAGTAGAAACAAATGAAAGGATACTTTTTTATCGTAATTTCCAAAAGTGTCCTGCTAACTTCATATACATGGAAAAGTTAACAAAAACCAACCTAAAAAAAAATAAAAATAAAAGATTTCTAAAGGAGGTGGCCAAAATAAGCAATTGACGTCACCAAAAGGGCAACCCCGGAATCCATTTAGTATAGTTATAGTAGCTATGAGCCACCAAATACGGCTTGGTATATCAAAATCCCCATCATGTTGTTTTTTGTTTTTTTGTATAAAAGATAGCTTATAAAATGGTATAAAAGAAGTTGCGTGTAAGATATCAACGATTTTTTTTTCAGACAATGGTTATTTAAAGCCATTTTAACAAAAAAGAAGATGGTTGTTTATAAAAACAAATTGGTGATTAAAAAAAAAAAAAAAAAACAGAGTTCAAGTTAAAAAAAAATTGACGAAGCTGTTAGATCACAATGAAAAATTCAATAAATGAGGCCGTGAGCGCAATAGTCGCCTAACTGCATTTTTCATTATTTTCAGTAGAGCAAAAATAAGAAACAGGTTATTTTCAAACACATGTAATTTTTAAATAAGGAAACACAGGTTTGATTTTCTTTTTGCAATATGATCAAAAAATAAAAGAATTTCGATTTTATATTCTTGATCTTTCAAAATACCGTTAAAACGGATTTTAAAATCAGATAGGCCACTATTGCGCTTATGCACTTTTATTTATTTTGTTTATTAAGTTGAAATTTTACATTTCTATTCACTTTCAGATGTGCTAGAGGATCCATAAAAGTATTTATATTATTTGCAATTGAATTGTTATTCCTAATATTGGTGTACAAATTATGATAAATTGGCGGTATGAATGGGGAAGGTCCAGAAAATCCTTTTTCTTCTCGTTGCTAATAGGTCTGCCATTGGGGTATAAAGTATCAAGACTTAGGCTTCCTAGGCTTATACTTATTTTTTTCGAAATACAAACACGTTGTAGAGGAAAATTTTCTTCAATATTGTAGTTCATGAATCTTTCTTGAGCCAGTTTACCTTCAGTCCTTCCCTAGAGATATTTTTATTTCAAATATTTTTTTTCCAAATTCGAATTGGAGGAAAATTGCTCTTTTGTCATTTTTATGACAAAAGAGCTGAGCTTATGACTTCTATCCAATCATCGGGGATATAAATATTTGGAAAACATTTTTTTTTCCTCTCAATCAATCCAAAATCTTGGTCGCATTGTAAATATGAATGTCCACTGAAAAAAAACTTATGGTAATTTTTTCAACTGTATAGTCTGGATGAGATGTTATAAGCTGACGTAATGTAGCCATTTTAATATTTTTATTCTGGCCTCCACCCACATTGATCTGAGTACATTATCAAATTATAAATCTCAGTAAGCAGGGCCTCTAGAAGCCACGCTCTCGTCCCAAACGTACATAAAAGCATAGTCATTTTTTGCATTGTGTATACCCAAGCAGTACGTCCATAGCTGACGCATATAATAGCAAACACCTGTTGATACAAGAGGACATGGTAGGGTTTTCATGAGGTCGAAAACTATAACTGTTACGTCATTATTTTCATCTTTAGCCATTGTTGAATTTGAAGCTTTTTCTTGATGCTTCAGCTTTAATTAGGTGGTTCTCTTTTTCTAATTCCAGTTGTTCTAATTTATTTGATTCTTGAGTGTTACAAGTGCGTATTTGTAATTTGTATGTCTAGGCTATTTGGCAAGAATCGGTGATTGGTGCGTGAAAAGATAAATTAATTCTTAGTTAAATTTTTTCCGAAACATAAACGCTGAAACCGGGGCATCAGAAGCTTCACGATATAATTTGTACATTATACTAAGGCTTAACTCAAGTAGCACAAAAGTCATAAATACACCGAAATATTTGGGGTATTTTATGCACTTACGTGATATGCATTTTAAATATAAAAAATATGCCACTTTCAGTCCAATTTTTGGATATTTAATTTCTATTCAGTGTTAATAATACCCCGTTCTCGTTCATAATTTACACCGGCTGTACCCAAATTATACCGATTTCAATGGACAAATATACCAAAATTTAAACCGAAGTTTATTTTTCATTCGGAAACAATTATAATTTACACCGTTGTTTATTTTCTTATCGAAAATGTATCTGCAAGAGTTTTGAAATCTGTCAATGATTGTGCTTGCCAAAATAATATGGGCGCAAGAAAATCATGTATAAATATGAATATGAGCGATTAAATTAAAAACGAAGCACATTCTGTCGATTCATTTTCTGTCCTACCCCGTCTAGAAATCGAGCGCCTCGGAAAATTTTATGAAATAAAGATTTCTAGGTCTATTCTTAAAAATTCAATTTTTAAATTGATAATTTTTGGGTTGTTGTAAATTTTTTTTAAAAGAAATACTGTTGAAAACAACTTGAATTTACGGAAAAATGCGGCATTTAAGTCGATAAATATAAAAAAAATAACTAATCATTTTCTTCGTTCTAAATATGGCCGCCAGCTAAACTTCAATTTGAACCTACCATTTAAAATGGTGTATTTTATTATTTTAAAAATATGTAATGTCGGCTGGGTTCAGAATCGAATAATTTTATACACCATTAATGGTATATTATAAAAACAGCAGTAAATTGGTTTATTTCTTGCACCATCAATGGTATATTATAAAAACAGCTGAGAATGGGTTTATATTTTGCACTATTAATGGTGCATTATAAAAACAGCTCAAAATTGGCATATGTTTTGCACCATTAATGGTATATATTATAAAAGCAACTGAAAATCAGTTTATTTTTTGCACCAAATTTCAATAAAATGTTGAAATTTTGCACCGAAACGACAATTGTGTAATTTTTATACTGAAATATTGACAAATACACCAAAATTTTAAATTTTACATCAAAATTCTTGAACTTACACCAAATTATGATCTCAGATTCCGTGATATGGGATCCGCGGAGCTTATCTAAGTAGGGGTGAAAACCGATTTCGGCTAACACGATTATCCTCGAAGTTGCATTCATAATTTTTTGTCGATGCACTGTTACTCGCAAAGGCCCCACTTGTGGACTGCATCAAGACTGATTTTTTTAATAGCCTTTAATGAAGCTTTCGACGCCCATACTTCTGTTTTTGCTATCATTCAGACCCAAAATCTGCTGTGGGCTCTTAGTCTCTATACTTTTTAAATATTCTCTATAGTCGTGACTCGTGATGGCATATTTGATCAAAATATGGATTTTGAATATTTTTACAAAGTCAAATTTGTCATATTGTACCGTTTCCTGGCTAAAACTGCAAGACATTATAAGAAATAGTAAAGTTTGAATGGGTATATCACTGGCAATTTTGAGCCATATTAAAGTCTTTAGTCTCTACTTTATTTTGTGAAAACGCTTTAAGAAAGTTATGTGTGGTTTATTAATAAAGGGGATGGCAATATTTTGAAGGCTGAATAATGTACATCAAAAATATGTAATTGTTAGATCGAAAAACCATCAGGGACAGGGCTACCACTCAGAAATTTAAAAAAACATAGTTTAAAAACATGATTTGAGTTCAAAAAACATGATCCACAGTTGTGAGTTGAAAAATAGTAAAAAGAGAAAAAGAAATCTTAAAACAAAATTCAGACCACATCGTGCCTTGCAAGAATTAAAACAAATATTTTCAAATATTTAATTAGATTATTTATTTAAAAAGTCAATAATGGAAGGAATAATTAACACCAAAATAATGTGTTTCAGGACAAGCAATTATTGCCATCGCATAGAAACAAATAGTGGAAAAGTGAAATACAAAACAGTAAATTACAAACTTGAATTTTGAGAAAGAAAGAAAAAATGCATTTTCTCTGGATTCTTTTCGCTGAGAAAGTGTGTGGTGATAAAAAGCTAAAAAGAAGAATGGTATAATAGTAGATACCTATGTGTTCCTTTCTTCATGAATTTTTGAATACCAATTCACATCTATTCACAGACAAAAAATTAAATAACAGAAACAAAGATGTAGTTATGCATTTAAGGCCAGGGTTACCGCTGAGAATTTTTGAAAGGTCGCAAAAAAGTCGCACTCAAGAAAAAAGGTCGCAAAACATAATAATTGAAAAATAGTCGCACTTTTATCCAAAAGGTCGTATTTCGAAAATAAAAAGTCGCACAACCATATTTTTATATTTGAACAACAACAAGAATTGAGATAATTTTTGCAACATTTTTTCATAAAAAAAAAATATTTAAAAAATTGCCGTCTTCATTTTAAAAACTTATGGTTCTGCATTTTTGCTGCTGCAAGGAAATTTCGAATTAACACGATAACAATTAAATCATTATTAAGCAGAGTAATAGTTAAGAAAAATCAGTCTATTTTAAGGTTTTTTTGTTTATTTTGATTCCTCAATGAGGGTTATGGTAAGGACTTACCATTTTTATCACCAAAAACATAGACATAATAATTAAGTCATCAGCTTTGATTCGCATTAAAATTATCACTGATTTTGCTTTAAAATATTTCCAATTATATATGAGGAGTTTAGGAACATCATTTTCACTTTCGGTACTTTTTTCTTTTGTTTTGTAATCGGGTCCAAAACCCTGAATTTTATCGATTGTCAAGGAGATTAAGTCAAGAATAATTTCATGTTTCAACGAAAATTCAACTTGAAAAGGAACTTTCGGAACAAAAGATTTCATACAAAAAATATAAACTATTTACTTGTCTTTGGATCAAATTGAGTTTCAAAAAGTGATATTTTTCCATGTAATATTTTGGTTTTAGATCAAAAGGTGACAATTTCAAAATATTTTTTTAAATAAAAGCTCTTTCCCAAAACCTACTGCAAAACTAATAAATACAACAGTTTGTCTGCTTAACCGATGTATACATAAAGAAAACAAAAATCAAAAAAACTGGGCAGGCATACCTTAATTATGTTTTTCTCAAAACTTCTTAAAAGTTAAGTTAGGACATGAACTATTGGTGTACTAAAGCTCAACCCGTCAAGTCGAAATGAAAGGTTAGTCTCACTAACAGCCCCACTAATGGAAACATTTTTTTATTTTAGATTTTCTTCCAAACGGTACGAGTGATTTCAATCATTTTTTTTCATACATAAGCTTCCAAAAAAGATTGATTGTATTGTGTACTGAAATTAAAAAATAATATTTTTTGGATTTTTAAAAAATGTTTTAAAATAATTTTTTGGAAATCAAATATTTCGAGAGCGACATAATCGATTTTTTTGAAACTCGATTCTTAGGTGGTTTTTAGTACCTACTTTTTAAGATATTTAAGGAAAACATTTTTCTTATAACAGCACCTTCCATATACAAAAGCAAAAAAACCGTTAAAGAAAATATTTTTTTTTTCTCAAAAACGACTGCTACGATTTTGCTTAAACTTTTTCTGTGTGCTAAAGTTAGTACGATTTACTACCAAACTATTTAAAATTTTATATTTAGCATCTATTAGTAGGTAGTACCTCTCATAGAATGTTTTTGTATTTTGAATTTTCTCATTATCCGCTGAACGGATTTTGATAAATTTTGTACAAACAAATTTTAAATTAGTTCAAATAATATTACATTCCAAAATTTTCAAATTCGATGTCTCAAAAACGAGTAGACATTTTATTTTTAATTTTTTTTATATGCACAAAGATAAATAGGTAATAGGTGTTGGCATTCTAAAAATGTTTTAAAAATTTATTAATATTTTTCCAACGATTTTAATTAATTTTTTTCATACAATCATATTCAATCTAGAATTAATATGTCATTCTTTTTTTTCCCTGAAAGTATCAAAAGAGTTGTTTCAGTTAATTTAAATATCCTATTTGATGCTTTTAAACATTTTTCACTCATTATTTCTTTGTCTTTATATATAATTTTCTTAAAAACCCTGCCTCTTGAACATAAGAGCAAGTACGTGCGACCTAGTCGTGCATTTTATTTTACGTCGGTTTATGTTAACTTTTCCTGTTTAAATATTTCTTATGAAATTTTTAAACTACCCATTTCGATAAAAATTTAATTTTGAACAAAAAGTTTTAAGAGTAGAATTATTGTCAAACTCTGCTTATAAGCATAAGGCTAGGACCGCACTTGCGATTTTCAATCGCTACGATTAAAAAATCGCGATCGCAACAAATTATTGCCATGCACGCACTTGCGATTATCTGTCGCGCGATTATTTAATCGCAAGAAATAGAACAAAAAGCTTTTAATATGAATGCACGCACATGCGTCTATTTAATTTCGCGACAGAAAAAACGCTCAAAAAATAGATCTGGTTCCATTTTTTTAATCGCTGCGATTTTAAAGTCGCATATGTGTGCATTCACATTTAAAACCATGTGTCTCATTTCTTGCGGCTAAATAATCGTACGTTTGAAAATCGCAAGTGCGTGTATAATTTTTTCTAGTTGCGATTACGATTTTTTAGTCGCGCTATTTTAAATCGCAAGTGTGAGCACAACCATGTAGGTCCGTTTGTTTCATTTTACCTTTCGACAATCGCATCGCCAGAAAAATGAAACAAATTTTCGACTTTTAATCGTCGCGATTTGTAGGTCGCATGTGCGTTCATTCTTATTCAAATTCATGTGTTCTATTTCTGGCGACTAAACAGACGCGCGATTGAAATCGCAAGTGCGGTCCTAGCCTAATAGTTTCCAAGTTAAACCAAAAAAAAACGCATGGGTGAACTTAGTAGCAATTTCTGTTTTAAGCATGCTTATGGGCCAAGTAAACATATTCAATAATAAAAACCCTTGAACGCTATTGTTTCTTTTTAAAAGGTGAATTAATAGCCTACTAGTCCTGTTCCTGTTGGCCAAAATATCCATGAGTGTGACCACAAGATATTTTCCCTTAGTTCTATGTACATTGTACATGCTAGTTGAACAGATGAAAGAAAAAATAAAAGCTTATGGATAAAAAAATGCAAGCATTCTTTCATACATATTTGGTTGATAGAACTGCATTGTTTACATCTTTTAGCTAGAAAATCTTCTTAATCGGTTACCTACCTATCTCTTAACCTTTTTTTTTAAATTAAAACATTTTTCATTCCAAATGTAAACAATTTCGCAATAGTTGATTGCCTTGGTTGGAACTTTAACCCTATTGTAAATCACATATTAATAGGTACTTTAAACGGGGGCTTATTTCCCAGCGTCTGATTTCTCTTTCTCTATGGCTCATAATTGACTCGTTGCATACCTACAGGTTATTTACATGAAAGAGAACACTTGATCGAATAATCATTAATTTCTTTGTAACACGTTGTAGTTTCGGGAAATCCCACCTATAAAGCATTCATTTCCATGAAGCATAAAAAACAAGTTTCTATAATGTAGAAAATGACATGCATGCAAATTATTTAAATGACCAATTCTTTCTAAGACGTTCTAGCTATTTGTCAACGATAACCTTTTCTTATATCCAATCTCTTCTTACTCGGCTAAGTAATAATGTATGCACATTGTACAATGTACATGTACATTGTACATAGGTATAATGATTTGGCAGGTAAAGAAATTGATATCTACCTAAGCTGGTTTTTAAAGACATCAATCAATCTGGTTTTTGTTTAATTTTTTTGATCATCAGTGGGTTTTACAATTTCTTACAAATGTAGTACCTTAAACTATACTTTAAAAATACTTTGATGAATTTAGTAAGAATTTATAATCAAAGAAAGCTGCACCTTTGCAAAGTGTTTCCCAAGAGTTGCTTAGAAAATTAGTCGGTAAATTAAATATTACTTTCTAAGGAAAAGCTTTAAGTGGAAGTGTTTAAAACTAATTTTTTAGTGGATTGTGTAGTGTAAGGTTGTATAAAACATCTCATCACAGGTATCGCACCCAGGACAAATAAGAATGGCCATTTTTCTTTTTCTTCTTCCTTAAAAATCGAGTCGGTTGATCGAAATACTGATGACTTGTTTCTAACGTTTTGTCAAAAAGTTAGAATTCTTTTTTTTAACATCATATATATGTATATGTAGAGATGTAAAAATGCATTTTTTAATGCATTTCTGTGTATGTGAATGTGAAAATATTTTGCAAGGAAATGTTAATGCGAACCCGAAAATTTGTTGCATTAAAACAAATGTTAATGCAGAATAAATTTCCTTTGCATTACAAAATAAAATGCACGACTGGGTCGCACGTTCTTGCTCTTATGTACAAGACACTGCGGGCTTAAGAAAATTATATATAAAACATGGAAATTATGAGAGAAAAATGTAGAGAAGCATGAAATACGACATTTAAATAGGCTAAAACAACTCTATTGACAGTTTGAGATGAAAACAAAGAATGCCATCTTAATTTTTGATTGAATATGATTGTATGGGAAAAAAATTTAAAATCGTTGGAGCGGTTTTTTAAAAAATTAATTTTGTATATATAAAATGCTTTAAACATTTCTTAAGGACAAATTTCGGTATGCAAATCTTAAGTATATAATTATGTGTATACAAAATTTGAAAACAAATTGTCAACCCATTTGTGAGATATCGAATTTTCAAAAAAATAATATGAAACTTTTTTTTTTTTAAATCCAAAAACTTTTTTTTTGACAATTTTGATATGCAATATTATTTATTTTTATCTGAAATTTGTATTTAAAAAAAATAATCTAAATCCGTTCAGCCGATAACGAGAAAATTCAAAATAAAAATTGCGTTCTATGACAGGTACTATTAATAGTTGCTAAGTGTAAAATTTTATAATTTTTGGTAGTAGACCGTACTAATTCTAGTAATTGGAAAAAGTTTAATCAAAATCGTAGGAGTCGTTTTTGAGAAAAAAAATTTTTCCTTTGCGGTTTTTTAACTTTTGTATGGTACCGTTAGTTTTTCATAAATGTAAAATTTTTCGTAAAAATATTCAAAAGAGTACTAAAAACTCTTAAATATCGAGTTTCAAAAAAATCAACAATGTCATTTTCAAATATTTGATTTTCCAACAAAAAAAAAATTGAAACATTTTTTAAAAATCCAAAAAATATTTTTTCAAAAATGTTGGTACACAAAACCATTTATGTTTCTTATAAAAAAATAATTGAAATCGATCGTATCGTTTTGAAGAAAATCAAAAACTAAAAAAAATGGTTCTTTGGGAGGTACTATTTATAACCATTTTTGAAAAATGGTTTTCCACCCAAAGGAAGACTTCACTAAAATAAATTTTTCGAATTTCTTTTAAGAAAAGTTGTCGAGCCGTTTTTGAGAAAAATACGATTATGTAAAATTGCTAAAAAAATTGTATGGCAGGTACCGATATTTTTGGTTCTAAGAAAAATGAAAAAACGTGTGGGCATAGTCACCAAAAACCACTATGTACCAAGTTTGAAGAAAATCGATCGAGCCGTTTAGGCTATAGACGAACAGACAGACAGAAATGTACCACCCACTTTTTTGGTGTTCTCTATCAGCGTAATATCATGTTTGATTGTTATCTCAACATTTTTTTTTGCACGAATCCAAAACTTGCCTTATAGTACCTATGTACCTAATCGCAAGTAAAAATCATCAAAATCGGAGCAGGTTCCTCGGGTTCCGAAGTAAAATGCTAGTGTTCCTCCACTACAAGGTACCTACAGGAATAATAATTATGAGAAAAGATAAGAATTCAAGCAACATTGGCTACAGACTGGTAAAATATTTAATGAAACAAACTCCAAAGCAAATTTCTAGAGAAAATCTTTCTAAGCTGGAATATTGGATGTCATGTTGAAAATAATTTTAATAATTTTATTATTTTAGCTGTACCAACCATTATATCGTATGAAATGGCGTTGGGGAGGGCTTAGGGGCTTTTGTTTTTCCTCTTGCCGCTTTTACAGATTTTTTTTTTTAATCTTGCGAACGCCACTGAATTCGAGCAATACTTAATCTAGCTTTCAATTAAAAAGTAGATTACCTAATATACATTGGTACCTACTCAGAGGCGTCTTTAGGCATGGGCCCGGTGGGCCAGGGCCCAGGGCCCCGTGATTTAGGGGGCCCCCTGTACCACACCAGTATACCAAACCAATGGTCATTTTTGAAAGTATGCGAAATTGAGATTGGATTTATCTGGCTCTAGTAAAATAAATGAAAGAACAAAATTTTCTCATCCTTATCGTGAAAGATTCTTAATAAATAAATAAATAAATAAATTGGGTGCGCAACAGCTCATGGAGAACCAGGGCCTAGTGACCTACAACTCACAACCATTCCTGTGTGCTTGTTTGTTGGCAGGAATGGAGGGGACCTACAGTTTTTTGCCGAGTCCGAACGGCTAAATGAGAAGCACTTTTTCATGACAAGTATACTCTTGGAGGATTTGTCAGTTCCTCACAAGAGGCAGTACCTCGAATAAAACATATCTGTTTTTAGGTGGCATGGCTGGGAATTGAACCCACACCTTCGGCATGACAGTCCTACGCACTAACCATCAAGCCACGAGGTACTACGAAAGATTCTTAATACCTACTCTTAAAACTTTTTAAGATTTTCCCAAACAAAAATATTTTAAGTTATTTATACCAAAAAAAAAATAAAAATAAAATGAAATCCAAGAAAAGTTCAACTTTTGAATAAAATTATTACAATTGAATAAAAACTATGTCTTTCGAAACGAAAATGTCCACACAAAACAAGTTATATTGAATCTTGGATTAGGAGGAATAGGAGTGTTAAACGATGTGCCTTTATTATGATTTTTGTTTACTTTGACATCTAATAAAATTCTCCAAATATATTTGTTCACAGTCTTTTCTTTTTTCTCTTACGTATTTGCTATTTTTTTATTGATCAAATTGTGGGGTGGTTTCAATTTTGTTCCTATATGTTTTCGGTGGTGCTAAATCCGAGTTTTTCACTTATGGCCCGAATACTATTAATTATTCTCAAAAAACATCTAAAAACAATTGAAAGCATACACGGTTTCCAAAAAAATTTCGTTTAAGATTTGTTTCCACGACAACCTGTTTGGACTCAAGTCTGAATTGAAAATGGACGTATTTTAAGTGTTCCAAAAGTTCATTCGGAAACACTATATTAAGTATAACTGTATGACAAAATTTGTATTTGAAAATGATTCAAAATATACTTTAATGGTGTTATTTGATGTTCTGAATTCGAATCTGGCCTCAGACTCGCTCTAGAATTTCACGTTTTTGAGATATTCAAATCTAAAATTTTGAAAAGGAAGTATTTTTTTTGAAGATTTTGGGTTATATTATTTCTCTAGGTATAGTTTCTTTTTTAATAAATTTCTATGGTCATTCTGAAGTATAAAAATTTCCCCTCAAAACTCTACTTCAATCTTTCAAATAACTTCTTTCGTCTTTAATAAATTATTATTAAGTTATTACCCTTCGTCTTAAACTACCTAATAGGGTTTTGTGGGGGCAGCGAAATACTCCAATATTCAAATAGGGATTGAGCCCCAGTGCGCATTTTTGCATAATTTTTTTGTGTTTCTTTCCATGAAATTTTAGTCGCAAACCTCAGATTCAAAAACAGGGTATGGTTATGTTTTGCCAGAATTGTTTGGCAAATTGACGTTTCGCGGGGGTTCATTTCGCGGATTTTTGTTTCGCATTTTATTTATTTAGCATTAAGAAATTTCGCATTTCACGTTTGGCAATTTATGTTTTGTTTTTTAAATCCTTATTTCGCATTTTTCATTTCGCAATTTTCATTTAGTTTGATATTTTATAGGCTTTTTGAAAATAGGCAATTTTTTGGGTGGCATTTTGTTCTTTTGCTTTTTTTCATTTGGCATTTTGCTGTTTTGCTTCTTTTTATTTGGCATTTTGTTGTTTAGCTTTTTTTTAATTCGGCACTCAATTGTTTTGCGATTTTTTGGCATGAAATTTTAAGGCATGTAACTTAATGGAAGCCAAAAAATCGCAAAACAATTGAGTGCCGAATTAAGAAAAGCTAAACAACAAAAAACTATTTCTAGTTCTATTTTTATCGGCAGAGGTTTTCGCAGAATTCTTGAGATCAGACATTGCATCTGCATGTATGCATGCATCTGTCATGTTCCCCTTTTAAAAATACCTACTATTGAATGAGTTTCATCACTATTTTTAACTGTATTTACTCGTGCTATTTTTTCTAACCTCACAACACCGAACAAGATAATTATTTTGATTTTGTGTTTTTAAATCGAAAGAATATCCGTCAATACTCAGTTTATCTTTCCCTCTATTGGACTTAAATGTCTCAAAGGTTTTGCCAAAATTTTCCATTATCAAAACTAAGCAAAAAACAAAGTGAACTTAACAACCCGACACAGTGATTACATCAAAAATCGACAAACAACTAAAGGTATACACCTTAACTAGCAGAATGAATTAAACAACTGTACAGAGAAAAAAACGGTAAATCTAAAAAAATACGATGCTAATGAATGATCAAACGATCAAAACAACTAAACGGCGAAACGATCTATCAGCGAAATAATAGGACGGCAAAGCGATATTTTGCGAAATAACAAAACGGCGATACGTTAATTGGCGAAAAAAACACTTGGCCAAATAGCAAACAATCTATCAAACAAAAGTGAAACGACAAATTGCCAAATGAATTTTGCGAAATGGTTGAAAATAATTTCAAATAGAAGCGAAAGGTAAAAACGCCAAATACGGATTGCAAAATGATTTAAAAACATAATGAATAAAAAAGAAAACGTAAATTGCCAATTAAAAGTTGCGAATTAAAAGAAATGTTTAACGACTAAGGCGAAAAAATAAAATGCCAAATGAATTTTGCCAAACTATGGTGACCCTCAAAAACATAATGAGGACAAAAATCAAAACTACCCAGCAATTCACATGGATGGATGATCTGATTGACATCTATTAAAAGATTGTCCCTCACAATAAGTTCGTTCGTTGAAGCTTACCCAGGGTTGACCCAGGTTTTATTGACAACCTGGTGAGTTCAATTCTCAAAAAACACTAGCAAAAAAACAAGAATTTTGGAAATCTGGTAATTAAAACTTAAATTTTTGCTGCAAATTGAATAAAAACAAATCAAAGTTTGCATTTTCTATTTCTTTTTGTTATTATTTGAGTAAGATGTGTCTATTCTTTTATTTTCCATTTCAAAAATAAACAATAAACAGCAGCACGGCGCACAGTGGGGAAAAAGTGGAAAAAACTCATTGGTGTGAAAGCTGGATTTTTTTATTTGTTGGAAGTATTTCTTACAGTAATTATGTTGTAGAATCAGGATGTGAAAGCATTTCTTTCAAAAAAAAATTCTAGATATGGAAATTTGTATTCAAAGTTGAAAAATTATGAAAACTGATGTAAATATGAGTATATTCTAAATGGTATAAAATCAGTTAAATTTTGACTTTTCAAACATTTTTTTTTTGTAAATATATTAAAAATAAACAGATTAACAATATGAGTTACAAGTTTAGCGGAAAAAAAATTTCTTTGATTTTTCATTTTAAGAATACTTGTAATTTTCCGGAATTTTAAGTTCAAAAATTGTTTTAACTACTTCCTCTGTTTGCCTCTGTGGGCGGACTCATATCATACGATAGTGTTGAATCTCAGCAACATTTGCCACCAAAAATCTCATCCTAGTTCGTCCTAATAAACTTTTTAGAGCAACAAATGTGAAAAACGTACTTTCTAAAAATGCAGATTTTAATAGAAAATGGAAAGTTTTTTTTAAAACCATATTTTTTTAATGTGTATTTTGAAGCGATGAATTCGAATCTGATGTTCGTTTTTGAAAATATCCACATTAAAAAAAAAAAAAACCTAAAAAAAAAATAAAAAATGGACGGTTTTCAACGTTTTGTGCAAGTTATTCAAAATTTTCGAATATCAAATTCGGACTCAGAGCACAAAAAAAGACTAAAAGTAAAACCTACAAATTGTTTCTTCAATTTCTTCTTAAGTCTTAAACAATTGAGCTTGCAAAAAAATCTTATTTTCTGAAACTTTATTATTAAGAGAGGGGTAAGTGAATTATACTCTTCTCTGAGTAGACTTCAGTTTAATTTTTAATATAATTTTCTCTCTTTCATTATATAACCGTTAGAATTTTGATCGAATGATTTTTCTTTGTTCTTTGTTTAACAAGCTATTTTAAGTTGATGCAAGTCAATAACTGTTATCTTTCTTGTCAATGGTGATGATGATTCAAAGTTTCGATTGAATTCAGCGTGAACATTGATTTATAAAAATGTCTGTTTTGTTTTCAGTTTCGCGATCAGTTTTAGCTGAATTAATCATTAAAAAAGAAGAATCGTTTGAATTGTTTTTAAAAAAACATTATTCGAATCTGATTGAAACCGAATGTAAGAAAATTATTGATGAATATCACAAAAATTTTGTACCGAAATTTAGATCGCGGTTCCGTGGTTGTTCATATAACAAAAGTTTTTTCTTATGAAAGAAATAGTGCTTGGTTAGATGGTTTCTTTGAAGTGAAAAATAATAGTAAAAGTGATACTCCGGAATCAAGTGTGAGACATGGTGGAAGGCCCCCTAAAAATTTTGAGGAGTGCTGTGATCGCAGTAAAAAAAATAAAATAAGAAAACTTCAAGAAAATGTCCCTCAAATTTTAATAGATGCGGCCGCATCAACATCTTCATCAAACCCATCAGCTTTTGATCCCGATTCTGCTCTTGCCTTGAGCATTCAGGCTAAATTAACCAAAGAGCAGTATGAGACCATCCGAAAAGCTACGAAAAAATCGGACATGACATTTTTCCTTCATATAAAAAATAACAGAATCAAGAAAAAAATGTTATCCAAATAATACTGTTGTTACTGAAACCTCTGCATTTGTCCCTTTGCAAGACCTTTTAGACCATACGTGTGAAAGAATTTTTAAAACGTTCAATGAAGCGAACATCGTCCTTCAAGAACCTCATCTTACCCTACACACCAAATGGGGATGTGATGGTGCAAGTGGGCAAAGCCAATATATGCAAAAGTTTTCAGTTCAAGAACAAGGTGTTTCGGATGAACATTTGTTTTTAACTTCACTTGTGCCCTTAAAACTCGTCGGAGAAGAAAATGATGAACAAATTTGGACAAACCCACGACCATCATCAACCCGCTATTGCCGTGCTCTTAAGTTTTCATTTTTGAAAGAAACTCCGGAAGAGGTTCTTAAAGAAAAAAATCGTGTGGAAAATGAAATTCAGCATTTGCGAACGACTGAAATATCGTTAAAATAAAACATGAAATGCATTTTACAATGATCGACGGCAAAACGGCACAGATTGTAACAAATACTTCGTCAAGCTGTAATTGTACAATCTGTGGAGCCAGACCATCCGAAATGAACAACATTTCTAAAATACAGGCCAAACAAACAAATTTAAGTTCATACAAATTGGGAATGTCATCCTTGCACGCAAGAATACGCTTTATGGAATATATCTTACACTTAGGATACAACTTATCTTTCAAGTCCTGGAGAACAACCCCACTAACTGCAGACATAAAAAAGGAAACAAAAATGCATATTCAAAACCAATTTCGAGATAAATTGGGTCTACTTGTTGACATCGTCAAGCAAGGAACGGAAACAACAAACTGTGGCAACACCTCAAGACGTTTCTTTGAAAATCCTGCTGTGACTGCAGAGATAACCAAAGTTGACGAAAATTTAATAAGGCATCTATCAGTTATTTTAGAAGTTATCTGCTGCAATCACTATATCGATGCAGAAAAGTTCCATGACTATGCCCTTCAGACTGCGAAAATGGCCATTGAGTTGTACCCTTGGTACTGTTTACCAGCAAGCGTGCACAAGATTCTTATGCACGGCAAAGATATAATAGAGTCTTGCGCACTTCCTATCGGTTCTTTATCGGAGGAAGCTCAGGAAAGTAGGAACAAAGACTATCGGATGTATCGGTCGAATAATAGTAGGAAAACATCTCGAATTGCTACAAATGAAGATGTCATGCACATGTTTTAAATTTCATCTGATCCTTTCATATCATGTATTTATGCCCCGAACCAAAATCCAAATACTTTTTGATGAGCGATGAAGCTAAAAACTTGTTGATGTAATGACGAACAAGAACTTCAATTATTTGAGATATTTGATCTATTCAAAAAGGCCCTTTTGAGGGCTCCAAATATTATATAAGAGATATATAAATAAGATTTCAATTCAATGAAAAAAACATAAAAAACCACTTTTTCAGACATTTCAACTAAAAGCTTCTTACTTTTTTTCCAAAAAAAAGTATGATTTCAAAATAGATTTAAATAAACTCAATATATTTTTCAATGTTGGATTACACTGGTCAACGAAAATTGCAAAAAATTAAGGTGTAAGAACGCAATTATACTTTTCCGTAGGTTTTGAAAGTGCTGAACACGACTGCGTTCTCAGAATTTTTTTTACCGTAACATTTTCGAGATTTTCCCGTTAGAAAATCGAAAAAATGGGTTTATGGGCTGTTTTCGAAGCGAGTTATTGACGAAAGTTAGATGTTTTCCACACAGTTTTCGGCGGTTTATATAAGAATCGTTTGTTAACTTTAAGAATCCGTTTAAATCATCTCAATATCTCTTTTCTTTTTCGAGAAATCTTGAGTTGAAAAATATGTATTTTATTTCCATGCATTACAATCTAGATAAAATGTATGGAAAAAAATACATATTTTTCAACTTAAGATTTCTCGAAAAAGAAAACAGATATTGAGAAGATTTAAACGGAATTTTAAAATAAAAACTGTGTACTTGCATATATAAACCGTCGAACACTGTGTGGAAAAAATCAAACTTTCGTCAATAACTCGCTTCGAAAACAGCCCATAAACCCATTTTTTCGATTTTCTAACGGGAAAATCTCGAAAATGTTACGGTAAAAAAAAATTCTGAGAACGCAGTCGTGTTCAGCACTTTCAAAACCTACGGAAAAGTATAATTGCGTTCTTACACCTTAATTTTTTGCAATTTTCGTTGACCAGTGTAATCCAACATTGAAAAATATATTGAGTTTATTTAAATCTATTTTGAAATCATACTTTTTTTTGGAAAAAAAGTAAGAAGCTTTTAGTTGAAATGTCTGAAAAAGTGGTGTTTTATGTTTTTTTCATTGAATTGAAATCTTATTTATATATCTCTTATATAATATTTGGGGCCCTCAAAAGGGCCTTTTTGAATAGATCAAATATCTCAAATAATTGAAGTTCTTGTTCGTCATTACATCAACAAGTTTTTAGCTTCATCGCTCATCAAAAATTTTTTGGATTTTGGTTCGGGGCATAAAGACATGATATGAAAGGATCAGATGAAATTAAAAATATGTGCATGACATCTTCATTTGTAGCAATTCGAGATGTTTTCCTACTATTATTCGACCGATACATCCGATAGTCTTTGTTCCTACTTTCCTGAGCTTCCTCCGATAAAGAACCGATAGGAAGTGCGCAAGACTCTATTATATCTTTGCCGTGCATAAGAATCTTGTGCACGCTTGCTGGTAAACAGTACCAAGGGTACAACTCAATGGCCATTTTCGCAGTCTGAAGGGCATAGTCATGGAACTTTTCTGCATCGATATAGTGATTGCAGCAGATAACTTCTAAAATAACTGATAGATGCCTTATTAAATTTTTGTCAACTTTGGTTATCTCTGCAGTCACAGCAGGATTTTCAAAGAAACGTCTTGAGGTGTTGCCACAGTTTGTTGTTTCCGTTCCTTGCTTGACGATGTCAACAAGTAGACCCAATTTCTCTCGAAATTGGTTTTGAATATGCATTTTTGTTTCCTTTTTTATGTCTGCAGTTAGTGGGGTTGTTCTCCAGGACTTGAAAGATAAGTTGTATCCTAAGTGTAAGATATATTCCATAAAGCGTATTCTTGCGTGCAAGGATGACATTCCCAATTTGTATGAACTTAAATTTGTTTGTTTGGCCTGTATTTTAGAAATGTTGTTCATTTCGGATGGTCTGGCTCCACAGATTGTACAATTACAGCTTGACGAAGTATTTGTTACAATCTGTGCCGTTTTGCCGTCGATCATTGTAAAATGCATTTCATGTTTTATTTTAACGATATTTCAGTCGTTCGCAAATGCTGAATTTCATTTTCCACGCGATTTTTTTCTTTAAGAACCTCTTCCGGAGTTTCTTTCAAAAATGAAAACTTAAGAGCACGGCAATAGCGGGTTGATGATGGTCGTGGGTTTGTCCAAATTTGTTCATCATTTTCTTCTCCGACGAGTTTTAAGGGCACAAGTGAAGTTAAAAACAAATGTTCATCCGAAACACCTTGTTCTTGAACTGAAAACTTTTGCATATATTGGCTTTGCCCACTTGCACCATCACATCCCCATTTGGTGTGTAGGGTAAGATGAGGTTCTTGAAGGACGATGTTCGCTTCATTGAACGTTTTAAAAATTCTTTCACACGTATGGTCTAAAAGGTCTTGCAAAGGGACAAATGCAGAGGTTTCAGTAACAACAGTATTATTTGGATAACATTTTTTTCTTGATTCTGTTATTTTTTATATGAAGGAAAAATGTCATGTCCGATTTTTTCGTAGCTTTTCGGATGGTCTCATACTGCTCTTTGGTTAATTTAGCCTGAATGCTCAAGGCAAGAGCAGAATCGGGATCAAAAGCTGATGGGTTTGATGAAGATGTTGATGCGGCCGCATCTATTAAAATTTGAGGGACATTTTCTTGAAGTTTTCTTATTTTATTTTTTTTACTGCGATCACAGCACTCCTCAAAATTTTTAGGGGGCCTTCCACCATGTCTCACACTTGATTCCGGAGTATCACTTTTACTATTATTTTTCACTTCAAAGAAACCATCTAACCAAGCACTATTTCTTTCATAAGAAAAAACTTTTGTTATATGAACAACCACGGAACCGCGATCTAAATTTCGGTACAAAATTTTTGTGATATTCATCAATAATTTTCTTACATTCGGTTTCAATCAGATTCGAATAATGTTTTTTTAAAAACAATTCAAACGATTCTTCTTTTTTAATGATTAATTCAGCTAAAACTGATCGCGAAACTGAAAACAAAACAGACATTTTTATAAATCAATGTTCACGCTGAATTCAATCGAAACTTTGAATCATCATCACCATTGACAAGAAAGATAACAGTTATTGATTTGCATCAACTTAAAATAGCTTGTTAAACAAAGAACAAAGAAAAATCATTCGATCAAAATTCTAACGGTTATATAATGAAAGAGAGAAAATTATATTAAAAATTAAACTGAAGTCTACTCAGAGAAGAGTATAATTCACTTACCCCTCTCTTAATAATAAAGTTTCAGAAAATAAGATTTTTTTGCAAGCTCAATTGTTTAAGACTTAAGAAGAAATTGAAGAAACAATTTGTAGGTTTTACTTTTAGTCTTTTTTTGTGCTCTGAGTCCGAATTTGATATTCGAAAATTTTGAATAACTTGCACAAAACGTTGAAAACCGTCCATTTTTAATTTTTTTTTTTTTTATGTTTTTTTTTTTTTAATGTGGATATTTTCAAAAACGAACACCAGATTCGAATTCATCGCTTCAAAATACACATTAAAAAAATATGGTCTTAAAAAAAAACTTTCCATTTTCTATTATAATCTGCATTTTTAGAAAGTACGTTTTTCACATTTGTTGCTCTAAAAAGTTTATTAGGACGAACTAGGATGTGATTTTTGGTGGCAAATGTTGCTGAGATTCAACACTATCGTATGATATGAGTCCGCCCACAGAGGCAAACAGAGGAAGTAGTTAAAACAATTTTTGAACTTAAAATTCCGGAAAATTACAAGTATTCTTAAAATGAAAAATCAAAGAATTTTTTTTCCGCTAAACTTGTAACTCATATTGTTAATCTGTTTATTTTTAATATATTTACAAAAAAAAAAATGTTTGAAAAGTCAAAATTTAACTGATTTTATACCATTTAGAATATACTCATATTTACATCAGTTTTCATAATTTTTCAACTTTGAATACAAATTTCCATATCTAGAAATTTTTTTTGAAAGAAATGCTTTCACATCCTGATTCTACAACATAATTACTGTAAGAAATACTTCCAAGAAATAAAAAAATCCAGCTTTCACACCAATGAGTTTTTTCCACTTTTTCCCCACTGTGCGGCGTGAATCCACAACAAAACAAATGATTCACAACTCATGTCATTTTGACAGTTTATTCGTTACCTCAACTCACCCCAATAAAAAACCTAGTTCTTCTTCAGGACGAGTTCAGAGCGACCCCAGGTCTCAAAAAACACAGAATTTGCTTGTTAGGGTGATTTCAAGTTTTTCAAAAAACGCTTTAGGGCGACCCCAGGGTGACTTCAGGGCTCAACGAACAAACCTAATGATAATGGCTTAAGCTTTCATGCAGTTTTCAGTGTTTGTTTAATTTTGTTTGCAATGCTCCCTTTGCCCCCCCCCCCCCCCCCCCGTAGTTACGCCACTGCTATGACTGTAAGGTTAATATGCGTAGGTTCTTCTAAGAATATTGAATTTCAAACAAGCGAGCCATGAAACAATGCGAATGATACATTTTTCACTCGTCGTTTGTAAATTTGTCTAATCACTTTTTTAAATTAGCCTCCAATTGAAAAAAAGCCAAAATAAATGAAATTAGCTTTAAACACAAAACCTCGTGACATTTCTGTATATTGTTCTAAAGAGCACCACGGCAGAAGTCAGAATCAATTTTATTTGCAAAAATAGGAACGTAATTTTCCATTGCTGATTTTCAGACATCGTTTGACAATCGACACCAAAAGAGTCAATACACATTTCTGCTTTGAAAGCCGCACTATGATGAACAAAAATATAAAACCACGTTTCTATTATTGAAGAAAGAAGTATTGAGTTACACGTGAAAAATGCATTCATTTAATTAAATTCGAATTATAAAATGTTCAAAATCAGCCTTAAACTGGAAAATAGTTTATTTTAATAATAATAGTTAAAATTTACTAAAATGTATGATAAAGCTTATTATCTGGAAAAATGTTCAGTAAAACTTTTTCAAGGGGCCCCCAAATCCTTAATGGCACAGGGCCCCCAAATGTCCAAAGACGCCCCTGTACCTACTCTACTTATATATGGACTCACCAATAACTTTATTGACAACTCAAGCACATACGGTGGGGTGCAACGTATAGTTTTCCTGAAACTAGTTAAAAGACTAGGTGCCAACAAAAAATATAAACTTAATGATCCCACACAAATGCATAGTTAAATATCAAAATTAAATATTAATAATGGGAAAGTGTCGTGTAAAATCACCGCTATCTCTTTTCAACTATGAATAAAAATCTTAACAAATTAGCTTGCTTACAAACAACAGATAGGTAGGAACATTCAGGGTTTTGCATGTACCTTCAGAGATGAGAATTTACTGCATATGAAGTAGATCTACTTCATTTATTTAACCCAGTGCATCTCCTATACAGAGACTGATTTCAACTTGGTTAATCAATAAGAGAGTTTGTGGCTTGGCTGGAAGATTTTGAACCAACTAAGCAATCAATGCGATATTTTTCTAAATAGCTACATATTTAAAAGTTAAAATTTAAATCACAATTCATAATTTGTGCATATATAAGCCAGTCAAAGTACACAAAATGGTTTTTAAATATGTGCCTTCAAAAAATACTGCGTCGAATTTTTGTATGTTTCGTAAAGAATACCACTTGGAGAGTATAAATCGAAAAAAAATTCGGAAAAAACACGCATTACCCGCCATTTTTCTCGGCTCCTATTAAACGTAGACCTTTATAAATTTTGTTCTCAAACGCTTCAAAACCGAAAGTTGACTTTGTAAGTAAGAATATCATATCGTCGCCCGAGAGTTGTTTTGTTGTATACGCCAATTTTACGATTTTGGGAAATCGCATTTTAAGGTTTGCGTTCCTATAAAAAAAAATCTGACCGATAAAGTTTGTTTTTTCTTTTTTTAATAATATTGTGTGAAATATCTTCTTTTGAATAATGTATTCAAAACTGTCCTACCTGTTTTAGTTTTCAAATTATAAGGGTTTTTACCCAAAATGAGTTTGTCGTATACGCCACCAAAATGAGCATTTGCTTCCATCCCATACACGTACGACAAAGTGAGCGCACGTACGACATTCCAATATTCAAGCACCAATACGAATTGGTTTGGGAATCAAATAACAAAAAAAAAAAAAACAATTTTCAAAGTTAGCAGTATTTTTTTGTATTAAATGAACATAAAAACAGTCTTTTTGTACTAAGGCAGTCTTGGCATACAAAACATTAATTCAAAAAACATAAAAGGTCAAGTCATCCTGACTGTAAAATTTACAAGTTAGTAAATATGAGATCAATATAACATTTTTTTATAAACAATAATACAAAAGTCATCCTATGACTATCAAAAATAAATGTATAAGGCCTATTTGCCGATACGAAACTTAAATATTTAAGTAGAACAAAAGCGCTTATGTGACAGTTTAAGCAGAGGAAAAAGTAGAACATACGCTTTTAAGTAGAACATAAATACTTAAGTATCGTATCAACAAATGGACCTAAATCTATTAAATAACATTTTGTTTAATACAATATATAAAGTCATTCTATGACCATATCAACTTAAATAACTAACAAAATTACACTGTCAACAAAATTTTATTTTTTTTTGTTACAGAAACCAAAATATACTTGTCCTTAGGGTATTGGTGTGCTGAACTCGAATCTGAAGTCAGAAAAATTCTATCGGGCCACGTTTTTGAGATATTCCCGTTATAAAATCGAAAAACCGTTTTTTTGCTATTATCAAAGTTGTATTGTTACGTGAGGTAAATTGTTTCAACAAAATTTTTAATGGTTTCTGAATGAACTAATTTTCTTCTTTTAAAATCAGTTTAGATCTTTCCAAATGTATGAATGTACATAAATTGACATTTTACAACAAAAAATGTCTGAAACACCTGCGGTAAATGATTCTTTTTTTTTTTTGAGTCAATCAAATGTAATGGTCATATAACTTGTTTATTCAGCTTCAATTAATTTTTTTGTCGTTTTACAAAATTTGAATTTTTTTTGAGATTAATAATTGTTTGTGTTTTTAAATGTACTTTTTAATTCATTTCAAGTCAAAAAATTATTTAAGTAATTCAAAACTGTGAAAAAAGTCAACGGGAATTGCGGTATTCTTGTCATTTTGATGACTACGCATTTACTTGTTTAACAAGCACTGCATATTGTGTACTATACACTGTACTTAGTATACAGTGATTTTTTGTCAGAAATTCCGTTAGTTAAACTGAACTTAATACAAATTGCGTATGACACAATGCCACTGATGAATCCTAGTGAGAAAGCTTGACGAAACGCCAATTTGTAGAACTAACGGTCATACAAAGCTATTTTGAATCAATAATTGCACAAGTCCAATCCCTAATGGTAAGTCTTCTATTCTTGGCTGATTTATTTCAGTAGTATCTACATACAATATGGAGAATTTGAATTATAAAAAAACCTTCTTAATAAAACTGTTTATATTATTTTGAAGCTTCTGTATTAAAAAATATTGAAATCAGAAAGAAGAAAATAAAATGGTTCCTTGGGGAGATACCATTAACAACCATTTTTTTTTTTGAAAAATGGTTTCCAATATAAAAAATATGGAGCCGTTTTTGAGAAAAAAAATTTGTGAAATTGTGAAAAAATTGTACGGCAAGTACCGTTATTTTTGGTTCTTACTTACTTACTTACTTACTTAAGGTGGCGCTACAGTCCAGGGTGGACCAGGGCCTCAACCAACAAACTTCTTCCAGTCGGCTCGGTTTTTAGCTAGCTGTCTCCAATTTCGCACGCCAAGTTGGTTGAGGTCCTCTTCCACTTGCGTGCGACACCTTTTACGCTGTCCACCTCTACTGCACTGTCCCACCTCCCATGGGGTTGGATTCAAAGACTTTCCGGGCTGGAGCATTGGTGTCCATTCGTGACCCAGCCATCTCAGTCGTTGGCTTTTCACTTTTGTGGCTAGGTCGGTGTCGCTGTGCAGCCCGTACAGTTCGCCGTTGTATCTTCTTCTCCATTCCCCATCTATGCAGACGGGACCAAAAATCACCCGGAGAATTTTCCTCTCAAAACAGCCTAACGCGTTCTCATCCACCGTTAACAGTGTCCATGCCTCTGCACCATATCATACATCAGGACCGGGCTGATAAGCGTCTTATACAGGGACAGTTTAGTTGCTCGAGAGAGGGCTTTGCTTCTCAATTGCCCAAAGAAACAGCGATTGGCAAGAGTAATTCTTCGTTTGATCTCAGCACTGGTATCGTTCGCTGAGTTTATAGCGGATCCTAGGTAGACAAAGTCTCTGACTACCTAAAAATTATAGCTGTCCATAGTGACGTTCTGTCCGAGACGTCGGTGTTGGGTATCCTTTCTTGTTGACAGCATATATTACGTTTTGCTTTCATTCACCGTTAGACCCATCTTCTTGGCTTCCTTCTCAATGATCACAAAAGCACCACTGACATCACGCTTTGTTCGTCCGATTATGTCAATGTCGTCAGCGTAAGCAACGGTTCTAAAAAAATGAAAAAAAAAATGTGCGGGCATAATCACCAAGTACCACTATTTACCAAGTTTTGCGAAAATCGATCCAGCCGTTTAGGTTGTAGCCGAACACACGACAGACAGAATTATTAAGACCCACTATTTTCATCTTCTCTATCATCGTAATGACAAGTCTGATCAAAATCTCGAGTTCAATTTTTTTAACGAATGCATAACATGCCATATAGTACCTATGTGTATATCACAAGTGAGAATAGGGCAAATCTTTTATTTGACTCAGAGGCAGAGTTAACTTAATAGTGAAAAACATGCATTTTAAAGTATGAAACATTTTCAATTCTATTTTCATTAGTTCTAAAATTAAGAACACTTAAACTTGATCGGTATTTTTGCATACTAAAATATTTTGTTTCTTAAATTCCAGGGAAAATATTGGTTCATGCATAGTTATCTATAAGAACTTGAAATATGGGAATACGATTTGAAGTAATTTATGACCATAACCCATTGGGAATATACTATGCTGGACAGATAGTAAGAGGTCGAGCTATAATTCATTTAGAGGAAAAAATATCTGTAAAAGGTAGGTCTATAATTTGTTTAGTACCAATTTAGAATAATAATAACGAGTATTTTTTTTATTTTTTGTAAAGGTGTTAAATTACGTATACGTGGATATGCTAAAGTTAGATGGGATGAACAAGCTCCATCCACAGATTCAAAGCAAACACAAGTTATTGGTGATTATTACCGAAGTGACGAGGAGCGATTCTTTGAGAACACAACAGATTGCATTACTGCTAAAGGTAAGCAAGCATATTTAATTTTAAAATCCAACAATAAGTTTTATCATTCCAAATGACAATTCATATGAATGAGGTTATAGGTCATATAAAGGCAAGGAACAAGGCTTAAATAAATTGTTTGATATTTTTAAAGATTTGTACAAGGACGAAACCTATGCATACCTTCACTTTTATTTTGTTTCCTTATTTTAGAAAATGTGACTGATTTGGAAGCTGGAACTCACACCTACACCTTTGAATGCCATCTGCCAGTTATGTGTCCTTCAACATTTGAAGGTACGTTTGGCCGAATACGTTACGATACAAAAATAATCATAGAACGACCCTTATTGTTTAATAAGTCACACTCAATGGAATTTAATGTACTTCAACTTCTAGATCTTAATCGTCTTCCTGTCTTACGAGTAAGTTGCTATATTTGAATCAATATTTTATTCAATATTTCTCAACATCATAATTTAGATTCCAGCTAAAATGGAAGTCCTGAAATACTTTTGCTGTGGCCCCTGTATCTCAAAGCCACTTGTTCTTTCCCTTGGCTTACCACAGACTGGCTATGTTTCAGGGGAATACATTCATTTTATCGTTAAAGTAGTTAATCACAGCAGCACTATGGTGAGGCAAGTGCGATTCGTATTGAATCTAATCGCTTTATATTCAGAATTAAGACGAAAAGAAACGTGGACCGAAAAAATTCCTATAGTCAAAAAATATTTTGGGCCATTCGAAGCAGATGATTTTGAAATAAAAGATAAAGTTCAAGTTCCACCGATACCTTCAACCAGCGAAGAACATTGTAAAATTATAAAAATTTCCTACGAAATAGAGGTAACGGCTAGCTATAATGGAGCGCATAAGTCCTCTGTAGTTTCAATACCAATTACTATTGGAAATGTTCCATTTATTGCGAATTTGAATGGTGTACCTGAAGACACAATAATTGCTATTTTGAGAAATCGCATAGGAGCTAAGAAACATGTTAACCTGAATTTTGAAATGCGTAAGTTAATAAAAAGTCACAATAATAAATTGATGGAAAAAAATAACTGTTTCAATTATGTATATTGCAGCTTCACCTTCATATAAAAAAGCAACTTATGTTCAATCATTAAAACCAACAATCCGGAAAGAAAAGTTATTTATTCCAAGATATCCGTTTTATAATTATTAAATTTTGTATATTTTAAAATAAATGATTTGTTCTTTAAGAATTATGTATTTAAAACTAAATATGAATTTTCAATTTTTCATTTATCATATTTTAGGACCTATAGCTAATTGATAAAAATGTATGTAACGGTTGCCAATTGAAATAACTATAAGAAGTACCAATGCATCATATATACTAACTAACCTTAATTGCTTGATTGTAACATTGTAACTCGCTCCCGAAAAAAGCTAGCCAGGTAAAGAGCGAGCTGAAAAAGCTTCTACATACATATGTATGTATTGTTAACTCACTGGCGATTACTCGCTAGTGCTATGATTACCTACTTTTCTCATAAAATTTAGTTTAAGAAACAAAAAAGTAGGTATATATTAAACTTTGAAAGAGTCTGCCCCTCGCCCCCTGCGTACGCCACGCCAGCACCCAATCTACGATTTTTCCGAACCGTTGCAAAATTTTTTTTCTGGCATCCTCTAGTTCTAGTTTAAAAGTTAAAAATAATGGTAGTTGGTCGGATTTCTTGTAAACGTGAGAGTAAAACTTTTTAATAAATTTGCACTCGATATAACCCATTCTGCAAATTTCACTTGTTTACATAGAAAATAGACTATTCTTAACAAAGACAATACGTACACGCATAGGCACCCGCAGGATTTTGTCCAGGGGAAAGCAGACACCAACCGAATTTTGAGATATAAAATTTTCGAACAAAACATTTTTTTTTTGAATATTTTGATATGCAATATTATTTGAACTTTTTGGAATTTTTGTATAAATAATTCAATCCTAACCCCCGTTTAGCCAATAATAATAAAATAAAAAATACAAAATAACGTTCGATGAGAGTTCTTTGGGAAAAGTAACTTTTGTTTTTTCTTAATTTCTCAAAAACTTGGAAAGATTTTTTCATTTGGTTTTCGGTAATGGACTAAAAAATATTGAGGACATTGAATATTGAACACAAAAACAGCACTTAGTTATATGTAGTATATATGAGGGCATACCTTTCATTTCGACCTGACGGGTTGAGCTTTAGTACACTAATAGTTCATGTCCTAACTTTACTTTTAAGAAGTGTTGCCATGGTGGCAGCACTGTCAGAAGGATAAGAGAAGGGTTGCCACAATTCAGAAATGTTGCTTATAGATCGAAAACCAAGGGTCGGACGAGAACTCCCGTTGAATTCAGCACCCTTGAAACCATATGACCACATTATTGTTTTTTTCCCACCCCTCCCCTTGCACGAAGGAGGTGGAAAAAAGTCGTTTTTGAAACAAAATTTGAAAAGCCAATAAAAGTTAGAAAAAGATTTTTATTAATAAAATTTAAAGATTACATCCAGAGTTGATTGAAAACCTACTTTGGTTTTTTTTTTAAACCACTTTCAAAGTGCTTGGGAGGGGGGATATGAAAGATTAACAAACTTGAATATTTTTCTTGGAATAATATAAGCATATGACACATGTTTTAAGGGTAGTTTTTAATGACCAATCTTACTAAATCATAATGAACTCGATACAACTACCTATTTCAGTGAATGAGGTCGTAGGTAAACGAAAAAACACAAGCAGCTGAACTTTGAGTGGGGGGATATACCCCCGCTCCTCATGTAAACATTTCAAAAAATGCGAAAAAAAACTGATTTTAGAAAAGATGACCTTTGGTGTAGTGATAGCTATCACCAACAGTTACACAAAAATGACAAGCAGCTGTACTTTCAGCGGGGGAAACCCAGCAGCTTTTGTGTTAAGGATACAGTGTTCCACCAAGCACCCGCGTACGTTGCATGAAATTAAGTATAGTTGTAGCTTATATAAACAGCTATACGAAAAAAAATTATTTTTTTTTAAATTTAGGCAGCAGCAAATGCTAAGTTTTCAAATTAAGGGTGCAGTGCATCAAATTGAACGTGCATGTGCGTTGCATCTTTTTTTGTATAGAAAATTAATATCAGGAAAACTGAGTATTCGCACAGTGATAGCTTACATAACCTACTAGACAAAAAAAAACTGTCAACTGAACTTAAAAAGATGCAAAAGCCAGCTTTTCAGTTGAAAATGCACTGCATCGCATTTCGAGTGATTTTTGCACATAATCGCGTTTATTTTTTTTTTTTTTGTATACAAAACTGATTTCAGCAAAGTTGAGCACGGGCACATTAGTGATGAATGAACGAAATATTGAGGTTGTCGCACTGCGACCTTAAGATCTATTGTGCCCCCACCTAAGAACTGGATGAGATTGCTCATCTTACAGTTCTTCCTCCACCTTAATTTCTCTCAGAAATTTGAGTATTTGGAGGACTTTTAGAGAGGAAAGTTCGCCCTCTTCCACCTGGTAGTGTCCCAGGTGTTTTTTCCTTTGATGCATGATTGCGTCACATTTCCCCAATATATGGTCTGGTGTTTCTTCCTGTGCGCAGCAGAATCTGCATGTTGGACTGCTTACTAGACCAAGAATGTTTAAGTGTCTGTTTAGTCTGCAGTGGCCAGTTAGGAGACCAGTTATTTTTCTTAGGTTGTTCCTACTTAGGTTGATGCAGTCTTTAAAACGTGTTCGGTTGTAGTTACCAAGCAATAGTTTAGCCTGCCTCAGCTTTGGGAGTTCTTTCCAGTTTTTTGATCTTTTAACCTCCTCTTGTTCTCTTATTTTGTTTTTTATCACATTTTCTCCTATGCCACAATAGGGTTCAGGCCCCATTAAGGGAGTACTTGCCCCTATCTTCGCTAAGGAATCTGCTTCTTCATTTCCCTGGACACCAACGTGACCAGGTACCCAATGAAGTGTGACACTGTTGTTTTTGCCAAGGACATTAAGCCTATTCACACACTCCCAAACTACCTTCGAGCTGATGGTGTAAGAGCTCAGCGCTTTGAGTGCGGCTTGGCTGTCTGACATAATGGCAATGTTTTGGTTTCGGTAATTTCTTTCGAGATTACGATCTGCGCATTTCGCTATGGCGTGAACTTCCACCTGAAAGATGCTAGTGGACTGTCCCATCGGTATAGAAAGTTTGGTTCTAGGCCCAAAGATTCCCGCTCCAGTCCCTTCAGTCGTTCTCGATCCATCAGTGTACCACTTGATGGCATTTGTTTTGAGATTGTAGTTTACTGTTTCACCTACCCACTCCTTTTTGCTACTTAACTCCGTTTGAAAGTTTTTCTCGAAGTTGTATTTTTTAATCATGCCATCTCTTGGAATGTCAATAAGGTCTGTTACCGCTGACTTTGGAATGCAATCTTTAACCCTGAGGCTAATGCACTTGCCAGTACCGGTTCCCTCCTTGGCAAACCTCATGATAGCTCCCTTTGCAGCGCTTGCTATAGCTTCATGTAATGGGGATAGATGAAGGATAACTTCCATTGCTGCCGTAGGGCAAGTTCTCATTGCTCCAGTTATGCATAAGCATGCGAGCCTTTGTACTTTTTCTAGTGATTTCCTAGTTGTGAGTAATTCGGTTCTTTTGTGCCATGCAACCGCACCATAGGTAATGATAGGTCTTACCATCATGGTGTACATCCACCTAAGGATAGTTGGTTTGCAGCCCCATGATTTACCTGCTAATCTCTTGCAAATCATGAGGGCTTTTGTGGCTTTCCCGACGGTTATTTCAACGTGTTTATTCCATAGGAGTTTACTGTCTAGTGTGATTCCTAGATATTTAACCTCACTTTTTGTTTGGATTACTTCGCCTCCCAATCGGATTGGTTTCATGCGTGGCAGAAGTCTTTTTCTAGTAAATGGTATAATCGTCGTCTTAGTAGAATTAATAGATAATCCTACAGATATGCACCATTTACTTGTAATAGTTAGTCCTCTTTGGATTATATCACAGAGGGTTTCTTCAAACCTCCCAAAGGCTGTGATAACGATGTCATCAGCAAAGCCAATGCATTGTATGCCTTGGGAAGTAAGCTTTTCTAGCAGTTCATCCACTACAAGACTCCACAGCAAGGGTGATAGTACCCCTCCCTGTGGACAACCTCTTGTCGTTAAGATTTTTTGCATATTCGGTCCTGCTAGTGCCTCAGCTGTTCTGGTGGCTAACATCTCACCAATCCATGTGGATATGGTGCTGGGCACACCTTTCCTTACAAGAGCTTTATTAACCGCATCATGGGAGGTATTGTCAAAAGCACCTTCTATATCAAGGAAGGCAGCTAGTGCTATTTCCTTTGCGTCTAAAGCTTTCTGTAGGGTATTAGTGAGTTCGAACAGAGCGGTTTCTGTAGATCTTCCCGCTCTGTAGGCATGTTGGCGTACATTGAGAGGCCTATCAACTAATACTTCTGATCTTATGAAGTTGTCGACTATTTTTTCCAGAGTTTTCAGTACAAAGGATGTTAGGCTTATCGGCCTGAAAGACTTTGGATGGGTCGTATCTTTTTTCCCTATTTTAGGAATTCAAAATTACTTTAGCTCTTCTCCATAGGCTTGGTATATACCCAAGAGCTATACTACTACGAAGTATGCTAATAAGATAAGGCATTAGATGATCCTTACCCTGTTGTAATAGGGCTGGAAATATGCCATCCACACCTGGTGATTTAAAAGGTTGAAAGGTACTAATCGCCCAATCAATCCTTTTGCTTGAGCAGATAGTTGCAGCTAACTTCCAGTCTTCTTTTCTTGGTTTGAGAGGTGTTCTCTCTGCCAAGTTCCCTTCAAGAGGTAGACTGCCTGGAAAGTGCGTGTTAAGCAACAGAGTAGACCTCTGCTCTTCATTTTCCGTGAAGCTTCCATCATTATACCTTAAAGCTAATGATGTGATTGTCTTCTCTTTTGCAAGAGCTTTATGCAATCTTGAAGCAGCAGGGGTTGAGGAAATATTCTCACAGAAGGATGCAAAACTATTCCTCTTGGCTTTTCTTAGCTCCTTATTATATTTTGTAAGTTCTGAGGAATAGTTATGCCACTCTCTGGTTCTTTTTGCCTCATTAAAGAGTTTTCTTACTTGGGATCTTAATTTTGACAGATTTTTGTTCCACCAAGGAGCGTCTTTCTGCCTTGTTTTTGGTTTAAGGGGACAACTGAGTTCATATGCCTCTTGTATGGCCCCACTAAATTCATTTACATTAGATTCCAATTCAAGGTGACTATTTGTCCTGCTAGCTGGGCCTATGTGTTCCAGGTTTGATTTCAGAACAGTTTTGTATAGGTCCCAGTTTGTTCTCTTTGGGTTCCTTCCAGAGGTATTCTCTGTAAGAAGGCCTTCCAATGTGAACACAATAATTCTGTGGTCGGACATGGAGGGTTCTTGGGATACCCTCCAGTCTCGTATAAGACAGCCTACATTCGGAGTTCCAAAAGTTATATCTAGAACTTCTTCTCTCACTCTAGTAATAAAAGTAGGGGTATTCCCCACGTTGAATATTTCTAGATTTTTTACCAACAAAAAGTCTAAAAGGTACTCACCCCTTTGGTTTATGTTGGTGCTACCCCATGTTGTATGGTGGGCGTTAACATCACATCCAACTAAAAGTGGTAGCTTCCTTTGGGTGCAGTAATCAACCAGCCTCTGCACTTCGATTGGTGGTATGTTGGCTTCGTCACCGGCGAAGTAGGCCGCTGCAACCACCATTGTCCTGGTACTGCCCTCGATGTTGATTTGGGCCTGTATCGGGACCAAGTCCCTTGTCATAAAATCTGAAAGACATATAAAAGTTATGTTATTTCTTATTTTAATACAAGTTCTGGGTGAGTCTACTCTCGTGTCCCATACTAATTTAGAGTCGCTACTTGCTAACCCTCTTACCTGACCCTTGTAGGTCCAGGGTTCTTGGATCAGTGCTAACCCTAAGTTGTCCGCGGTGAACTTCCTTGCTAAAACGGCTGATGCCGCCTTTGCGTGGTGTATGTTCACTTGGGCTAGCCTGGTACTGATCCCGCGTCCGGTCATAGTGTTTTTTCTCCGTTAGCAGATGGGGGCAAAGGCCCCATCATCTGCCAGCAGATATTCTTCCTCCTCTTCGGTAGGAAGCGTCTCTTCTTGACCCGTTCGACTGGGAGAGAGGTCCATGCCCTCTATCTCTACATCTGGACCTAAAGTTGCCAGTGGTGTGGCCTGGCTTTTCGGAGATGATTGATTGTTGTTTGAGGGGGGAGGGGAAGGTGGAGGGGAGGTAGGCTTGTCTGGTAAGGTTTCGAGGGTTTGGGTGAGGGATGGGGAAGGGTTGGGAGCATGGATGAGTTGAGCGGAGGTGACCAATACCGGTTCGCGAGAGGAGCTCTGACCTGTTACTTTACGTAAACCGTAGACAGGTATTTTGCCGAATTTGTAGTGAAGCTGGTGGTTTGCTCTCACTATTGTCTCCACAGACCGAGCATCTATGGTGATCACAAGCAGCTGACCTTTGCCCTCTACGGTGCTTTTCACTACCTTCCAGGCCTGGACATTAAGTCCCTCATTTTGGGCTTGAACTAATGCCAAGGATTTCTTGTCATCTTGCCCCATACTTCTTGGCAAGAACAACGTGATTGTGTGCAATTTGGGGATCTCGTCTCCCTTGCACGTGACCAACTTGATGCCCTTCCAAGTGCTCAGTTTTGGTACACTCTCCCTTAGCCAATCTGCTGTTTCGGTTCCAGCGCAATCAACCAAGAGCAGACCGGTTCTGAAGTACAGACCATTGAACTTCAGTTTATGCTTCCAGCCAAGAGAGACTTCTTCAATTATGGCCTCCTCAAGTGCCGACAGCTCGTCGGCATTTAAGGTTACCTGAGGGTAGTCTTCCGGCAGGACAGCAATTCTGACGCTCAAGGCTGCACTTGCATACGAGAGCCTTCCTTCGACGGTTTTTACGGTGTCAGGTCCCGCAAGTGCCGTCGTCCTGGGTTTTTTCGCTTCTTGCCTTTGGGGAGGAGTTATATGGCTACTTTTCCTCTTACCCTGTCCCAGGAGTTTTTCTTCGTTTTCACGCCTCTCTTTCCTCTCCTTCACTTTGTTTCGGGCTTCCTGGGGGGACATCCCCTCTGCCAGGAAGCGGAAATACCACTTTGTGCCCGCTCCACTTAACCCCTTCCTGAATGGGTCATCCAGGGCACCTGGTTTCCCCAGTTCTGGAAGTGGGAAGCTTCTTCGGCCATATCGATTTCGTCGACTTGGTGGCTTTGTCGGTGAATTAGAGGCACTTGATGATGGTGGCTTCCCATCATTTGCCGCGTCTGTGGCCATTTGTATGTCTTCTACTTGCACAGGAGGTATTCTCCCCATGCTAGTAGACGCTTCGTTTCGAGTTTCGTTTTCCTCTAATCCGGGAGGTGTTCTCCCTTGACTAGAGGTCGACGCTCCTCCTGAGGGCCGGTTCTGCAAGTTCCCGTAAGGCATCCTCTTCAAGAACTTACTGATATCCGGTCTCAGATCATCGCCACGGAAATCTCTTTCCATTTGATCTGCGGCTTCACTCGCGGTGACATCCCGCGGAGTGTTGAATTTTTTAAAATTTTTGTTGTTTTTTCTTTTTTGTAATTTTGGCATATAGATCTCACGAGTAGCTAGAGAAATAATGGGGTCGAGCCATACCAGAGCTCCGCATGGTATGGTAAGGTCATAGATACTCTTCAATTCGACCAACATCAAAGAGGTTCCGTTAGAATACAGCCGGTATACCCCCTGGCTGCAAACCATCCAATAGGCACGGGTCACTTAACACCCTGGATTAGGGGGGGCAGTTCTTGGTTCGTAACTCCTCAAAATTACCACCGGTTTGGGTTGCCCCAAAATCAGCGGGTCAGATGAGTCTTTGCTACTTAAGCCTTCGCACCACAACAAGGTGACTACCACGCGAAGGGGGCACATTAGTAGCTGATATATACAGATAAAAGAAAAAAATAGTCCTATGAACTTCCAGCGGTGGTAAAACCAGCAGCTTTTCAGTTGAAAATGCACTGCATCGCATTTCGATTGATTTTGGCACAAAATCGCATTTTTTTTTTGTATACAAAACTGATTTCAGCAAGTTTGAGACGGGCATAGTAGTAGCTGACATACACAGTTACAAAAAAAAATAATCCCATGAATTTCCAGCGGTACTAAAACCAGCAGCTTTTCAGTTGAAAATGCACTGCATCGCATTTAGAGTGATTTTAGCACAAAATCGCATTTATTTTTTTTTTGTATACAAAACTGATATCAGCAAAGTTGAGCACGGGCATAGTAATAGCTGACATACACTGTTAAAAGAAAAAAATAGTCCCATGAACTTCCAGCGGTGGTAAAACCACCACTTTTGCAGTTGAAATGCACTGCATAGCATTTTTAGTGATTTTTGCATGCAAAAGTATAACTATTATATTTATTTGGATTTAAATACCCAACTGATCAAAGATTTAGACGATAAAATAAGAATATTGTTTGTGCTTTTACAAAGAGATACATATTGCAATGTGTTCCAGAACGTTATATGGACTACATTTTTCACGGTGTACAATTTATGTTGCTTGACCTCATTGTTATTTTTGGGTGCTTTTTTTACCAGCTGGTTTTACCACCGCTGAAGATTCATGGGATTATTTTTTTTCTTTTATCTGTACATATCAGCTACTAATGTGCCCGTGCTCAACTTTGCTGAAATCAGTTTTGTATAAAAAAAAATTAAACGCGATTATGTGCAAAAATCAATCGAAATGCGATGCAGTGCATTTTCAACTGAAAAGCTGCTGGTTTTACCACTGCTGGAAGTTCATGGGACTATTTTTTTCTTTTAACTGTGTATAACAGCTACTACTATGCCCGTGCTCAACTTTGCTGAAATGTTTTGTATACAAAAAAAAATAAACGCGATTATGTGCAAAAATCACTCGAAATGCGATGCAGTGCATTTTCAACTGAAAAGCTGCCGGCTTTTACATATTTTTAAGTTCAGTTGACTATTTTTTTGTCTAGCTGGTTATGTAAGCTATCACTTCGCGAATACTCAGTTTTCCTGATATTAATTTTTTATACAAAAAAAGATGCAACGCACATGCACGTTCAATTTGATGCACTGCACCCTTAATTTGAAAACTTAGCATTTGCTGCTGCAAAAATTAAAAAAAAATATTTTTTTCGTATAGCTACAACTATACTTAATTTCAGCTTTCCTGGTAGGTACCAGTTTTTTATACGAAAAAAAATGCAACGTACGCGGGTGCATGGTGGAACACTGTATCCTTAACACATAGCTGCTGGGTTTCCCCCCGCTGAAAGTTCAGCTACTTGTTATTTTTGTGTAACTGTTGGTGATAGCTATCACTACAACAAAGCTCATCTTTTCTAAAATCAGTTTTTTTTTCGCATTTTTTGCAATGTTTACATGAGGAGTGGGGGTATATCCCCCACTCAAAGTTCAGCTGCTTGTGTTTTTTCGTTTACCTACGACCTCATTAATGTGTGCACAAAAGCCCACCTTTTCTGAAATCAGTTTTTATTTAAAAATTTTTTCACATGTTTGGGCGGCTGCCACGGACATACCTACGGCTAGTGCGGGATGAGATCGCCGATTTTCTATTCAGTGATACCCAATGAACCAAATACACAAATATTAGCTTTTCTGCTTTTGGTCATTGAAAACGGTCGCTGGCTCCCGGACTATAAGGCTAATTGCAGGAAGCTGACATTAAGCGGTGCGTCAGCCGCACTTTGAATTCTAAGAGGCCAATAAATTAAAGTTCCATTTTCCTTGAATAAAATTTTAAAGGCGAATTTTAACGAAAATACAAATGAGTTGATGAGAGGCAAAATTCGCAATACCCAGAAAAACGCGCCATAATTAAATTTAATTATTAAATATCTTTTAAATTGAGCTTTAAATGTGATTTTCCTTCAAACGAAATCATTTAAAACTTATTAAAAATTAAAGCTTTTTCTGATATAAATTTGGCAAGTTTTGGTTTGCAACTCAACTGGGCATTAAAATATAATAGATTTATTGACATAAAAAAAAAATTATTTCTTGTGGATTTTTTTTTTAATTTACTTAACTAATTTTAATTTACTTAACTTAACTAATTCAAGTGAAACCGACATCGATAGAAACATTGACTTATTAGGTATATAGGAAGTCAATGGATTGAATAGTCGTACGGTTACGCATCAAAAAAAAACTAGTTTTGACCTACATAAAACTTGTTGCCAAATTGGTCCTGTACGAAAGTATAAATGCAAGCAGGAAGAAAACTGTATGCGAATATTTAAGCCACCAATCCCGGAAATCCCGGGATTGAAGCATTATAACCCCGGGATTTTCGGGATCCATAAATGGCTCGGGCTCCTGGGATACCGGGATTGAATTCACTACATATAACGAGATACGGCCTACTGGAAGTCTATGAAGAAGGGTAACATCATCTATAGAACACCCATGACTCGTGTCTTTGAGGTGTTGGGGGATGCCATAAGAAAAATCTTGATGGGTAGAAGATTTGAGATGTTTCAGTATTCCATTACATTTTTTTTACAAATTACTTTATAAACTCCACTTTTTTACCACTATCGATGGTGTGTTTTATTTTGTTGTTGTATGGAGCATTTCTTAGGGTAAAGAACGCTGGTTTTATTTTCGCTTCTAAGAGTGGCTTGTAGAGCTTTTTTGAGCACCTGGAACATAAGGAATCTTACATCATTGACCATCATTCTCTTCTTTATCCAAAGGCAAAATATATTGAAGTGCCAACTGCCACGTGCCTTGATTTTTTTGTTTAAAGACTTTTAATAAATCCCGGATCATATCCATTACTAGCTGCAATATTTTGTATCAACTCCAGTTCCTTCTTGAAATCAATCTTGCTGAAAGGGACCTTTAGTATTGAATGAAATGCGGATATTTAAATATTAAGTAGATGGGCTGAGGACTTTGGTATTACAAAATCAGTAGCTGTAGTTTTTCTAAATATACGAGGAAATTTATGAATTCACGAACATTTTTGATAATTCCAAATGCAAGAATCTATTATATATTACTTTAAGTACTTATGAATGTTTATTTGTAAAGTTAATGAAAGAAATAATTGTAGGTCTTAAGACTAAGGAGTAGTTGATGAATTGGGTGCAGAGATATTATAAATCGGATATTTGGGAACAAATTTCTCCGAAATATCTTTCCTATCATTGCGAACTTTCGATCTTAACTTTTGCACGTAAACAGCTTCTTTGTAGGACAATGGAGCTAAAAAAAATGACATTCATGAAAAATTAAATGTTTTTCTATAACATTAATATTCCTACTACTTACCATCACAATATTCTAAAATCGAGAGTGGACCAGAACTCTTTTCTAGATTTTCATCTAAATTATCTGCTGATAAATTAACTGATGATCCTGTCACAAATGGAATGTTGCCTATGGTAATTGGTATTGAAAGAACTGGATTTTTGTGTGCTGCATTGACTTTAGCAGTTACTTCTACCTCATAGGTTATATTGATGATTTTGGAAAATCCTTCAGAGCTAGAAACAGTTGGTGGAATTTGAATTTCGTCTTTAATTTCCATCAAGCTTCGGCCGGCTACTTCGAATTTTCTTTTAGAAATGGGAATTTTCTCGGTCCTTTTAACTTTTTTATTTCTTGATAATGTATAGAGAGCAATAATATTGAGTGATATACGAATTTGATTAACAGAAATACTGCTTTGATTAATTAGTTTAACATTTACAATAATGAATTCCCCTGGTACGAAACCCGTCTTCTGCACAAACCCGGTTAAGATGAGAGGACTTGATTTACAAGGACAGCAACAGAATTCCTTTATAACTTCCATGGCAGCTGGAATCTAAAATAAAATAAAGAATAATTAATACCTACGTGCGATTTTAAATTCTTTTTTTTTTTCTCTGTAATTCTGTTATACAAGGGATTAACAGTTTTTCTTACAAATTTGAATTTTCAAAAACTAGATTAAGTCAAACCAATCTGTAATCCGAAATCGTTTAGTTTTAGGTCTCAGAAAATGTTGAAGAAAACCTTAATCAATCGATTTCACGACGAGACACGTGGGAAGCACAGCATTTGAACATGTCCTATGAAACAATTTAAGCTGTTCAAATGCTCTAACAGCGCTTCCAGAGAAAATCTAAAAACTGGCTCATGTCAATAGAAGCTCTAGATACGCTTCTAGAGTAAAGGGCTGACACACTTAAACCATGAGTTGGTCCATTTTGGCAGCACAAGAATCAAGGAAACCCTTTTCCTGACTTGGTGAACCACTTGGAGCTTACTATGAATCTTGAACCGTAATAGACTGCCTTTCCTATGTATACAGGGTGTCCCGTAATGAGTGGATAATATTGCAACTGGTGAAAGCAGGCCTTATGACTGCTCAGAAAAAAAAATATAAAAAAAATATTTTTCTTATGGTCTCCATGGTATAATTTATTTTCGAAAAATGTTAAAAAAATCAGGGTCTCCTAAAATACCTAATTACAACGGCCACCCATAAAGGATTCTTATTATTTTTGTATTTTTATAATATTCTTGAATAACCGTTCTAAATGATGGGTAGTAAATTTTAACACTAGCTGATGCATTTTTTGTGTTATAATTTTTTAAAATTATTTTTTTATTCAAAAATAATTCAATATTTTTTTTTATCAAAGTTTGAAAAATAATAAAGGGAAAAAAATGTGTGAGAACATAAGTGGCAAATTCAATAAAAATTGGCCTGTTTAATGTACTTTCCAACATGGTATAACACATGATTGTGTCTATAACCATAACCAATAAAATTGGCATTTAATCTACTAAAGTAGTTTTTTTAACATTTTATCAGGTGAAATTAAGTTACAAAGTTAAGTAAACACTACGACGACGAATGAATGACTCATATTGCCTTTTTAATTTTTATTGCATTTAAAAATAACCGTTTTTAAATAAAGGCAGTAACATTCAACACTAGTTGCTGGATTTTTTTTTATTAGTTTTTTAATTAATTTTGTATTAAACAAATAATTAAATATTTATTTTCGGCGCGGTGGCGAGCATGACAGCGAACATGGCGCGGCGCGCTGGAGTTTAGCGCAGCGCGGCAGCCTCGCGTCAGGCCACGTCGAACCGCGCCGCGACCCGCCGCGAACCCGTCGCGCCACCCTACGTTTGCGCCGTAGTGCAGCGGGCGGGTTCGCGGCGGGTCGCAGCGCGACGTGAGGCTGCCGCGCTGCGCCAAGCTGTCATGCTCGCCACCGCGCCGGCCGCCGCGCCCCCCCCCCCGCGGCTATCATGCATCACTAAATTGTCTATCAAATTTATACTTTATTTCTATATATCTACTTCAAATCGCGAGTAACAAATGCAGCTATGAAACTGAACTTTTATGATAAGATACTTACATGATCTTGATATTGGATGTATATAATCAAAAGCTGCTTATATCCACAAGTAGGCACAACGGAGAAGGTACCATCGAGCACATAGTTCCTTTCTGACATTTGAGGAGAAGTCGTTATGAGTTTTGATATGGTGGGTGAAACGAATACTGTATATGAAAACTTTTTTTCAATTATTGCTCCCGCATAAAACTTTTCCCCACTTGCATATTTTGAGGTCCCAAAACTTTTTAAAACATCTTCATCCGCAAACATTTTTTGAATTTGTATTGGAGATGAAGGGTTCTTTGGAATTATGGCCTGATTTAATTTTTCAGGTCATGCTGCGAAGATAAGCCACATATCATACATTTGACATTAAGTCAGTTTAAAAAAAAATTTACCGGATATAATGTCCATTTGAAGATACTCACTTTTGAAGCTTATGGACATAATGTCAGTTTGAAAAAAAAAACCTAACGGACATAAAGTCCATTCTTTGCAGTTTGGATATTATGTCTCTTTGTTTTTTCCAAAACAGACATAATGTCCATCTGGACTTTATGTCTGTTTCAAATGGACTATAAGTCTATTTTAAACGGAAATATTATCCAAATGGACATAATGTCATTTTTGAAAAGAAAATATGTCCAATGAACATTATGTCTTTTTTGGACGGACATATTATCCAAGTGGACGGTATGTCTTCTTCAAACGGACATAAAGTCTATCTATCTGCACTTTGATCCGGTCATAATGTCCATGGACCTAATGACCGTTTGATATTGGACATTATTTTTTGACAAAATGTCCATGGACTTTATGTCCGTTTGTACGGACTTAAGGTCCATGGACATTATGGTCGCGGACGTTATGTCATCCCACCTAAAAAATCTGTATACTTGGTGGTAACACACACAAGTTGTTGTTGTTCATTCAAAATTATTCGAAATTAATTTTTTTAAATGTAGGTATTTTGTATTTTAACTGAATAAACAAGGTATCCAAGGTAACCATAACATTTGATTAACTCAAAAAAAAAAAAAAAATATAGGCACAAATGAGGGCCTTAAAAAATATAATTTGTTGTCTCGTGTCATTTCTTGCAATAACCCATTAACGTTACTCCAAGAAAAAATTTTTGCATACAAATTTCGAAACAAAAAACATAAAGCTGTATAGAATACTTTTTGTTTCAACTCAATACGACCACTCATCACAAAGATACAGCTCTTCAAAAAACACTAACAAAAATAAGAAAAAATTGTTCCTTTAATTTTTTTGACTTGTAAGCATAAAAATGCTACAAAACTTTTCAGGCAAAATTAAATTTATTAATGTCACGTAAATGTACATATTATTATTTTTGTATGTGTTCTTGTTTTTGTTTGTGTTATTTCTCCGCCTATCACACGTATGTATACCTACATTTCTCACTTCATCTCAACTTCTTAAAAGCGCTATGGTCAAAATGTGAAATTGAAATTGAAAAAAAAGCTGTGTTCAGAAATGTGTACGATGCGCTACAATTGGGAGTCCTCAATTTAAAGTTAAAATATTTAGTTCTGTTTCTGGACTTCTTAGTTGTGCTTTTCATTCAAAACATTTCATGAACCGATAGTAGGACTTAACCTTTAGGGTTTTTAAATCCGACGACATCGTACCATCCTTTGAGGGAATTTGAGAGACTTCATTATCTTTCATAAAAAACCATATTAATACCAATATTTCTTTCTATTGAAAGGGTTTTTTGTATGATAAGATACGAAACGATGAGAACAAAAACTTTCCATATCCACACCAGAAAAACTCGTCATAGCCAAGCGTGAAACTTAATCGTAAAATTTCTTTTTAACGGAACTTTAAATATAAATCCCCTATGAACCATAACAAATAGAATAATTGAATATGAAGACAATTTGAAAAGAAATTCTTCTGTTTAAGTGGAGTGACCGAGTATATAATTCAAAGTTAAAAGTTCAAGTGAGCTCAACTCCATGATGAGCCCAATTATCGTACCTGGGCGAAACGCTATCATGGAGTTGAGCTCAATTGAACTTTCAACTTTGAATCATAACAAATAGATTTAAAACTACTCTCCCACAAAAGTTATTTAACAATTTAGTTTGGCTATAATTTATTCTGGTACGGATATGACGAGCTTTGGTTCCGATCACATCATACATACCTGTCAGCAAACTACAAAATTGTTTGCATCATGATGTGAATGTTGAACTTGAGTTTGCTACCACTCAAGTTGTGTTGCATTAAAATAGTCAATAGTTTTTTCTTTTTATTGCTCAAATGAATTTGAGAATAATTTTTGGTTGGTGACATAATTTTTGATTTCAATACCGCCCCGGACATATTTTGGGAGCGGAAGCAAGGAGGTTTAGTGCGTCGCATCGGTACTACAATGAACGGTAACGGTCGGGAGATTCGCTTATTGAAAACTTATATGAACCCTTACTGATCGAGTAGCTTCCCGCACGGATTGCGAATTCGATAATAGACATGAATAATTTTGTAAGGGGAGCAAAATTTCACAGTAAATTTTAATTAATTAAATTAAATCATTAAAATATATATAAAATTACACAAATTTTGCCGCCCCCCAGTAAGTGCTGTCCGGGGCGGGCCGCACCCTCCGCCCCCCCTACGCTACGCCACTGCACATACCTAGGTGATCTAACGGTCGTCTCCCGGACTATAATAATAATTTTCATACCACAAAAAAAAAAATTATGTTATTGGCGGAATTTATTTTTGCATCTTTCGATTCCAGTTCAGAGAAAAAGTGACAATTATAGAAGCAAGCAGCAAGGATTTATTTAAACCAGTTTAAATTATTATTGATTTTGACAAATTAATTTCCAGTATTGTCAAATAATTCGTTTTTCATATACATTTTTGATATTTCAAAACTAGTGTGATAGCCATATTTAGCTTTGTCATATATATGAACAGAAATTATTTGACGAAGCCATTTGTCATATAAATTGGTCATATATGTATGGCATAGTGTAATACAACTTGTCATGCATTGAAAACCTTTGCCATACTTTATATGGCAGCTTAAGCCATATATATATATGATAGTGTAATACCGCCTTTATCGTTATCGTATGGATCAAATCAATCAAGAAGTCCTTATTTATTTTATCTTAAGTGTTAACTTTTTTGATTTAGGACATCGATTTGATTTTGTCCTGCAGTAAAACTGGTGGGAAAATGCAATATTTTAACCATTGTTTCCATAACCGTTAGATAAAAAAAAATATATAGGAACAAAAAAGTAGAAACAATTTAATTTTATCACTCATGTGAATGCAGCATAGGTATACAGGATGTGCTGTAAAAGTTAAAGGTACTTTATGTCAGGGATTTCGCGGCACTAAATAGTCTTTAGGGACCAACAAAAAAATGGTTCTTTTGATACGCTTTCTGGCCATAACACTGCCAATTCATGATGGCAGAAGATGTTCGCTATCAACTTCAATGAAGTACTTGCGAGCTCTGACATTTACAACACTAATTTTTATCCCACCTCAAAAAAAATATGAACTGTTAATCGCGGAATTTTTTTTGCGTCTTTTCCGTTTCCTCCTCCGCTTCGCTTCAGAGAAAAAGTGACATTTTCATTTCGTTTTTTGTTGTTTCGTCTAGGTCGTTTCGCATTTTGTTGTTTCGAATTTCATTGTTTCACTTTTCATTTATTTCGTTTTTTTATTGTTCAGAAAATTTTAATTTCGTTTTGCAATTAGTTCTTACTTAACTTTATTTCGTCTTTGATTGTTTCTTTTTTCGATTATTTCATTTCTGAATTATTTCATCCTTAGTTTATTCCGTCTTTAATTGTTTCGTTTTCGATATTTCGATTTTCATTGCAAATTTTTTTGTTCATTTCGACTTTCAATTATTTCGCCATCATTTGATTGGCTTTTTGATTTTTGTGCATGTAAATAGCCTAATGGCGTTAAAACTCGCGCGAATTGTTTAGTTTGGAAAATTTATTAAAAAATTTAAGCAGGAAAAGTTAACAAAAGCCAACATAAAAAAAAATCAAAAAATCAAAGATTTTTTAAATTTTTTTCAAAATTGCCCATAACTTTTTTCAAAGCAAAGATACGCTCAAGACATGCATAAACAAAGTAAAGTAAAGCCTTAATGCCTAAATATGACATGTTAAAAAAGCCATATTATTTGAAAATTGATAGAGATATAACCACTTAAAAACCATTTCTTATCATTTTTCGCAGTTTATGCCCGAAAGCCTAGTTTTTGGTACTTTATGACAAATTTAACATTCCTAGCACCTAATACCAAATCTTATGTTAATCGGACCAGCCGTTCAGTCTGTAGGTCTGAAAGCATATAAAAACAGCGGAAAACCAAAATTGGGAACTTACATACTTTTTAAAAATTCTCTATAGTTGTAATGTCATATTATATCAAAATCTTTATTTCGAACATTTTTAAGAATGTGAAATTTGCCATATTGTACCGAAAAAGGGACTTTCGGGCCAAAACTGCGAACATTTTTAAGAAATGATAAGGTTTGAATGGGAATATCTCTGTCAATTTTAAACAAATATTAATTTTTGAACATACCATTTAAAAGCTTTTAATCTCTACTTTATTTTGTCTATGCATGTCTTGTCCCTATCTTAGCTTTAAAAAAAGTTATGCACAATTTATTAAAAAATTTAGAAATCCTCGATTTTTGTATTTTTCGTAGGTTGGTTTTTGTTAACTTTTCCTGCTTAGGTGCCAGTTATAGCTATCATTGAAACTCATCATTGAAAACATTAATGATTGATTTTGAGACGTTTAGAAAGCAAAATCATTCATTATTTTGATGGACGATTAAAGCTCAAGACTTAATTAATATTTCTAGTCAAAAAAAAATTTTAAAGAAGCCCAACTTTCCACAAAAATTGACTATTGATTATTCAATGATCATTGGTAAGGTAGTTCAGTCATTGAAATAAGAAAAGTCTTTTTATGTGGAAAGTTGGACCTATTTGAATTATTTTTTTGGCTATATATATTAATTAAGTCTTAAGGTTTATTTTTCCATCAAAATAATAAACGATTTCGTTTCCTAAGCGTCTCGAAATCAATCATTAAAATTTTCAATGATGAGTTTCAATGATAGCTATAACTGGCGCCTTAATCTTTTTTATAAAATTTTGTAAACTATCCATTCTAACACAAAATTAAATTTTGAACAAAAAGTTTTATATGTAAAATTGTCAAATTCGGCTTAGTTTTCGAGTTATACCAAAAATATTGAAAAGTTGCCAGTGTGACCATTCTCTCAGAAACGCATGGGTGAATTTAGTAGCATTTTCGGTTTTAAGCTTGCTTATGGGCCAAACAAACATATTCAATAATAAAAACTCTTGCACGTAATTGTTCCTTTATACCCCTCATTTTCCGGTCTATTCAATAGGCTATTAGGGTTATAGCGATCAGTAAAATTTCTTATTTGGATAGTTTATATACGTTATGATACCATTTCAAATATTGATAATATAATCCACGAATGGAATTTAAAAACTGTAAATAAAAACATTGAATTTATGAGAGAAAATGTTTATTTTTATTCGATTGAAGTGACAAAAAAATGGCATCTGAATTCATGGTTAATTATTGGTGAAAAAATAACTATATACCTACAGATTAAACTTTTAAAAAAATATTTTGATATTTTTTATGGGAAAATATTGTTTGCAAATTTTAATTCGTTATTATTCAAAGATATTTAAATAAATTGAAATTTACTTAGAAAATCTCAAAAAACTTTTTTTAAAAAATTTGGTTCCAATGACTTTTTAACTTTTTTGGAGTTTCTGAATGCAAAACAAAAAAAAAATGATTAAAATCAGTCACAAAACCAAAAGTCAATGTTTTTGAGCTGTTTTTGAGAAAAATAAGATTTGGTAAAATTAATTAAAAAAATTGTATGCAAGGTGGCAGGGCGCAGGTACCGTTACTGATTGAATTATTAATGTGCAGAACACAATTTGATAACAAATACAAGCACTTGAACTTGATTTGTTTATTCTGTGTAAAATGGTGCACAATTAATTTGATATTGGATGGTACAATTGCAGGCACTTGAAACCTGAACTGTATGTGAAAAGTGGATCAAATTACTACTCAACGAATTGTTTTAAAATGATATTTATTTGTGGGCCAATGCCTCTTTTATACTTATTATTAATTGCATAAAATGCTTACAATGGATAAATAAAATAAATGCTTACAATGAATAAATATAATTAAATATGGGTCGATATGCAACGATCGAACGCCACCGCGTTCGTTCGTTGTATCCATTTCAGAATGTAATACAGTCAGCATTATTGTTGTTTATGTTGTTTAACATACTTCCCCGCGTTGAATGGCTCAATTCAACTGTATTCTCATATGACGTTGACATCGTACTGTATTCTTGGTTGTGGAACAGGTGTAGAATTAGTGGCTGACGTCAATCTCTTCCGGAGTTTGCAAATAATTACAATTGCAAAGCTCATTGAAAGAAGAAGAGCAAAATAACTGACAAAGTGGTGATGAATGCTATTGAAGAATACCTTGTCGTTCAGCTTAGGAAGACCTTGATGTTGTAGGGTAGAGAGTTGAGTCTGGAGATGGTTTAATGCTTCTAGATGACTGTTGTTGAATGTTGGAAGTGATTCCAGAGCTGCGTGCACATCTTTGGGTTTGGCAATTAAAGATATGTTCCCAAAGCTTATGTAGGATGATTGTAGAGTGCTGATCATCATCTGATTTCCTTCAATGGTAATGAGATTGTTTCTCAGTATACAATCATTTTCCATTGATAGAATGCCGGATCCAGTGAGTTCAATTTGTAAGGTTTTTGTTTTGCATACAGCAGTTAATTGAATATTATAAAGAGTTCCGAATACCCATTGATTTCTGCTATTCAGCTGGGTCCAAATTAAGTCATTACTTGGTTTAAGTATGCTACATGATGGTGCCGTATTGTTGTTGAAGAGATTAAATTCACAATTGTATGCTTGTGAACCAGCATGGTATTTTGCCTTTCTGTTGGCGCAAAAAAACTGCATGTCTTTTCCCTTGTAACAATCCTTAAGTTCGGATGCTGTCATTGCAAAGTATTGGTCTCTATGACGATTTATAGCCAAAATTTCCGTTGCCGGACTGATGATGAGGAGCGTGTTATTAACGATTGACGGAAAGGGTGTGAGTTGAAATAGATTGAAAGATTCTTGTTCAACCAGTGGAATTTTAATGACAAATAACAGGTGATTTCCAGTAGCCTGACCCTTTGTTGTTGATATCTTATAGAAGTGGAGCAAGTCTTCTTGCTCGAATGGTAGTTTTTGGGATTGGGGTAAATTGTTTTTGATGTTGATAATTTCCGCCCTCAATTGAGCTGGTGATAGCAGGAGGGGACTTATGGTTCCATAATGTACGTCCGTAAATGTGTTGCGAATAGCGTTCTCAATTTGCTGCAGGTTTGTAGCCATAAGCATTAATTGCATTGTTAAAGACGTAAAAATTTGAAAGATTCTCAACTGATCAGTTGTGTCTCCAATTCTCGCAATGATGTGTGTCACTTGATTTTGAAGCGTTATCATGCGTTTTTCTCCTTCGAGATAATCTTGTTTCATTATGTTGATGGTGGAGTCTATGATGGAAGTCTGATTTTTTAGCATTTTTAAAAGATGCGCTTCATTTGTGTTAACTTGATTGATGGTTTTTGAGAGTTCTTCAGCGTAGTCAGAATCAAGCAGTCCAAATAACGAATGTGCTAAATTGCCGACTATGTTGATTGCCGCGCGTGGAGTTCGATGTTTTGAGATGAGGTTGGTGTCTGCTTGTAGGGTACTCCTCATGTTTGTAAAATGTGTTACTAGTGCACTGCACGTTGTCCTTAACTGTAGTTGGTTGCATAAATGTTCAAGAGCAATTGTTCCATTGTTAAATGACTCTAATTCTGATCGAATGGGTGCTAGATCGTAGTAGACAATAATTTTCCATTCGTTGGCAACTAGATTTGTGGATCCAAGATTTTCGAAATATATTCCTGGATTATTGTCAAATCTTGATATGTTAATCGGCGATGCACAAACTACGGGTAGAAGAAACAATGACAGTATAACGGTGGTGATTAATGACACACATGACGTCCTTCTTCGTTTTGTAGGCGTTTCTGTCGTTTCATTCATTCGAGATTCGGATTGTGAAGTTGCTACCTGTGCCTCGTCAGTGTTATCCTTGTCATCAGTACTATCAATGTCTTCGAACAGTGGGGCTAAGCGATGAATTGGTCGTTTGAATATTCCAGATTTGGTTTTGACATTGACTACTCGAACAACATTGTCGTCGCCCTTGAAGATTTGGACAATTCTTCCCAGTGGCCATTGAAGCGTTGGCGTGTTGTCTTCTTTGATGATAACCATGTCGCCAACTTTGATGTTTTCCTTATGCTGATTCCATTTGTTTCTTTGTTGTAATTGATTTAAGTATTCACTTGACCATCGTTTCCAAAATTCATGTTTCAAGTAGCAGATTGAATTCCATCGATTTCTCAGATTTATTTTTTCTGGAGCGCTGTCGGGATCAACTTGAGCAATCAATGGTTCACCAATCAGGAAGTGTCCTGGTGTCAATGCAGCCAGATCGTTTGGATTCGATGAAAGTGGAGTGAGTGGTCTTGAATTTAGGATGGCTTCAACTTCGGTGATTACGGTCTCCAATTCTTCATGCGTGAGTGACGATATGGAGACTGTTTTGACTAACAGATGTTTGGCTGATTTGACTGCTGCCTCCCATAAACCGCCGAAATGTGGAGCTCTTGGAGGGATGAATTTAAATGTTATTCCCTTGTTGCTGCTAGCCTTGATTATGGCTTCCTTCGCTTCGGGGGTGTGCAGTACACTGTTGAGTTCATGAAGCTGATTCCTTGCTCCCACGAAGTTGGTGGCGTTGTCACAGTAAAGAGTTTGAATTCGTCCACGGCGGTTGATGAATCTTCTGAGTGCTCCAATGAATGCCTCCGTCGTTAAGTCAGTCACAATTTCTAAATGTACTGCCTTGGTGGTGAAGCAACAAAAAACTGCTAAGTAAACCTTGTGTGGCCTTTTTCCCCTGATTTTGTAGTGTACCCATAGGGGGCCACAAAAGTCTACTCCGGAGTTTAAGAAAGGTCTATTTGCTGTGACGCGATCTACTGGCAGATTACCCATTACTTGAGTCATCAACTGTGGTCGGGTTTTGGTGCATCTGATACATTTATGAACTGTGTGTCGAGCCATGATCTTACCCTTAATAGGCCAAAATTGCTGCCTCAGAATTGATAACAATGTTTGTGGTCCACAGTGGTTGTGTTCGTCATGTTTCATTTTGAATAGCAATTTTGTGATGGATTCGTTGTACGGCATCAATATGGGATGTTTGGCATTAAATGAGATTGATGCGGCCTCTAGTCTGCCTCCAACTCGTAGAATCCCCCTTTCGTCTAAAAATGGAGCCAGGGTAATCAATGCGCTGGATTTGCATACTCCTCTGTGACCTTTAAGATCTTGTATTTCATTTGTAAATTCAGAAGATTGTATTTGCTTTACGATGACCAAAAGTGATTCATTGAGTTCCTTAGGTGATAATGCTGTTTGTTCTGCTGGATTTATGTCCATTTTCCTGGCTCTATTGGTGAACCGGAGAACATAGCCCATTGTACGTTGCAGAAAATTGAAAGAATTTCGATGTTTTATCTGGTAAATTAGGTCAATTGTAGGGTTTTGTTGTAGTGCTACTGCCACTGTGTGTTTTCTTTTCCGTTCTAGATCGGAGGGTATTTCTAGCTCCTTTACGAACGGCTGGTGCCATGTTGATTCGTTTCCATGCAAGAAAAACGGCCCATAAAGCCACATGTTACATGACATAAAGCTTGCTGCAGATATTCCCCGAGATAGTAAGTCTGCTGGATTCTCTTTGGATGGGACATGACGCCACTGAGTTGCCAGGGAACATTCTTGAATTTTTGCAACTCGATTTGCCACGAATGTGTGAAATGATGACGATGTGGAATTGATCCATGATAGTACGATTCGTGAATCAGTCCAAAGATGTATTGGCGTGTCTCGCAGTCGTAAATCTTCTCTGACTCTGCTTGTTAGTTCGGCTCCTAAGACTGCAGCGCATAATTCAAGCCGAGGAAGGGTCTGTTGTTTTACCGGAGCAATTCTTGACTTCGCACAGAGTAGTCTGACGATGATTGTGCGATCTCTATAAGTTGAACGAAGATACACAGCTGCACCATATGCTTGTTCTGATGCGTCAACAAAGGTGTGCATTTGTACGGATGTTGGATTCTGTTGATTAAAGATGTGTCTGGGAACCTTTGCCTGATTGAGTGTTGACATGTTGTTCCTGAAGATTATCCATTCCTCCTTAAGATGTTGTGGTAGTTCGTCATCCCAAGACAGTTTTAGGTGCCAAAGCTGTTGCATGAAGATTTTGGCTTTAACTACTACTGGACCAAAGAGTCCTAGTGGATCAAAGATGCGTGCTATGTCTGAGCTGACTGATCGCTTAGTGATTGAGATAGTATCAGATATTTGTGCTCTTCCACATAATTGGTCTGATTTTGGTTGCCAGATTAGACCTAAAGTTTTGATTGTGCAATTGATTGAATCGCTGAAATCAAGGCTGACTTCTTGGTCCTCAGCTGGGATATCCTTTAATAATGATGGATGGTTTGCACACCATTTGCGGAGTTTGAGTCCAGCACCATTGAGTAATGAAGAAACCTGGTATTGTGCCTCTTTCGCATGAGCGATGCTGTCCGATCCACTAATGCAGTCGTCGACGTAGAAGTCATCTTGAAGTATTTGAGCCCCAATCGGTTGAGTTATTTTGTTTTGGGTTGCTAAGTATTGCAAGGATTTAGTTGCCAAGTAAGGTGCGGATGATGTTCCGTAAGTTACTGTTTTCAATCTATAGTACCTTATCTCTTCTGATGATCTCCGTCTCCACATGATGAGTTGATAGGGTTGATCTTCTTCATGTACCAGAATCTGCCTGTACATCTTCTCAACATCTGCTGTAAAAACGTACTTGTGCAGGCGAAAACGAAGTAGTATAGATAATAGTTCACTTTGAACTGTAGGCCCAGTGTGGAGGATGTCATTAAGCGATAGACCAGACGAAGTTTTTGCTGAGGCGTCGAAGACCACCCGTAGTTTTGTTGTACTGCTGTCAGGCTTCAATACGCAATGGTGAGGTATGAAGAAGTGGGGTCCTTGAATGCTGTCTTGTCTGATCTCTTCCATGTGGCCAAGAGATTCATATTCGTCCATAAATTTGACGTAATCTTCTCTTAGTTTAGGGTTTTTGTTTAGTCGTCTTTCTAGTGACATAAAACGATTAAACGCTGTTTGCATAGAGTCACCTAGTGCTACGCCATTTTCTCGAAATGGTAATCTAACGATGAAACGCCCAGATTCCGATCTAGACACATTTTGAATGAAGTGTGATTCACAGTATTTTTCTAATGATGTCATCTGTTTTGGTGTGTTTTCAAAGTCATCAAGCCTCCAAAACCGTTCAATAAGCTCGTTGGTTGAGTCTTCTTCGCAAAAGATGCCACAAGTAGCAGTGTTGTATGTCGTATCTTCAATTTTCCCGGTTACTACCCAACCAAATACTGTGTTTTGTAAAATTGGCATTTTGTCGCCGATTTGTATTTGTTCGGGGCGGATTAACTGATGATAAAATTCTGCTCCCAAAAGGACTTCAATCTTACTGGATCGGTGGAAGTTGGGATCTGCCAAGTTGATGTTTTCTGGTATAGACCAGGTAGAAGTATCTAGGTTTTGAGTGGGTTGAGGAGATACGATGTTCGGAAGTATGAAGGCTTCCAGTCTGCATGCGAAATTGCCCATTGTTGAGTGAAGTTGAATGTTTATTCGCTGTGTTGTGTTTCGTGTTCTTCTGCCGATGCCCTCAATGCATAGAGATGATGGTGTTGGTGATAAGGATAAGCGTTTAATAAGTCTCTCAGTTATAAGGTTTATTTGAGAACCGGAGTCTAAGATGGCTCTAACTTCACATGTTTGTCCATCATTTGCTGTGATTAGAACCCTTGCGGTGGCCAAAAGAACGTAACCTTGCTTGTTGTTCAATTGTTGTATAGTGGCAACCGTGAGCGGTGATGAGCCTCCCACTTCTGATGACATCAATTTGGTAGGTGTAGCACCTGCTACGATGGTTGTAGATGGATTGGATTTCCTTTGATTTGGACTTGATGAACATGCCTTTTCTAAATGCAGTAAGGTATTGTGTTTACCTGAGCACTTAGTGCAGCATCGTGATGAGCATGATTTCGCATTATGATCAACCTTGAAACAATTTACACATAGATGTCGTCTTTGGGTCCACTTAAGCCTTTCAGCAGCTGACATTTTTAAGAACTTCTCACAATAGTAAATAGGGTGGCCTTTTATCCCACATACCTTGCAATTTTCCGTGTTGGACGTGGCTATTGTTGTCACCGCCTTGGCCTTTTCTTTTCCGCCAACAGCTTCTAAAGACTCAAATCGGTTTTTTAAAAATTTGAGAAATTCGTCCATCGTCTGAAGCTCTCGAGGGTTTTGAAGTGATTGTTCATATAATAGGTGGCTTTGTCGATCCAACTTCTTTATTAAGAGATGAGTGAGTAATGGGGCCCAAGATGCTGTCTCAATGCCAAGAGTATTGAGTGCTGCAAGACATTCATGGATTGCGTCATGAAATTCTCTGATGGCCTTCATTTCTGGATTAATGTTCGGCAGACTGAGAATTCTCTGGATAAGTGCTGAGGTTTGCGCCCTTTTATTGCTGAAACGATCCTGGAGGATATTCCAAGCGATACTGTAGTTGTCTTCAGTCAGTTCAAGGTGGCGCATCAGTCTCTCTGCATCACCGGACACATTTGTCTTCAAATACCACATTTTTTGGACGGGTGGTAATGGTTGTTCATGTATCATCTTAGTGAAGATGTCTGAAAATGTTTGCCATTTTAAATAATCGCCGTCGAATTTGGGTATCGACATTTTAGGCAACTGAATTGCCGGGCGATCAGTTAGCTGTTTTGATGGCTCGCTTCTTTGAACGCTTGATGATGTTTTGCTCAAAGAAGCTTGATTTTTGAGAACTGATGTCTCTAATTCGGTGTACAACTCCATGTTGTAACCCTCAGATTCCGGATCATTGACAGCTTCCCAAATTGAGTGATGAATCTCCTCAACCTGGGTCCAAAGTCTGTTCATAGACTCCAGACATTGGATGGGTGCTTCTTCTTTTATTTTTCCGTTGATGAGTCGGGCTAGTGCGAATTCATAAGTGCCTTTTGTCTTCTCATCAGGGTATCAATGTTTGGGTTGTTATCTTGTTCTTTAAGAGCAAGATTTTTTGTTGATGTCAATGCATCATTAGGTTTAGATTGGTTATCTTCTGTACCCTGTATCCATTTCAGAATGTAATACAGTCAGCATTATTGTTGTTTATGTTGTTTAACAGTTACTTTTGATTAAAAAAGTGAAAAATATATGAGGGGAAGGACCAAAAACCACTATATACCAAGTGTAAACAAAATCCTACCTGCTGCTTAGGCTGTAGCCGAAGGAACAAACAGACAGAAAGAATAATTGTCATACCAAGAAGTTGTTTATTTTGGGTTGGGGTCAAAATTCTGCGTGTGCAAAAATTCTGTTTTCAAAATTTAGCTTTCAAAATTCTGCTTTTCAAAATTCTGCTTTCAAAATTCTGTTTTCCATAATTCTGCTTTTCAAAATTCTGTTTTTCAAAATTCTGTTATTCATAATTCTGTTTTACAAAATTCTGCATATAATAAAGAAGAAGTCTTTTGGAAAATGTTAAAAAGCGCGCGCTTTTTAACATTTTCCAAAAGTCTTCTTTTTTATTATATGCAGAGTTTTGTAAGAGAATTTAAAATGTAAGTTTAAATGTCGATTTAAGATTAACGTGCTTCGAATTCATGCAGTTGATGCTGACATTTTTGGTTGTCTTTGTGATTACCTCCGACTTTTTGGACAGCAAATTGTTACATTAGAGAATAAATAAGAACAAAAACATATTTACAGCTCGAAAGGACTGTCTTATGTCAACTACATTCGCTGGTAAGCGTCGACATTTATTTAACAAAAAAAAAACATCGTAAGTCCAAAAAGACTGGATATTTGAAAGCAAACATAAAAGAGGACGCTGTTCTTCAAAAAAATCGATTTTTAATTCAGACCCACAATTGTGTCAATCTGTCCTTATGTACCTGAATCTTTCTCTTAAACCACTGAAGCGACTTCTTCTTGGGTCTTAAGGTTTGCCTAGAAGGACCATTGAATTTTTTAAATGTTAAGAAAATCCAAAATAAATACATTTGGTGACACAACAACTTGTGGAGAACTAGAGCCTAGTGGCTTACAACTCTCAAAAACTGTGTGCATGTTGTTGCCAAGAATGGTGTTAAGAAAAGCTTATTTATCTCAAAAATGGCTCTTAAGGTTTTGAAATTTTTTTCCTGCGTATTATTGGCTCAACAGAGTTTTTAGTTAATAAATGGATATATTAAACAAAAAACAGAATTAGCAGAATTTTCTTCATCTTTAAACCAAGTGACAGAATTATGAAAAACAGAATTTTGGAAAGCAGAATTATGTCAAACAGAACAAAAAAAAAAACAGAATTTTGAAAAGCTGAATTTTTTTGAGAAAAACAGAATTATGAAAAGCAGAATTTTGAAACCAGAATTTTGACCTGTTCCCGTTTATTTTGAATTTTCTCACCATCGGCTGTAGTAGGGGAGCCCACGATGCTAAATGTGGATTTACTCGAGCGTCGTTGGGACCTAATGGATTTTGAAGATTTGATGATGGACAGAAAAAAATGTTAGTAAAGTATACCGTTTCATCGGTGGGGGGAGCATCTACAGGTGTTCAAAAATGTTAAAAAAAACAGTCACGTGGACACATTCGAGCGCGTCAGATATTGATAGTGTATATGGCCTGGGTCTTTCTAATAACGGTGGTATGTTAATCTGCCGGTTTGCGTGGTGGGGGTGGCTGTATGGGAGTGTAGAAATTGAAAAACAAATGGATTTACTCGAGCGCGTCAGATTTTAATAGGGGATGTTAAGTGACCCCCAAGGATGCTCACATTCAAAAAGGATGTGACGCAAGCTTGCGGCAGCTTCTTGAAAATGCAAACAAAAATTGCCATTTTGATATGCTCGAGCGCGTCAGATTTTGATATATGTGGTGCAACTTGATGTCCTACATGTGCTGAACCTTAATCTGACGATTATCTGGAGGTGTTTTCTTAATCTGAAGATTAGAAAAGAAGAAACATTTTTATTCAGGATTTTTTCAATCACTGGGGAGAGTATAATAACTTGGGCGCCAGAAATTGAAAACGGTTTTTTTTTGTAGAAGGGTAAAATATGTACAAGCATTTCTTACTATGGGAGGGGGATCTATGTCGCCCCGTTTAGGAGGTAGAGGCAATTTTCGAGAAAAACGACTTAAATGGAAAAAAAAGTATTAAAAATCGGCGACAATACTTAAAATTCAAAACAATAACGGTTTTAAAAGCTAGAAATCTGTTCTTTTATCTCACATTTAAATTAAATTATTTATGTCAATAGTTTTCAAAATATTCGAATACAAACTCTAAATTTTGATAAAAAGACGCAAACAAAATGTTGGGATCAATTTTTCTAAAACTTGTGAAGTGAGAACTAAATTTTCTTTTTGTGGTCAATGCTCATATTAATTTAAAATCGAACACAAAAAATCGGAAGATTCTGTGTCTTCTAGTTTTTGAAAAAATTGCAAGTTACTGATACTACATTTTTGAGATATTTTTAATTTGCTTGCACTGCCAGCATTACGGCTGCGTTTTAAAAGTAAGATTATGTATGCAACCGCCCTGCTTGGACTCACTATGACTATAGGATTTGGGGTATGTGCGAGGTTCGGTGTTTGCCAAATTTCGTTTGCATTTTATAACTTTGAGTGTATTCTCTGTTTCCAATGTCAATAGCTACTAATGGGAACAGCTACATAATGATATAATATAATAATCTCATAAAAAAGAGTATCAGTAATTTACAATTTTCTTTAAAACTAGAAGACATAAAAGCTTCCGGTTTTTTGTGTTCGATTCAAAATTAATACGAGCATTGACCACAAAAAGAAAATTTAGTTTTTTATTCCAAAATTTTGAGAAAAATTGATTCAAAAATTTTGTTTGGCGTTTTTTTATAAAAACTTTGAGTTTAAATGCAAATATTTTGAAAACTATTAACACAAATAATATAATTTAAATGTAGGATTAAAGAACAGATTTATGGCTTTTAAAACTGTTATTTTTTTGCATTTTAGGTATAGTAATTGATTTTTAATATTTATTTTTCCGCTTAAGTCGTTTTTTTCGAAAATCACCTCTACCTCCAAACCGGGACGAGAAAATGGCAGATTATACTTTTCCCGTTATCCTAGAATTATTTGCTTCACAATAAAAAAAATTCAACCGCGCTCGAGAATGTCCAGGTGACAATTTTTTTTGCAAGTTTGTAACCCTCCCACTACCTTAGGTCACACTCCAATTGTCAGATTATTGAAATACACACTTTTCAGCATGTAATTAACCTAGCCTATCTTAATCTGACGCGCTCGAGTATTTCGAGCTATCGATTTTTTTTTACTAATCTGACAACTTGCCCTAGGCGCCCGGCCCTACAAAGAGGACTGATATATGGTGGAGGTACTCAGCAGGGTGCAAGGTACCCCCCCTTATACTAATCTGCCGCGCTCGAGTAAATCCCGAAATCCCTTAGTGGGCTCCCCTACTACTGAACAGATTTAGATTATTTTTTATAAACTAATTTCAAATAAGTTAAAATAATATTGCAGCTTGAGGTTAAAATCTTCAAAAAAACTAATTTTTGAGTTTTTAAAAATGTTTCAAATTATTTTTTTTTTTTTAAATTTCGATATCTCACAAATGGGTTGACAATTTTTTTTTAATTTTAATGTATTTTCTTTTGCACAAAACTAAATATGTTCTTAAGTTTTGCATACAAAAATTGTCCTTAAAAAAGTTTTAAGTTTAAGTTATTTTTTTTTAACCGCCTTAACGATTTAAATTTCTTTTCCATTCAATGAAGATGGCGTTCGTTTTTTTAACCTCAAGCTAACTATCGAAGGAATTGTTTTAGCAAACAGACGAAATAACCCATTGATTTTAAACAATAAGGTATGAACTCCAGCATATACTCACCGACAATTGAGGAAACCGATTTAGATCATACACTGTAACCACGTTAAACCCCGCAGAGTATGATTTGTTAAACATTAAAGAACGTACTAAAGTTATTCTTGTGTCATAACGTATTCGGCTAAATGTCCCTTCGAATGATGAGGGACACTCAAGGGGTAGATTGTATTCAAAATTATAGGTATGTGTTCCACTTTCCAATGTCAATTCGGATCCTAAAATTAAATAAGTCAATTATTTGGCCAACATTTCAGAAGAATGCATTAATAAGTACATACATATGTAGCTATTTATTCAACTTGTTAGTTTTAATATTTGAAACAACAAAATATGTTTTTCTTTTCTTTCTGAATGAGTGATGTCACAATTAAATAAACAAAAAACAACACTTTAAAAACAAATACAAATTTGTGACTCCTTATGCTCGTAAAGTTTATTTATTTGAAAATAAATGCAAAGTGTATTTTTATATTCACCAGTTACGTCAACAAACGTTTGCAAGATCACAATTGTCCAGTTAGCCCAGTCGGGATAAACATTTAAAATAGAAAAAATTTTATCGTACATTTTTCTTTCACAATTCGTTAGAGGGGGTCATAAGAAGCCTATGAGTAGTTTTTCGGGAAAATTGCCCTGGAGCTTAAGCCGCCATCTTGGATTTCACGAAAAATAACGTTTTACTCAATAGCTCCTACATTTTTCAGTTTTTACAGAAAAGGTTAAGGTAAAACTGAAAGTTTATTTAATTTTACTGTATAGAATATGAAGTGTTAAAAAAAAGTAATGCATAGGCGTCCGAAAGTTGGGGGTAAAAGGGTCACTTATCAACCACTGGCTGGCTGTAGACTATACTACTCTAGCAATACATTTTTATTGTTTTATTAAGGTATTTTGAAAAATACAAGAATTCTCTTGTATTTTTCTATCGGATTATGCAAGGGGCATAGGTTCCGATGTACGTTCTTTCCATATTCAATATGTTAACCTGGTATTAAATTTGTTTGTGTTGAAACATTGAGGTGGATATCAATCCTCTTTTTTCCATATACAGTAGACGCTCGATTTAGTGAATCTCGAAATAGTGAACTATCCACAATAGTGAACACACAAAATTTTATTTAAAAACGTATTTTGTATAAAAATATCACGCAAGCATTTTACATAGCTTCAGAGCTCTGAGGAATTGTTTCTGTTTTCTGTTTAAACCTGAGTGAAAGCCTTGTTTAGTGCTTAGTTAAAATTAAAAACATTCACATCGAACGAAATGTACATTTTGGAACGAATTGCCTTTAGAAAGTCTTAGAAAACTCCCGCTTGAAAAAGTGAACAATCTCGAAACAGTGAACAGGCCTTGTTTTTATTACTTCACTATATCGACCGTCTACTGAACCTTTTTTCCGCACCACCATAGAGGTAGAGTAATAGGCGCGTTTTTTTTGTGTGGTGTAGGCCTAGTCCACACATATTACTTCTTAGTAATTTTATTCATATTTTATATTTTTTTCTGTGAAAGTAACATAAAATTGACATCTTCGACTTCATTATCATCTAAGATCTCAAATGTTTCTTCTTCTGTCGCTGTGTAAAACTGAATCGGCAGAGTTGTTAAGGTCGACTGCATCCTCATAATCGAGCAGCTCTCGAATTTCAGTGACGTTTTCACAAGTTTCGCCGCCGCAGTTAGCACATAAAACAGATCACTTGAGTCCAGCCTTACGACACCCGCACATGTTTCCACAATTCGTTTTGCATTTGCAGGAAATCGTTTTGAGCAATGACTTCGGAGCAGCATCGATACTGGTTGTTATAGGCTCTTACCCACCAAGAGTTTTCTTCCAGCCCCAATTTGTAGCATCTTAATCGTTTTCAAGCTACATTTGATTGTAGATAGTGGAAGCGTTGCTAAATTGAAGTTGGTTTTTGCAACAGATTTAGTGAAACTCTTGAAGCGAAGTGTATTGAGTGATATTTCTCCTCGACTGCCCCCAAACAGAGCTATGAAAACGCGCTCACCACAAGTTGCTGAGCTGTTTTTATCGGCATTTTTATCTTTGAACAAGTTCAAATCTTCTCCTAGGTCTGGATTCTTCTGGAGGATATTCATGAGTTTGGTTTTGCCGATATTATAAATTGCAGACGTGGTGTCACATCCACTTAGCGCATGCATAAACAAAATATGCCTTGCTATCGCTCCATGATATTTAAAACTTAATGGCGAGTTAAGTTGCTCAGGGGTCCGCTCTCTGCTAGGCTTCTTGAAGGAAACGTTACTCAAATGACTTCCTAAGCCAGTCAAGTTACTTCCTCGTAATTGATTGCTTCTTGAATAGCAGTTACAACAATGAAAGAATCAGCGTCCCCCGGTGCCCCGGTTTTTTTTATGAAATCGCCCCTCCTGCCCAAACGGGGTGAGATAGACCCCCCCTCCCATAGTAAAAAATGCTTGTATTAAACTGTTCTACAAAAAATCGTTACCATTTCTTGGTGCCTTAGTTATCGTACTCTCCCCTGAAAATGTACTGGAAGGGCAGTCCAGAGCCAGACAGGGGGTGGCAAGTGCCCCTCTTACCCCCAACTTGCCTGCGCATATGTTAAATTTGAACACAATCAAATTTACTTTCAGTTAGGCTTTATTTCTTCTATCAAAAGTGAAAAATTTAGGAGTTTTATTCAGGAAAAAGTTATATTTTGCTAAATCCAAGATGGCGGCTGAAGCTCCAGGACAATTTTCCCGAAAAACTACACCTAGGCTCCTAATAACCCCCTTTAACGAATTGTGAAAGAAAAATGCACGATAAAATTTTTTCCTTTTCAGGCAAATTTTTTGTACATAGCGACTGGACTAAGTTTATATATCTGAGGGCTCAGAGAATTTCCCCAGTTTGCGTCTGCTCAGGTGAGCGCTATGATATAACATATAAACTGAAAACTCGAAGACATCGTCGCTTGCACATTTCTCATATTAAACCGTGTGATGTGTGAGCTTGGAAGAACTGGTTTCGTTTATATTTTTTACTTGGCCCATAATTCAAGAATTATTGGTTACTAATACATAACTTATTTTTGCAAACTAAACAGCAGAAATAATTTTATATTCCTAAGATGTTCTGTTTCACCGGTTAGGCATTTTTTGTATTATTTATTTTAGCCAAAAGAAATATCATCTCACCTCTTGTTTCAATGCATTCTACTGTTTGTTTAAAGTATTTTTCTTCATCCATAGACTCATCATCATCCCATATAACTCTGGCGTATCCACGAACTTGTATTCTTACAGCTTTGAGAAAATTAATTAGTTAAATTTTTTGTAGAAAAAAGAATACCTATAATTTTGCTCACCTAATACAGACATCGGTTGATTTAAATGTATTATAGCTCGCCCCTTAACGATTTGTCCTGCAAAGACCACTCCGAAAGGGTTTTCATTGTAATGAATTTCAAATTTAATTGACATTTTTGCTGTGAATGTTATGTTTGGTTATGTGCTTCTGAAGACTAACGACTGACCACAGTGACCGCGTACAGAAAATAAAGAGTAAGTAAGAAATATAATAAAATTATAGCAACTCTAATAATGCAATTGAACAAACAAAGCGCTTAAATTATAAATTACAAATAACACTGAAACAGATAGCTATAGATACATTCTTTTTTGTTGAGAGATACAAGCTTAAACCGGAAAAAATTACTAAGAAAAGCTTAGAATTAACTTAATCATAAATGTATTACCTAAATACACAAAAATAAAGTCATATTCTTGAAAATTTGTAAGAGGTCTTGTGGCCATAGGTGCCTAGGGGGGGCAAGGGGTCCAGTCAAAGCGTCATTTGACTGCGCGCAGAGGCATGGTCTGTTTTTTTTTTATGGATCGATAGGGGCTTATGTCAAAGGCTTAAAACCAAATTTGCACCACCTAACAACTTTGGTTTACCAAAGTTATTGGTAAAAATGTGTTTTCTGCCATTTTTTGGTCTTTTGTGAATATCTCGGACAGTACAAAATAATACACTTTTATTCACAATAATAACATTGGCTACTATATTATAAACAAATTTATATAAGAAGGTTTTATAATACAAATTCTATATACTACTGAAATAAATCAGCCAAGTAGAAGACTTAGCAAGGATTGGACTTGTTGAATTATTGATTCAAAATAGTTTTTTATGGCTTACTCACTTGGACTCATCAGTGACATAGTGAGGGCTTTGTCATACGCAATTTGTATTAAGTTCAGTTCAACTTATATCGAACAAGATTAGAATTCCTAATCATTAAGCTGGAAGTTTTTTTGTCCTATTTTTAATCTTGTTGGATATAGTTTTGTTGTTTAAAAATCACTTTTTCGTGATTATTAAGAAAAAAGTCCTTGTAATTTTCTACAATTAAACAAAAATCAGTCCTTAACTACTAACGGAAGCCGAGTAATAAATTATTGAACATAATATGTAAGTTGGCACACGCACGCAATCTTATGATTTTAGGTTTTTGTTTATATCTCAGCCCCAGTATGTCACAAAGTAAAAATTAAAAAATTGTATTGTTTATAATAACACTGGTCAACACAAATTTTGTTCCTGGGTGTTTCATATGATTTTCTTATTCCTTACACATATTACCTACTTATTAAATAAAAAATAATCTTGTTTAAAACAGTTTGCTTTTGTAGTCAGGAGCACATTATTTGAAAATTCATGAAAATGTGCTATGTTAGAATAAATCATAACAGATTTTTTAAGATATAAGACTAAGATACACCAAAAATCTAGTCTAGAGCGTGTAGGCTGGTTTGAAACAAAAAAAAAATCATTTGAGAGGGTTCCCCTGTTTAGGCAGGAGGGGTAATTTTCTTTAAAAAGTTACTCAAATTAAAAAAAAAAAATATTAAAAAACAACGGCAGCCCCAAAAAGATCATGGTATATCTTTTTTTAAAGTTTGGGCTCCATTCAATATTCTAATTTTTGATAAACTTGAATTTAACAAAACTCCTTTCTTCTTCAGTTTTTTGTTTAAGGTTTGATGCCAACATTAAAACGGTAATTTTTATCAACAAACACACTGATTTTGGAATGTGCTATTCTAAATTTAAACCTATAGAATAATTTCCCATCATTCTTTCATTTATTGACCTTGGTAATGACGATTGCTCTCGAAGTCCATAAAGTCCTAGTTAAAACGTTTTCCTTGTTCCAATGAAGTTTTTAATTTGTTTATGACCGTGCAGAATATTCAATCTCATAACATATTTTCAAAAATGTTAATAATGTGAATTTTGATTAAATAACCACACATGTAGCAAAATGCATTGGCATCACTTTAACACATTCTAAATAACATTTTAACGTTTATTCTAAGTCAAAAGCAAGGGCATCTCCGTGCGAGCCAATCGTGCAAAATATTTTTCTCAGGTACATATGTACCTTAGTGAACAAGTGACAAGATATACCTACCTACTCTTCGAATTGCTGATGCGTAGTGAAAATGAACGTGATTTTCAAGTTGCAATCACCAAAGATAGAGAGCTCATATCTACCGATAAGACCTTCCCTAACGATAAAGCTTTTAACTTATACTCGTAAGTACATGTACCTATGAATGTTGATAACATACCTCTAAATACGTAAACACATAAAAAAATATCTACAGTTAGTTGTTTAGATTTAAAAAAGAAAAACAGAAACCAAATTCAATTTTATTCACAGCAAAATGGCAATAAAATTTGAAATTCTCTTCGAAGAAAATTCGAATGGACTGTATTTTACTGGTCAAGTAGTTAAAGGACGAGCTATAATATACGTCGAGGATGAGCCGTTCCCATTCAAAGGTCAATATTATTCTAATAATTGATAAAATATGTACAAAGTACGTTTGCCTAATGTAAAATTAAATTTTAGGAATTCAGTTACGAGTACGGGGATATGCCAAAGTCAAATGGGAAGAAAAAGTAGGAAAAACTACAGTCGTATACTCCGATGAAGAAAAATACTTCGATACCGTGACAGAGTGCATTGATACCAAGGGTAAGGTCATTAAAATTTGAAAACAACCCACTTTATTCGTTGAGGCAATATCGCGGCAATTTAACACTGTCGCGTTGTCCGTTGCAGGGCACTCCACATTAATGAGCAGACTTTCCGTGCCATCTGCACTAAACCCTGAGGTTTAGTTATTCAAATAGTTTATCAGCGAATCATATGAACAAGCAACATTAAGCTGCGAACATAACATTCAGTTTTTATGAATATAAAGTTAGTAAAACACTAGGTAGGTATGTATTCGTTAATCGAAAAAGCGATTAAGTGGATAGTAAAAATATGGCGTTAATTAATTAATATTAGAATAGATACAGTTTTCAATTAACTAAATATGGATTCTGAGCGCTTTTTTTTTTTAGATAGAAATAGATCATTTATTGTAGCTGAATTATAATACATTTTTTCATTAAACCTATATTGCACAATTTACAGAGACTTGGTATAAAGTTACCTTACTACTGAAAAATTTATAACAATGTTTTTAAATATCACAGACCTTAATATAATTGGTAGAAGGAAAGCTACAGAAAAAACCTTCTTTAAATAGAAGAGATGGTGAGAAGGGGAGGGAATTACTGACTAAAACCTCAAATCAATGACTTTTTCCAAAAAAAAAATATATAAATATAATAAATAAACAAATAAACAAAAATATTGCGAATATCACAAAATTAAATAAATTTACATTTAAATAAATATAAACATGATTAAACAAACAAATAAATAAATAAATAAACATTATAAAATAAATAAATATATTATAAATTTAATAAACAAACGAGTAAATAAATAAATAAATAAGTAAATACAAAACAAAATAAGATAATAATAAGTAGTTAAATAAATTAATAAATAAATAAAAGTAAATGAATAAATAAATAAATATATAAATAAATAAATAATAAATAAATAGATGAGGAAAAATAAATAAATAACTGAATTAAAAAAAAACATCACAGAAAAAATAAAAATCAATAAATAAATAAATATATAAGTAAATCTCTTTTAATAAATTAATTAATAAATATATCACAGTAAAAAAATTAAATAAATAATAAATATATAGATCTTTATAATTAAGTAAATAAAGTGGGCAATTTGTCATCTGTCAAAGTGGACGCGAAAATTTGGTCTCCCAATAAAAAATAAAATAAGAGTGTGAATAAGTGAAAATATAAGAAAGAACCTTTTCGAGCCTTAAATTAAAACAAACTCAATCAAAAGAAAATAAATACTGAGTAAGTTTAAGCTTTTAAATCTCTGTATAGCAAAGAAAAAGTGTATCCCAAAAAGTTAACCTCTAAATGTTAAAAAGAGGATTATCCGACACTTCTCCAGACCAGCCAGGAAACGAAAAACGCGACCCAAGCTTGAGGAATACGAAAACAAAACTAGCAATGGGAACTTCTACTGGTTTGAGTGTTGAAAAAATGCAAGAGATCTTAATTGAAAACAACAAGAAGCTCGTCGGACAGCTTGCTTCAAAATCAGACCTGCAACAACTATATAACCAGATATCGGATCTTAATCTGCGCCACGATGAAATGTCTCAAAAATTAAATTACCTTGAGCAACGAAACAAACAGCTTGAGGAGCAGCTTGATAAAGTTCTGCAAAAAAACATGGAGGCAAACCTTGTAATACACCTACCTGTTATTGATGGTCAATCCACCTGCGCAGGATTACTAGATGTCTCGCTGGATCAAGTTATTGATTCAGCTTATGGAGTTCATAGTCGAGATCCAAAAAGTGCGACATTCATTGTAAAAATGAAATCCAAGAAAGCTGCTTGGGACGTATTGAGAAATGCCAATAAGCTCAAAGGGTCAAAAACAAGCATTCATAAGGATTTGCCCTTCAATATTCGTCGGTGTCGTGCAAAAATGATTCCGATCATGAAGGAGCTTCGTCTTAATGACCCAAAAGCAAGAATTTCTCTAAGAGATGATAGGCTTGTTATTGAAGGCAAAGTCTTTTTCTGGGACTCGGCGCAGGGGTTGAGATGTGGTGAAAAAAGTGGGGTTGAAATAATTAAATCACTTTTTGGAGACATTCCAATTAACTATAAATTATTTATGAATGAAACCACATTTACAAATAATGGAAGCAAAACTTCAAATTTGACACCAAATGTCACTTCTGTTAGTGATGCACATGCTCTAAGGCGCCTTTATAAGATGCATGATGTGTCCCAGTCTACCAGAGTGAAATCGAGAATATTTTAGTAAAGAAGAAAATAAAAATATTGCTGACCTTGGACATGAAAACGGACAATGGCTACGTAATTTTGGTACCAATTTATCTAAACTGCAGCCACTGGCAACAGGATTATGACAGACTATGTGACTCGCTTCAATTCTTGGATACGTCTGATGTAATGTGATTTCAATGGTCGGATAGGAGTTTCCCAAAATAACTTCGTAACTGGAAATGATGGTGCAGATCTATGGACTCAGTTTGTGACAGTAAAGGTTCAAAAATACTCGAAATTGCCGATGCTTTTGACTGCCGTGTTCTGAATGGAAGGTGTGTTGGAGACTCTGAAGGCCAATATACGTTTATTAGAGGTTCATCGTGTTCAGTAATTGATTACTGTTTTATAGCTGAAAATTGGAATAATGTTTTGGAGGACTTCCGAGTTAGAGAAGAGATTTTTTCTGGCCACATGCCCCTAGAAATTACATTCTCTGTAACCGCGATTGTGAAGGAGATGGGCTTAAAACACTTAGGACTTCTACCGAAGCTTGTTTTGAAGGATCAAATGCGTGAAACTTATCAACATAACCTGAATGTGAATCTTGATGGTCTGAAATTGCAAAATCGTCCAGCCGATATTGCAAACCTAACAGATACCATAAAGAAGGCTGTACCACCCAGCAAGCAATCAAAAGGAAAACCCGTATTTAAACAAAAGTGGTTTGATTCAGAGTGGCTTGAAAGCTAGAACTAGATCTTTTAAACTCTTGAATCTTCTGCGATCAAACAGTTCCAGTATCTTCAGAGTGCTCTACAACAAAGCCAATAAGGATTATAAACGGCTCTGTTTTGAAAAGAAAGCAACATTAGAGCAAGGAAACATAGCTGTGATAAATAACACCAGATCGTCAGCCGAGTTTTGGAAAGCTGTAAAATACATCAATGGACGCTCGAACAACATCGCTATGTCATTGAAAGCTCCCCTCCTAAGAACCCACTTTAATAGCCTTCTTAACGCTCCACAAACATCTCCTTTATATCAGTATGCAGCCCCATGTTAATAGATGATAAATTAGATGCTCCTTTTACATTACAAGATATTCAAGAAGCAATTAACAGCTCAAAACGAAATAAAGCGCCAGGAAATGATCGAATTCCATTTGAAATCTATAAAAATGCTACAAACGAGTTTAAACAATTACTTATTACAGTAGAATTCAACCGAATCTTCGACTCAGCTCAAGTTCACGACAGTTTCAAAAAATCTATAATTTTTCCGCTCCATAAAAAAGGCGACTACAAAGATCCAGCAAACTACAGGGGTATCTCGTTTTTAAACACTTCAGCGAAGCTGTTTGCGGCTTTAATATACAAAAGGCTCAGTGAGTGGGTGAAAGAAAAGAACATTCTTTCAGAATTCCAAGCTGGGTTTAGAAAAGTTTATTCCACAATCGACCAAATGCAGCATTTGACACGATATCGCGTAAAGCACTCTTTTATAAACTGTTAAAAATTGGTGTATCAAACAAAATTATTCGTATTTTGAGAGTACTGTATGAGAGTAATGTTGCACTTGTGTGGGATGGAAATCTGATCTCTGAAGAATTCGAAACCTCTATGGGAGTTAAGCAGGGTTGTATACTCAGCGCATTACTCTTCATTTTATTTATAAATGATATAACTGATACTGTGAAAGGTGGAATAAACTTCTACGGAGTAACAATTCCAGCTTTGATGTATGCGGATGACATCGTTTTTTTGAGTGATTCTGTGGACGGTCTTCAGCGAATGATCAACAGGCTTGACGAGTACTGTAGAAGTTGGAATCTAACAGCTAATCTGCAGAAATCTAAAATTATGATATTTATAGATGGAGGTGGCCGTTACTGTAACCTGGAGAAGTGGCAGTCAAATGGTGAAGAAGTGGAGATCGTACGCAATTACAAATATCTTGGAATGTTAGTTTCAGCAAACGTAAATGTTAGTGCACATCTTGAAGATAAGTTATCAGATGCTAAACGAGCTATTTCATCTATATGGGAACGTTGCATTAAAAACAAATATATATCACATAGTGCGAAACAAATGGTATTCCGTTCTACTGCTGCATCAATCCTACTTTACGGAGCACAAGTATGGGGTTATAAACCTTATGAAGCTGTCGAAAAGTTCCTCCGATATTTTCTAAAGAGGATGTTCCGATTACCAAGAAGTACTCCAAACTATATGTTATATATTGAAATTGGAACTGCGCCTATGTCCTTGCGTACCTTAGAACTGCACCTGAGTTACTTTATAAAAGAACTAGAGATGGAAGAAACGAGAACACCAATAATATTGAGAAACATAATAAGAATTAATGGAAGTATTTGCAATGCTTGGCAACAAATTGCGTCGGACTGTGCAATAGAGCTGGTAATTCAGACAAACGAGCAACCATCTTCTCGAAGAGAGAAATTCAATTTGATGTTGGACAAAGTGGGTGAAATATTATATAAAAGATATACTGAGGATGCTGGAGCCTCACTGTTTAGGAATTATTATAAAAAACTCAACTATCATCTAAATGAAAATACATACTTCCTTAACTGATACTCTGTGGACAAAATCAGTACTATTTTTAGAATAAGAGGCGAAATAATTAATCTAAATTTTATACCCCACCGCTCCGATCTACCAACACTCTGCGAACTTTGCAACATGAGAACTAGGGAAGATGTGTTCCACTTCCTTGCAGTTTGCCCAATTTTGAAGGAACTTCGAGTAATGGTATTTTCAAAAGATATTCTAGAAGAAGGTGAAACATTAAACATTTTAAACGGTGAAAATGGATGGGATGTTTTATACAACTACACAGTAGCTGCACTTCGATACAGAAAACGAATTTTAGAAGGAGATTTTTAATAATTTATATAATTTTAGCTAACTTTTGTATTTATAAATAAATTCAGGTTATAATAACATTGTCAACTTTCCCCAAACAGGTGATCCGTATAGTATGATGCTTTGGAAAATTACTTTATATATGATTGCAAATTGGTTTCAATTAATAAACCATTTGAATCTGCTGAATAAACGCAAGTATCATCTGCAAAAATGGCGGTTTCACAGTCCCTGAGCTTTGGAAAGTTAGATGTATAAATATTATACAAGAATGGGCCCAAAACAGATCCTTGGGGACAGTAGCGGATCCAGGATTTGGCTGTGGGGGGGGGGGGGGCTTGGAGTTCCCTTAGACACATCTTTTTAAATAAATTCTTAATCATATTCGAATGCCCTACCAACCCAAATTTTCTTTTCTCAGAAAGTAGGCTAATCGGCAGCTGAATTAAAAACATTTTGTATATAAGTTGTTAGGATATGTTTATAGGAACTTTAAATAAGTAGCTACCTTTCTTTAATTTGAATATTTTGTGTAGGATTTATGAATACTCTTCCTACAGTACTTTGTCTAACTTTAGACAGCCGTCTACCTCCGAAAAGTTATTGACAAACTTTGTAGGTTACTGTTGTTCTAAAATTTTTTAACTTGGACAACGGAATTGTTTGTTTAAGATTTGATGAACTAGACTGTCTGTTTTTGACATTACAGTAAGATCCGTGCACAAACAAACAAAAGGGCGTAACGCCAAGGGAGGCAACTAGATGCGCTTGCCCCCCCCCCCCTCCTTATCAGAATATATTTCATATATTATTCAATCTCTATCCTCTATTCTTTTGAAAACATTTTAAAGCAAGATTTCTGTAATAAAACTATTTTTTGAATAAGTTTGCCCCCACCTAATCGAAATCCGGCGTACGCCCTTGATTCCCACCTATCCAAATCTTAATATCAAATTCTTAAAGAAGAGAATCAGAATGCTACGTCCAAAAAGAAAGGTAATTAAGCTCCCTATAAAAAAGACAATTGCAAATTTTGTGTACAAGTAGCTGTTTCAAGGAATTAGCTAAATCATGTTTTTCAATTAAAAAAAAAATTAATTTGGTTGTTCTGTATCTATTCCATCTAAAAAATAGGTTTATAAAGCTTATAATAATAATTCCATCTAAAATGGCTTTAGTCCATGTGGATTGGTATTTCGAACATAAAAATTTGTGTTCAACATTCCGATCATTAATTTTTTTAAGTGAATTCCATTCATATTTTTTGTCAATTGAAATTTTACAGTTTGACGAAGATTTGAAAAAAAATTTAATTAAAATTTTTAAAATTTTGTCTGTCTTTCAATTTCTTTTTATTTATAGTTATAAAAGTTATACGAATATTTTGTTCCTATTTAAACAAAAATGTACCTATATTACACTTTTTAAAGAAAAAAAACATTCACCGTTACAGCTGATTTTCACATTTCTGAAACGAGTTCGAAGTGAATTAAAATTCTTTTTCATTTCATTTAACGAATATTGCTCGCGGGAATAGCTCTCTAATCTTTCGTTAGAGCACAAATGAAATCACAAGAGAAACTAAGATCAAAAATCACTTCATCTTAAAGCAGTCTTTGAAATCGTCAAAATATCCTTCAGCACACGAAAACAATTTGATATAAAAACATAAGTTTCAATTTCTAAAACAATATTTTGATGTTATCATGCAAACTATCCTTATCAAAGATTACCTATAGTATCCGTCGAATGAACTGTGGAGCGAATCAGACTGCATTTTGACATTTTTACCATGATCCAAATGTCAAAATTGAGCCTGACTCATTCGTCGGATTCTGTTATCAGGGTGATTTTTTACACCGGAAGCTGAGTTTTTAAACTAAAGCCCCAAAAGTTATCTGGGCTCAGCTAAAGCCCAAAAATACCAAAAGGAGTTGAAGAAATGGGTAACATAGATTTATTTTCTCAAACTTCATTTGATCTTTAAGAAATATCGATACCCAAGGAAATCTAGGTAACAATGATAGCATGAAGGTCAACCTCACTCGTTTCAATATAAGGACTTGGAAAAAAACACAGCAGTTAGGTATGCATACTTACTAGCCCCAAACTTGTTATTTTTTTCGTCCGATTCCCTAGGGGCTTGGAAAAAAACAAAGCTCACATACAATTTGTTAAGCCCCAACCTCCATTTTTCCCAACAACAGCTTTCATGCTAATTTTTTAGCTCTTGCCTCTTATGTTCGTCGGATTTTTTTAATGCCTTTGTTAGCCCTATCAGTGTTATAGTTTTCATCAGATTTCCTTGCAGGCTTAGGAAAACGCTTCGTAAAGGTTTAGCCCCAAGCCTCAATTTTTCGTCTAATACCTTTAGGCTTGAAATAAATAGAGCCATTTGATTTTTTATATAATCGCCTTTTTTCATCAAATTCCTTTGGGGCCTCGTAAAAAACACAGTTGCATATAATATGGTTCAGCCCAACAATTCGTTCAATTTCCCTAGGGCTTAGAAAAACACAGCTTACATGTAAATTTTTTAGCCACAATCTTAATTTTGTTTGTCTTACTCTCTTCTGAATCAGCCGTGGGGGGGGGCTTCAGCCCCTATAGCCCCCCCTCTGGATCCGCCACTGCTTGGGGAACACCAGCTAAAATTTCTTTTGGATCTGAACACTCAGCATTAATTGAAACTCTGAAAGTTCTTCCGGTTAAAAAGGAGAAATTTATTTTATTTATGTACTTAGGAAAATTCAAAATACTTAATTTATGGATCAGACCCTTGTGCCATACCGTATCGAAAGCTTTCTCGACATCGAGTACCTAAATCTTATCCCGTGGTTTTCCCTAATGCGAAGTTACTTTTAATTTCCCTAGTAATCTGATGAATCTATTTCCCTAGTAATCTGTACTATGATGGCATCTTAATCCAAATTGCTCTAGTGGCAAGATGTTATGTAAATTTAAGTGATTTACAAGATTATTTTTGATGACTTTTTCAAGACATTTACTAATTGAACTCAGTAAGCTGATTGGCCTATAATTGCTCGGCTTAGTAGCCATTTTTCCTGGTCTAGGAAATAGCCTAAATTAGAGCACCCATTAAAAAGATTTAAAAGATATTTAATACCTAACGTTGGTAGTTTCTTAAGATATAAGTTTCTTTTTCCATCAAAACCAGGAGACTTTGATATTTTTAAGCCTGTGACTTTGTATATAAAAACCATAGTACTATTATCGTCGCCTACGAAGGGGGCGACATCTATGCAAAATACGCGGAACCCGTTGTGGAGAGAACGAATTCGTTGCGAGCATTTTTGGAGACTACAGCGAATGGCTGAGAATCAGAAACGTCAGATTATGATTATATTGATATAATGAAGGACTTGATAAAGAACACAATGAAGAAAATATTCAATTTTGCTTTGGGTTGTTATTGGTTTTGTTTACATTTTTTTAATATGAAGATAAAGCCAAGAGACACAAAAGAAAACAATTTTGGATATTCTCTTTGGCTTGTAGGATTTTTTTCTGTTGCATGAGGAAGGGGTTCGTAAACATAGGAAAGTGTGTTGGATTTTTGGGTTTTGCGGTGGAAGAGGAAGGGTAGGTTCTATATTCTCATATACATATGTGGGTTAGTTTGTACAAATGTAGGTGTTTTTAACATTGAAAATGTTTATAGGGTCGTTTTGAGTAAATTATGGTGTTACTAAAATGAATAAAGTGAACAAATGTGTATTTGAGATGAACGCTGGCGTATATGGGGGGTAAGATCGAATTTTTGGTGGTGTTACCATTCATTTTGGAATGAACAAATATGTATAGAAGATGATTGCAGGCGGATAGGGAGGGTGCGGTTGAATTTTTGGTTGGTGCTTCTAAAATGAACAATATAAGTTTTAACTATACATATTGCTATAATTATAAAATGCAAGAGCTAGTGCAGTCAGCACTCAGCAGTGCATTGTGCTTCTAAAACTAAATCTAAGCGTTGGAAATTTTTTGAAAAATGTTTATGATAAGAAAATAATGTAGAGGTGCAATATGACGGGTTTTTTTTTTTAATTCGAGCTGTAAGGAATTTAAAATATGGTTTTTATGTGAAATGGACGAACAAAAAAAAAACACAAATGAGATGTGCCAGAGTAATATTTTTTTTGTTTATCGATGGTTAACCCTTTACCGCATGGTGGCTCATATATGAACCAAACCAAATTTTTGCCTATATTTTCGAGTTTTCAAAAATTTTTCTTGTTTTGTACATAGAGCACGAAATTACTACCACAGACGTTCTTAATTGTATTTATAAGCGCCACCTATGAACGCGCTGTGCCAACTAATTCTTTCTTCCAACTCATCAAACCGGTTGCAGTGGAAAGAATAGACTTTGAGAAATTCAAGATTATATAAAAAATATAGGGCTAAAAGTTAGTGCTTGCAAAAAATTATAATAGTAAAGGAAATGATCTAAATGTTATGGAAGATGTGATTTTTTTCGGTTTTATGAAGTAATAATTACTTATAAGTAGTAATAACTGAATGGATCATATTTGGCACATCATGCAGAAATGTTCATTATCCTTTGGTCCTTATTTGATCCAACATGCAATAAGAGCAAAAAAAAGGAAGATTTTTTCTATACCTACCTTCGTTTATTTTACATATTTACGTGTTTTGTGAAAATAAACTGCTGGCAACACCCTCTAATTACTTTTTAATTACTTAAACATCCGCTGTATAACACCAGAGGTGATTTTTGAAAAAAATTAATAACATATTTTTTTCGTTTTCTGCTCAATGTGCCAAATATGATCCAAACCGGAAAATTCTAATTTTACGATTTTTATTCAATTAAAAGGAAATTCCTGAAACACGTGTCCTTTTATTTAACATTAACTACCACATATATTTTTTTCACGAAAAAAAAAAAAAAATCATGCAGTAAGGGGTTAAGTTTAATATAACAATTTTGTACATTTATTTTGAAATTTCAAAAAATCTACAAAGTGAGATATTACCTAATGATTGTTCAAAGTTCAAAAATAGATGGTTCACAAATGCTACACATCAGGGTTAAAGCTGTACTAAATTGTATAGTATAAGAAAGATAATAAATAACAAATTGTTTTTGTTTCAGGAAATTTTGATACCTAGTATTTTTTTTTCTATTTTATATACATAGGTATTTTATATAATTTTTGTTGATCGATTTTTCACAGTTATTATTTTTTATCTTTTTAACGGTTGCTTTTAAAAATCTCAAATTCATACCGGAGATAGATTATATAGATTCACATATAATGTGTAAAATTTGATTTTTTGAAGTACCGTTATTGCGTAATGTCAAAAAATGAGACGAGACAACAACAACATTTTTTTTTATTTTTCTTGAAGGTCCTCATTTCTATGGATAATTTTTTTTAGTCAATTAAATGTCATGATCAGATACCTTGCTTATTCAGCTTCAATTCAGTTTTTTTGCTGTTGTCGTACGATTTTTTTTGAGATGGTTTATCTGACTGTGAATGAACAAAGATACTTTTAGCCTTGATTACCAATATCTCAGCAAATAATGATGTTATAAAAAATTCAAAGACAGTTTTGGAAATTTGAGGAAGCGTTTTACAAGATTTTTTTAAGATTTTGTAGAAATTATTTTTTTTACCGTTCACCGTTAGTACTAAAAACCGACGTTTTGTGGTCTTTTCGTAAATCTTTTTTTTTTCTTTGCAAATATTGATTGCATGGCTTGCGTTGGTATGCAAATTTATAGACTTTTAATTAATCAATATTCTTGTAAACTTCAAATTGATTCATCGAACCGTTTTTCCTCACCAAAACTTCAAGTCTTACAAACCAGGTAAAGGAACAAATTGTGTTGTTCCTAAGCAATGCGTAGTCGTCATCAAAATGACAAGAAAACCGTAATTCCAGGGGATTTTTTTCACAGTTTTGCATTAGTTAGATACTTTGTTGAATTAAAATGAAGTAAAAAGTACATTTTTCCAAAACGCTGTAATGAAAATAAATGAGCGCCAGTAAGCTCGTTTTATTGAGAGGTCCTTCATTAGAAGATGCAGAGCCTGTATCACAGTGAATGGGGGACAGTTTGAATACTTGATATAAATTTATTTAAAAATACAAATAAATCATAACTTTTAACACTGTTGTTTTTATTTATCGCATTTCCCATACCTAAGTCAAAACCTTTTTGAAAGTGCATACTATTATTTAAGCTAGTGAATTTAGCTATTTAAGCTAGTGAATTTATAAAAATAAATCCAGCAACAATAATTGTTAAATGTTACTGCCTTTTTTTAAGAACGGTTATTTTTAAATGCAATAAAAATTAAAAAAACAATTTAGTTATTCATTCGTCGTCGTAGTGTTTACTTAACTTTGTAACTTAATTTCATCTGATAAAATGTTAAAAAACTACTTTAGTAGATTAAATGCCAATTTTATTGGTTATGGTTGTAGACACAAACATGTGTTATACCATTTTGAAAAGTACATTAAACAGGCCAATTTTTATCAAATTTGCCACTTATGTTCTCATACATTTTTTTCCTTTTATTATTTTTCAAACTTTGGTGAAAAAAATATTGAATTATTTTTGAATAAAAAAATAATTTAAAAAAATTATAACACAAAAAATGCATCAGCTGGTGTTAAAATTTACTACCCATCACTTAGAACGGCTATTAAAGAATATTATAAAAATACAATAATAATAAGAATCCTTTATGGGTGGCCGTTGTAATTAGGTATTTTAGGAGACCCTGAACTTTTTAACATATTTCGAAAATAAATTATACCATGGAGACCACAAGAAAAATATTTTTTTATATTTTTTTTTTCTGAGCAGTCATAAGGCCTGCTATCACCAGTTACAGTATTATCCACTCATTACGGGACACCCTGTATAGGTACCTAGGTATAAAAAGCAGCAAGTTGATGTTTTTATATTTATACAAATTCTAAAATACGCCAATATGCGTTAAATAAAATTAGCCCGAAGTCGATAGCATCATTTTTGTTCTCGAGATAAACCTACCTATTCAAGAGTAATGAAATTAACAAGTTTTTTTTTTTTAATTGGATACTTACATACATATATTAAAAAAGTTACTAGTTCAATTTTTTTGAAATTCTTATCTATCCGAAATCGATAGGTACCTATATGTATAAACATATACATCTTTCTAAAAATTATTGATTCTGATTTGAAGGAGCTCGAAACGTAAAAATATGTCAAAATTTTCGATTCGACAAATCGCACCAATCACTTCCAATAGTAAGTAGAAATTTCTTTTTTATTAAAAAGAAATTTTTTTCGATACCAAATAATCACCCTCTATTAGTACCTATCTATAGGTACCTACCTACCTACCTTTCAATTTTTTTCCAATGTTTTACAAAATGTTCCCTCCACATAAACACGGTGAAATGAGCCCTTCTCTAAAATAATGTTTGTCCAAGAAGTGCAGCAATCATTTCCAAAATTATTGCTGTGCTACCTACCTATGTATGTATGTATGTAGCTACATGCATCCACTTACATAGGTACATACCTGCTTATGATTGAGCTACATTTTACTACATATTTTTACAAATTTATTTTGAGTAACTAGGTCACTCTCGCTACCTACCTACCAACTTATTCAAAATAAATCTGTAAAGTTATTTAGATAAAAAGTTTATTATGTAGGTATGTATACATTTATGTATACACATCTAAAAGCATAGGGATTCCCACTTACAGACACTGAAAAATTACAAAGATTTCACTAAATTCTTTCTTTACTTTTCTAACTAAAATAAATTATTTAAATTAAAATATAGGTCAAATGGGTACTCAAAGAAATACGCACTTAGAATTTTTCAAATCAAAACTTTAATTTAAATAGGTACCTACCTAGGTACCAACCAAGGAAAAGAAATACATACATATGTATCTTCCTATTTGTGTACCTATACGAAAACCCACCCCCGAATTTTGCATTAAAATCTTCAAAAATACCTTAGGTAGGTACCTACTACCAAAAGATTTAAGATCACCAAAACCGAATTTTGCAAAAGAAAATTTAATTTAAATAACCTACCAAACTACCTATCCTCAAAATAATTAATAACAAAAATTTATTAATAATACCATAAGATATACCTACGACCTAACCACCCTCGCAAAAATAGATAACAATTTAAATTTATAAAACCCACCAAAACCATCGAAATCATAATATGAGAAAATTTCAATTTAAATACCTACCAAAAGATATATACATACCTACCTATCGTCGAAAATTGCTACTCAAATCACAACAACAAAACCCACCCTAAATAATATGAGAAAATATAACCAGGGCTGTCGAAGTACTGCAATTGAAGTATTTGTACTGCTTTTTGAAACTCCGTACTGCCGTACTGCTAATACGAGCAAAGTACTGCTTTTTTGAAAATTTGTTCGCACAACATTTTCAAATCATAATCCTATCCAAAAAGTCTTAGTCCTTTTTATCTAATGTTGAATTTCATAAATAGAACAGACAAAAATCTCGAATTCCATTTTTTACGAATGCATAGTTTGCCGTATAGCCAAAGCCTGTATATCGCAAGTAAAAAGTTCGTAATTCTGAAAATGTTCAGTTTTTTTTTCTGATCCGAAAAAAGGAAGTATAAGGAGATTTTGATGGCATTTGGAACAAAGTATTCCACACCCGTCAAAATGTAGTTTTTCACCCATCTGTCAACAATGTTTAATTATATTAAGGTTCTCTAGCCCATGAAATTTAGACTTTTACGTACATTGATAAAACTCCTACAAAGCTGAATTTTGGTGGGGCTTTGTTTTGACGTCTTGAGCAAATTCCAACACCACCCTGAGTTGTGGCTGAAGAAAGAATTTTTGGAGGAGTAAAAGGGTGTAAAGTTCAGTGTTTTGCTAATTTCTCGAAAACTATCAAATTTTTGGAATGAAAAGAAAAGGTAAAAATTGTAGCTTATTCAAGTTCATAAAAAAAATTACCATGTTATTTTGTCATACATCCAATAGATTTAGAGTAAATCATGCAGGAACTTTATGGAGTAGAGAATTAAGTCAAAAAATTTATTAAAATTGCTTTAACAATGAGCAATATTTTGTATATTATATGCGTTAGGCTACATCTTCTCATTATAAACATAGTTGTTGCGGTGGCCAGGGTAAATAAGGACATGAACTGGAAAATTGAGTTGTTTTACAGCCCTATTCTGGCAAACCTCACTGATACCTCACAGGTCACAACAACCTCACAAGGTGAGGTTAATTTGATTTTGTGAGGTTTTCGTATTCTGGCAGCAACCTCACAACTTGTGACCTATACAAAAACTATCGAAACTGTGATCTCCGTCGGAGGAGGTCACACCTAAAAAGTACCACTTGTGATTTCGAAAACTACGATATTTACATGTTTTTTTTTTGTTTTTTTCTTAATTGCTTTCTTCTTAACTAAAATAAATGAATGAAAAATAAACATTCTTGCATAATTATACTAATTCATTAGAAAAAAAATCAAACGAATCATGTTTCTTTCTTCATAATAAATAGGTGCGTTCAACATAAATCTAGAACATTATGAAAGTTTACTCATCTATCTTCGTATGACAGTCGGCCAATCAGAGCCAAAAAAGTCTAGAAATCAAGAAAGTCTGTATGGTTGAACGTGCCCATTCGTTGTGGTGAGTTTCTTGTGAGGTTTCTTGTGAGGATTTTCCCAGAATACCGAAAATGTTATCGAATCACAACAAACCTCACAAGGATTACCTCACAAGGGCTTGTGACTTGTGAGCCCTCACAACGCCAGAATAGGGCTGTTAATTTATTTAATAACTTTATGGAATATAATTTTACAACAAAATGACGAAAAGCTATTTTTATGGCCAGATGAACCGACCTCTTTTAAATTTGTATTATATGATAACGAACTAAACCAAAAATCGGAGGGACGTCGAAGAGTTGGTCAGGTTCACAGAGAAATCCATTTTCTGAATTCGATGACGTCGCTTTAACATATTGGTTCAAAATTTCCAGTCAGTGTGTCGAAAAATATTAGTGTTAATTCGTATAAAAGGAAGGAGAAGGAAACAAATAATTATTATTAATATTGTATGAAGCTCATAAAATTCTACCCAAAAAATATTAACTTTTTTCGTAAAGACAACCGATTTTAAGAAAAACGTGCATAAACACAACAAGAGCTTTTTATGTAATGAAATCTTTTCAATACCACCAGTGCAGTGTTCTAGAGTAATAGGTAATGAGCGGGTATTTGATAATTTTTAATGAACAATAATTGCATTTAAAAAAAATTAAAAGCATTAACAATATGCTTGTATATATGTGTTTTACTACCGTACTGCCGTGTACTGCTATTTTTTCCTCGAAGTACTGCTTTCTGAAAAAGTGAAACGACAGCCCTGAATATAACTACATTCATACCTACATTATGTATGTATGCTTCTTTTCGCATCGTCTCCAGTCTATTCTATAACAAAATCTGTATACAAAAGTTTTTATCCTCGTTGCTATGACCTACGACACCGAAGAGGCGACGACGCAAGCAGCTCACTCAGGTATCTCTTTTACCCTCTTGTTCTATTTTTCCTTGCTTCCTCTGGCTGCATACAAAATATATTTCCTATACAAAACACCAAATAGTAGAATTCAAAGAGGAGACGAGAAACATTTTGTCATTTTCTTCACATTTTTCTACTTTTTGACAGCTGATTTCCTTATCTCACTTACTCCCTTTATTTCTTACCAGAATGGAAATAATACAATCCCCTTGCTCTTACTACTTGTCTTCGATTCTTGACATTTCCCTTCTTTTAATGTCTACACAACAACATGACAACACATTTGGGGTTGAATGTGGCGCCTTCGACGGCTGTGCGTCCTCCTAAAAAAAATTGCCCATGATAGTACTATGGTTTTTATATACAAAGTAGATAGGTATAGTGATACAAACTAGTGTATTCTATAGAAATGTTTTTTGCTGGCATCAATTTTTATTTTGTTTTGATTATTGTTAATTTTTATTTTCCGGTTAGTTATTAATTTTATAGATTATTTCTGTTTTATTGTGTTTATTTCTTGATGAAAATATTGGTCGCTCACGGGTATAACAAACAATCTGTTAACGAAGGCGATATTATTGCTGCCATTTTTGTGATTGCGGGTGATTGAACCGTTGTGTATAGTTATGTCTTGTGTAGTTGGTTTTCTATAGATTTTTTGTTCATGGTTTTACTTATGCTAAGATCTAGAAAGTTTACTGAATTTTTAATTCCTATTTCAGCTGTGAATTCAAAATGGCTCTGAGTAATAGATCCGAATCTAGCCCAAATTAGATTTTAACAACAAATCTGTACTGAAAAATAAAACACAAATTTCATTTAAATGCTTAAAAGCACCTCAAGCTAAATTTCTAATGATCTAATCTAAGCATTTAGACGTGAAATTTGTATGTTATTTCTACGGATTTTTTTGTTAAAATCGACTTTATAGGTCTGATCCTTTACTTTGCGTTTCTGTGATTTTTAGTCCAAACTTGTGTCAAAAATTTTTTTATATGAACTTTGACACAACTTTGGACTAAAATCCGCAAGAATGCACAGTAAATCACAGAAATTCAAAGTAAAGGAACAGAGATTATGCTGTTTACCTACATAATTTTTGAGTCGCAAAAATTGCGATCAAAAATAATATTTATATGTGTCGTTTAACAAAATCTAGAATATGTTATTATTTAGGTAGAGTTAATTTATGTGTTAGGGTGTGAAAGGATGCATTTGTTTTCAACAAAAAAAAATTAAACGCATTTCTGCCACTAACCCGCAGAACCATCTTGTGTGTAGTGTTTTTCATTGAAAGTGAAGAAATTTTGCTGTAGTGCTACGTATTTGCAATAATGAAGTTAATTCGTTAAATTGTTTTTGGTTTAATTTTACTGTATATTCTAGAATCTAGATTATCTATGATTAATTTGATTGTATCCTCTGTCTATAGGTAAGTTTGTATACATGTTTGTTACGTCAAACGAAATCATTCTGTGTTGTGATATTATGTTAGGGTAGGTTAGGTTATAGGTTAGGTTGAAGTGGCTGCCAGTAATGGAAACTGACTCAGATGGTACATTGGTGATACCAAACGAATCTGGGAAACCATTTTCCCTATTCACTGAACCATTTCGAGCTTCTACGTTTATTAAATCACTAGGATCAAAGAAGTAGAAATCTGCAAAATATGCCTCAAACAGATGTGCAGCAGGTCTGCATGCATCGCTTCGAGTAGAGCTGCACTCAAAACACATGTGCATACACTTAAATATTTATCTTACAAAGGACTCCATCACCCTTTTAGTATGAAATTTTTCGGTATTTCTAAATAATTTTTATACACAAATGTAATTTTGTATTTTAACTTTATTGAAATATCTTAATCTTGTAGATCCGAGCATTAGAAGCACAGTTCTAATTTTTTTAAGCTACGGAAATCGAAGTTTTTTAAAGATTTTGTTATTTTTTTTGGATTAAAATCAATTTTAAAGTGGAAAATTAAGATAAGTGGCCCTGCCGCCTCTCACGTTGCATTTAACTATACAAAACTTTTTACATATTTGTAGAGGAGAATTGAGGCAATAATTTTGTAAACATAATTTTTCAAAATTGTGTAATTTTTCATTCACATTTGCATTTTGAAAAGTGAAACCGATGTAGGACTCAATCTGCTTTCTAGTATGAAATAAATTAAATATTAAAAAAAAATTATACAAAAATGTAGCCTGACATTTATCCTTTCCATAAAAGCCTTAACTTTGAAGATCAGACAATCAAAACTGAAGTTATAGATATGCTTTCCAATCGATCAACTTGAAGGCTATTTGTGCACAACGGAACTTTTCTCCACTGAACCTGTACCTACGTTCTGTAACTCTCGCATCGATAAAATCAGTCGAGAAACGTTGAAAAATGGAACAAAGCTCATGCATTTTGTTTCAATTTTCATCGTTTCTCGACCAGTTTTGTCGATGCGAAAGTTACAGAACGTAGGCACTGGTCAGCGGTCGATGAACAACCACTTATTGCTGCGGAGCTGCGCAGTAAATTTAGGAATAGAGACATCGTGCAGCTCTCAGCTGCATGCAGCTCTTGAGTTTTTCTACTCCCATCCCATAAGAACTTGTGTTATTTTATTTCGCTGCATGAAAAAGGCTGCACGTGTGTTTAAGCCATAAGGTTTGTTATCTTTTATGCGCAGGGCTACCTTTATGGCTCTAAAGAGCCACTTTGGCTCTTTTTTTCATGTATGGCTCCTTGGCTCCACTTTTCTAAAATCATCCAAAATTGGCTCTTTTTGAGATTTTCGTGGCTCTTTTCACTCTTTTTTCAGAATAAAGGCCTAATTACAATCATTCACTTTTGTACAAAAGTACAAAAGTGAAAAATACAAATATATTCTAGTGACACCTTTCTTTGAAAAAGCATATGAGATTTGAGTTGAGCTGAGTGCATTCAAACACGAAAAAGGCTAGAGCTAGAACTAATGCTCGGAGGGGCACTTAAGAGGTCGGAAGAAAACAAGCAAATATAAGGACAGCATTTGACGCGACAATGATTGCGGAGTGGAGCGTTTCGTCAAGTTTCGTTCAACTTTGCTTACGGAAGTGAGGTGCGCTCCCGTATGCGCTCCCGTATGTAAGTTAAATGACATTTGTGTGTGTGTGTTCCCCTTTTGACGCTACGGAAAGCTACTTTTCGTTGGTTTTTGACTTAAGGTAGAACTATAATAGTCGGAAGGGCACTGAAGCTAATGTCAAAAACCAACGAAAAGTAGCTTTCCGTACCGAAAAAACGGGAACACACCCATAATGTAATTATCATCTTTCTCTTTTTGGCACTCCTATTTCACCAAATGTCAGTTTTACTTAAGTGAGGTGCGCTCCGGAGCGCACCTCACTTCCGTAACCAAAGTTGAACGAAACTTGACGAAACGCTCCACTCCGCAATTATAGTCACCGTCAATGCTTTCCGTGTATTCGCTTGTTTTCTTCCGACCACTTAAGTGCCCCTCCGAGCATTATAGTTCTAGCTTTAAGCTTCAGTGGCTTTCTGACCATTAGGCCTGGTTCACACGAGATTGTACCGCACGTTTTTTTCGTATTCGGTTTTTACCGAACAAATATCGTTCGTTCACACGATATTTATATTTATTCGTTTAAAACTCGAATAGCTGCAGTATAATGAAAATGAATGGAAAAGTTTGAATTTGTGAAGTATTTTATTTTTATCTTTTTAAGGGAAAGGGCTAGAAAGCTGAAATTTGGACGGATGATAGAAAATATTGATTTAAATATGAATTAAAAAATTAGAGTCCTAGAACACCGTTAGACGGAGATAACGGCAATATTTGAGCGCTTTCACATATGAACTCATATCTCTTTAGTGCATTGATTAATTTTCTTATTGTTTTAAATATAACATGTAAATAAAATTACGGTTATTTTGATACCCCATTCATTATCGTACGTGGTATATAAGCGACACAATCTTGATTTTAAATTGATCGAAAAATCAAAACAATTGCATTGAAATTACCTGCTTGGACCATTGTCCACGACCATCCACCAGCGAGAAGATCCCGTTATCTACATGGAATTTTTTTAATTAAAATTTGATATGGATGGCTTTAAAAAATTATAGCTCCCGTTCTACTGATTGGATCTTCAAGGTTAAGGTCTTTAAAGAAAGCTGACATAACGTGCTATATTGTGTAAAAAAATAATTGAGGAGGGGCAAACATTTTCATACTAAAAGGGTGAATAAAGTCCTATTCAATTCCATTTATTTAATTCTAAATTCAAATGTTGATGAAAATTTTTATAATTGTGAAAAACTAAAAACGCATATTTATTGCCTCATTCTTCTTCTTTATTTTAAGACCTAAACCTCCAAGATCCAATGAGTATCACCGGAGTTTTTTTAAACCAACCATTTCGGTCGATTAATTTTTTTTTGTGTACATCGGCTTTTCTCTCCACTGAAGCTCATTCTATGCCAACGAACAAATACCCAACGTGGATTTAAGCCGTGTGAACGAGACTATATAAAACTGTACGCCACTGGAAGACGATACGTCGCAATTCATTCGTTTTTTTTTATAAGTCCGTTGAGTATTCGCTAAGGCCTGGTTCACACGAGATTGTACCGCACGATTTTTTGCAGTATAAATCCGTGCGGATGAGCAGTGGCATATATATTTTACATAGAGCCTTTCACACGACGTTTGTACGGCAAGAAAACGTACTCAGCTAAGTACGTTTATCGAAAACTCAACGGACTTATAAAAAAAAACGAATGAACTGCGACGTATCGTCTTCCAATGGCGTATAGTTTTATATAGTCTCGTTCACACGGTTTAAATCCACGTTGGGTATTTGTTCGTTGGCATCGAATGAGCTTCAGTGGAGAGAAAGCCCATGCACACAAAAAATAAATCTATCGACCGATATGGTTGATTTAAAAAAATTATAACTCCGGTGATACTGATTGGATCTTGTAGGTTAAGGTCTTAAAATAAAGAAGAGGAATGAGGCAACAAATATGCGTTTTTAGTTTTTCAAAATTATAAAAATTTTCATAAACATTTGAATTTAGAATAAAATAAATGGAATTGAATTGGGCTTTATTCACCCATATAGTATGAACATTTTTGCCCCTCCTCAATGATTTTTTTACATAATACAGCCCGTTATGTCAGCATTCTTTAAAGACTTTAACCTTGAAGATCCAATCAGTAGAACGGGAGCTATAATTTTTTAAAGCAATCCATATCAAATTTTAATAAAAAAAATTCCATGTAGATAACGGGATATTCTCGCTGGTGGATGGTCGTGGGCAATGGTCCAAGCAGGTAATTTCAATGCAATTGTTTTGATTTTTCGATCAATTTAAAATCAAGATTGTGTCGCTTATATACCACGTAGGATAATGAATGAAGTCTCAAAATAACCGTAATTTTTTTAATTTGTTATATTTAAAACAACAAGAAAATTCATCAATGCACTAAACAGATATGAGCTCATATGTGAAAGCGCTCAAATAATGCCGTTATCTCCATCCAACGGTATTCTTGGACTCCTATTTTTTTAATTTATATTTAAATCAATATTTTCTATCATCCGTCCAAATTTCAGGTTTCTAGCCCGTTCCCTAAAAAGATAAAAATAAAATACTTCGCAAATTCAAACTTTTCCATTCATTTTCATTATACTGCAGCTATTCGAGTTTTAAACGAATAAATATAAATATCGTGTGAACACCCGATTTTTGTTCGGTAAAAACCGGATGCGATAAAAAACGTGCGGTACAATCTCGTGTGAACCAGGCCTAAGGGTACTTAGCTGAGTACGTTTTCTTGCCGTACAAACGTCGTGTGAAAGGCTCTATGCAAAATATATACGCCACTGCTCATTCGCACGGATTTATACTGCAAAAAATCGTGCGGTACAATCTCGTGTGAACCAGGCCTTATAGTTCTACCTTAGTTCAGCAACTATTATCGATGTGAGTGACATCTATGAATCAGTTTTTTTTACTTTTTGTTTAGATGTAATTGTGTTTCACTTTTCTGCAAAAAAGGAACGCTCTTACTTTTATACTTTTGTAAAACTTGAGATAAAAGATTGGATTGAGCAGTTTATTGGTAAAAGACAAAACATTTTTTCACTTTTGTACAAAAGAGAATTGAATGTAACTAGGCCTTAATATTTCTATCTAATTAATTTTCCTTTTTCTAAATTTTCGAATTACCCTCTAATAAAAAATTCTTGGAAATTCTTCCTCTGAGTAAAAAAAAAATTCTTTGAAATCTGAACGCGTGTATTTTCATTAAAAAAATCCTTTTTTTCATTAAAAAATCGATGCCTTTTCTTGAAACTCAAACAAATTCAATTTATTAACTTTAACTACGAAAACGAATTGCTCATTAAAAATTTTGAAGATATTTATATAGGCCACGAAGCTGAAGCTTGTTTGAAAAAAGAAAATGTTTCCCATGATGATTTTGTTGCTATAAGAAAATGTTTTACTACACTATCAGACAATCTGCGATGAAATCACGTTAAGAATTGATTTCAAATATAAAAGATTCTTTGTGCTAAGATTTTTAGATCCACTTATTATTAAGTCTGATGAAGACATATCATGTTTTGATCTAGGTTATGAATTCTGCCATTTAATAAGCTATCCAGAAAAAGTTATAATTTGACTTAAGCTTTTTCAATTGAAAGAAAAAGAAAAGGCTTACAGAATTTATTTTGTAATCACTATTATAGAGGAATTTCGGTTAAAAATTGGAAATATGTTCATATTGTTCATATTAAAAAGCATTTGGACGAGACGAGTAACTCTTTCACAACAATTTTCCACCACACATTTTTACTCTCCCGCATAGTAGCGTGTGTGCCGGGAAAATTTTTTTTCAAAATTGTTTTTAATGAAGAATAAATTTACAAACTTCCTTAAAGTAAAAACATGCCAATCGAATCTTTCAGCTTCGAATTTAATTGTTAACAAAGAGCTACAAAATTAGACAACAAAGTTAATATGTAATTTTTTTACAACAGTTTCTCTTAAGTTGTCGTAATTTTTTCAAAGTTGTAAGTTATATTTTGGCACTTTTTTATTTGGGGGACGTTTGCATTTGCAGTGGTGGCTCTTTTTTTGTTTAAATGCTCTTTTAATTGGCTCTTTCTAAAAATCTAGAAAGGTAGCCCTGCTTATGCGTGGCACAGACTAAGCCAGCATCAGTACCAGCACCGTCAACAGAAAAAAGCACGCTGGCCAGCAAATATTTTTTAAACACATTGCAGTATTGCACCAGTAGGTAACGTCATTTCAACTAGGAACGAAAGTAAAGTACAAAAACAACAAGTTTCATAGCCAAGGTATTTTATTTTTTGCAGTGTAGCGGCCCTGAACATTGTTGCGGAAAAGTTTTCAGCAATGCACCAGCAACAGCCAACTTCGAACGTTGGTCTAACAATGGCCACCGCTGTTGCTTGTGCACAAAATCTGTATAGTTATGGTTGTTTTAAATAAGGTGTAGGTATAAAACATACCTAATTTGATTTTGTATCTTGTTTTGATTTATCAGTTCTTCCCGTTCGTTCCTTTGTCGCATTCATCATTTTTAATTTTATACACTCCAGAGAGCTGTTTGTTTTTTTTTTTCCTCTTTTTGATTGTAGAATTTTTTTAATGTTATTATACACTAGTCAACAATATTAAAGGAACAAATTTTTTTTCAATTTTTGTTAGCGTTTTTTGAAGAGCTGTATCTTTGGACGTATTGAGTTGAAATAAAAAGCATTTTACAGCTTTATGTTTTTTGTTTCGAGATTCGTTTGCAAACAAATTTTTTTGAAGTACCTACCGTTATCGCGTTATTGCAAAAAATGAGACGAGACAATAAAATAATTTTGTTTTTATTTTTTTTTGAAGGTCCTCATTTCTATGGATAATTTTTTTGAGTCAATTAAATGTCATGATCAGATACCTTGTTTATTCAGCTTCAATTCATTTTTTTTGTTGTTTTCGTACGATTTTTTTTGACATGGTTTATCTGACTTTGAATGAAAAAAGATACTTTTAGCCTTGATTACCAATATCTCAGCAAATAATGACGTTATAAAAAATTCAAGGACAGTTTTGGAAATTTGAAAAAGCGTTTTACAAGATTTTTTTATGATTTTGTAGAAATTATTTTTTTTTACCGTTCACCGTTAGTTTAAAAAAAGTACTAAAAACCGACGTTTTGTGGTCTTTTCGTAAATCTTTTTTTTTCGTTGCAAATATTGATTGCATTGTTTGCGTTGGTATGCAAATTTATAGACTTTTAAATCATCAATATTCTTGTAAATTTTCAAATTGATTCATCGAAACGTTTTTCCTCACCAAAACTACAAAGTCTTACAAGCCAGGTAAAGGAACAAATTGTGGTGTTCCTAAACAATGCGAAGTTGTCATCAAAATGACAAGAAAACCGCAATTCCAGTGGATTTTTTTTCACAGTTTTGCATTAGTTAGATACTTTTTTGAATGGAAATGAAAAAAAAATTACATTTTTCAAAAAAAATGAAAATTAAAAAAATCAAGTTTTTTTGTTTGAAAATTTTTTTAAATTAATTTTTTTATTTTTTTGTTTAATGTACTTTTTATTTCATTTCAATTCAAAAAAGTATCTAACTAATGCAAAACTGTGAAAAAAATCCACTGGAATTGTGGGTTTCTTGTCATTTTGATGACAACTTCGCATTGTTTAGGAACACCACAATTTGTTCCTTTACCTGGTTTGTAAGACTTTGAAGTTTTGGTGAGGAAAAACGGTTCGATGAATCAATTTGAAAATTTACAAAAATATTGATGATTTAAAAGTCTATAAATTTGCATACCAACGCAAACAATGCAATCAATATTTGCAACGAAAAAAAAAAGATTTACGAAAAGACCACAAAACGTCGGTTTTTAGTACTTTTTTTAAACTAACGGTGAACGGTAAAAAAAAATAATTTCTACAAAATCATAAAAAAATCTTGTAAAACGCTTTTTCAAATTTCCAAAACTGTCTTTGAATTTTTTATAACGTCATTATTTGCTGAGATATTGGTAATCAAGGCTAAAAGTATCTTTTTTCATTCAAAGTCAGATAAACCATGTCAAAAAAAATCGTACGAAAACAACAAAAAAACTGAATTGAAGCTGAATAAACAAGGTATCTGATCATGACATTTAATTGACTCAAAAAAAATTATCCATAGAAATGAGGACCTTCAAAAAAAAAAAAAAACAAAATAATTTTATTGTCTCGTCTCATTTTTTGCAATAACGCGATAACGGTACTTCAAAAAAAATTTGTTTGCAAACAAATCTCGAAACAAAAAACATAAAGCTGTAAAATGCTTTTTATTTCAACTCAATACGACCACTCGTCACAAAGATACAGCTCTTCAAAAAACGCTAACAAAAATTGAAAAAAAATGTGTTCCTTTAATATTGTTGACTAGTGTATTTACATATTATTTTTACTATTAACGACAATGTGATATTGGGTATGTTTAATTCGTTTTTTTATTTTATGAGGTAGAATATTTATTCCGGTCAGGAAACCAAATCCCGTGCCTTTTTTTAGCGGGGACTTTTTTTTTAAGTTTGCAATTTATTTTTGAGATGATAAGGATGATATTTAGCCCGGAAGTCGTTTTTGCAATCCTGTCGGCAAAAATGGCACTCGACCTGTTCTCTGGGTAGGAAACCCAAATCCTGGTACTTTTTGAAATCTATTTTTGACATGCTAGGGTAAAAAATTAAGCTTGGGAATCATTTTTTTTAATCCTGTCGTTTGAACGCCAGTTTGAAAATTGGCACCCAATCTAGGCCAAATGGTAAAAACAAAGAAAAGCGGGTGTCAACGGGCGTAACGTCCACTTTTTTGATAATTTTTAATATTTAGATAATATTCAAAAAGTTACGGAAATGCCTCTGTCTATGCCATATGCGTGTTGCGAAATAAAAATTGATATTTTGAAAATAAGTGTATAGTAAGCAGAACTTCTGTTAAAATTTCAATGTTGCCCCTTTTCAGGAACATACTTTTTTATGTCAAAGGTTGGAACCTCCGCACTTTTAATCTTTTGAACACGAAAAAAGCTGTGAATGCCTCTAGATGCCAAGTGAGTATTGAGATAAAAACGTCGTTCGGCAGAAAATTCTATGTTGCCACTTTTCGGGAACATACTTGATTTTTATTTTTTATATATTAAAAGGGTGTAATTCCATGTTATTGTAAATTTAATAGGTATATTGAACATGAAAAAACTTGCAATTTTTTCCAACATGCGTTTGGCATCTGGAGCTATTTCCGTAAAAAAGTCATAATACCACGCTTTGACATAAAAGTAAGTATGTTCCCCAAAAGTGGAAACAACATTAATCTCTTAAGACATCCACTTTTATTTTTGCAAGCCACATTTGGAGTCTGAAGGCATATCCGATTTTTTTTCACGTTAATATTATTAAAAAAAAAAAAGTTGAAATTCCACCCTTTGATATAAAAAAAGGATGTTCCCTAAAAGTGGTAAAACTAAAAAATTAACCGAAGGTAGTTCCTACTGAATACCTATGCTAAGACGTCAAACTTTATTTTTCCAATTTGCGTTTGGCATCTGGAAGAGTTTCAACAATTTTTTGTTATGTTCAAAATATAAAAAACTACTAAAAAAGTCCCAAACCTTGACATAAGAAAAAGTATGTTCCCGAAAAATGGCAACACTGATATTTTACCCAAACGTGCTCCTACTCAATAGCTATTTTTTAAGATATCAACCGTTATTTTAGTCATGAAAATTTTCCAAATAATTTACGAGTTTCTCTTTATTTTACCATTTCGCCAATTTCCAAAATGGTGTCCAAACGATATAGGATTAAAAAATGATTCCCAAGCTAAATTTTTTCAAAGATAAATTTCAAATTTAAAAATAAGATCTCCCCACAAAGTGCCAGGATTTGGTTTCCTGACTGGAGTATAGGTTGGGCGCCATTTTTCAAAATGCCGGCCAAGCGATAGGATTACAAAAATGACTCCCGGGCTAAATTTCATCCTTATCATCTCAAAAACAAAAATTGCATATATATAAAAAAGGTCCCCGCTTAAAAAACGCAGGGATTCGGCTTCCTGACCGGACTTATTGCTGTAATGAATTTTGTTAGTGGAGCTTCTTAGTTTTTAATTTAATTTTTATTCTTGTTTATTTTTATTTTTCTATATCCGTTTGATCCTACTTTTTGTTTTATTGTATTAACTATGAGTGTCAAGTAAGCAAAGCAGCTTTGACGAAAAATGGTTAGTTGGATAATTTGCCATTAGTTAGTTAGTTGTCACAATTCCCAATTCGTCGTTCAATGTTTTTTTGGGTGCTTTGCTAACTTAATATCAAGATAGCAAAGCAACCTGTCGAAAACCAGTAAAAACTTCTAACACCTGATGGTTTATGGCTTAATAATTTGCCGTTAATAAGTCGTTAATTGTTTGTAAAAAAATCAATTTTGCCGTGGGATGTTTTCTATGTGTTTTTGGGTTATTTGTTTTTTATGAGTGTCAAGTTAGCAAAGCAACTTTGACGAATCGAAAAATGGGTAGATGGATAATAATTTACAAAACTCAACCATTCCTGTGTGGCATGTTGGGGAGCTACAATTTTTTTTCGAGTCCGTACGGCTAGATGAGAAGCACTTATTCATGACAAGTTTACTTTTGGAGGTTTTGTCAGTTCCTCACAAGGGGCGGTACCTCTGGAAAAACATTTCTGTTCTTAGGTGGCAGCTTCTAGAATCTGTTATTGTGTTTTATTTTGTACGTTGTGCGTGACAGTCCAACGCACTAAAGGTAAGACCGCACTCGACGGTATTGCATTTCAGCGGAACTGCGCAGCACTCTACCATGTACCGCACTTGTTCTGCAGCTATACGCGGCAGTACATATTGGCTTCACTCATCAATAAAATTTCTAGGAGTAATCTCATGAGTAATGCCATTGACAATAATGCTATGATCTCCTGACCGATATAGTTTCTCCTTTATTTATTTTCGACACAAAATATTTCTAAAATGTGGATTCTACTTCCCACGTGGCACAGAAAAAAAAAAAACAAAGCATACAACTAAAAATAACGTTTTGCTACGCTTGGTATAACACACTTGCGGCAACGGAACTGAACGTAGTCAGACCGCGACAAAGCTTGTCAGATTATAAACTTTGCCCCATAGTGTCACGCCGTGAAGTTCAATTGTCCCTTAGTCCAATAAAAGAGTTGGAGTCGAAATTCTGGCAGGGTCTTTTTACAAAATTTTGCTTTTCAAAATTCTGATTTTAAAAATTCTGTTTTACAAAATTCTGCCAATAATTAAAAGAAGGTTTGGAAAATGTTGAAAAGCGTGAATGTTGTAAGGCAATTTTCACATACTTGTCTCATCATAAAATAGGGAAAATTTCTTATATTAGGTTTTAAGGCTGCTCTTTTATTTAAGAAAATAATTGAAACTATAAGCATAGTTTACAGTTCCATGCGTGCAAAAACAATATTTTCTTAACAATTTTCTACCTATTCTGTTCATAATTTTGTATAATATTCAAGACGAAAAATGTTTGCCCTGGCCTAAGCCACCCTTAATTATTAAACTATAGACCTAAAAACGGAAAACAATTCTTTTTGGATGCAAAAACCATTTGCATGCAAAAACTGTGAGGTAAATATATTTTTTTAAAGCGTAAGCCAACCATACAAACAAAAATTATTTACCACACTATTTTCTTGCACGCAAATTCCATGACAGCAATGGTTCTTTTTTCATGAAACTATAAACCAAAATCAAAAAATGAAGAATTTGTATAGTGATTCGCCTACAGTTATATCTACAGTAGTCTGACCAACATACCCATGAGTCACATGCTGTAGAAAAATATTATGTTAATCAAATAACACAAAAAAATGACGAGCAAAAACATAGTTTCTTCCAGTTTGCAAGAAAGTGTTGCAGTGAATTGTCTAACAATAAAGTTGAAAAATTACTTTTTTCCATTTTTGAGAAAAAACAGAATAAGCTGAATTCCAACAGACAGAACTGAAAAAAGTAGAATTTTTAAAAACTGAATTTTCGTGCAGAAAACAGAATTTTAACCCGCTCCCCCAATATAGTTCCGGTAAAGTGCAGTTCCGTTTCCGTCGAGTGCGGTGTTACCTTTCCCATTACGGTATATTACACGCCACAATAAATAGGCAATAGGATTCAGGACGCAGGATGACTGTGGAGAATTTTTTAAGAATGTAGTGGTAAGCTTATATGTATAACCAATGTCATGGGATGGTTCAATGTTAAAAATGATTCATTTTTGTTCTTGTCAACTCCACGTCAACCTTCATACTGATCGGTTGTGGTCAAGTAGTGTAGTCGTCAACGTTTTACGTGCCAATACGTTTAGGTACACCAACGGGTACAAGTGGAACAACATTGACCGAGTGGTGTCGTTCGTTTGATCGTCATGCGTCACGCTTCATGCGTTGAAACAGTCTACGTTGACAGTTTACTGACGATTGTTTTGGTGATGTCAAAGGGTCAATGCGTTGATCATTAACGTTATATCGGGTTTTTCAATAAGAGCGCTACAAAAGTTTTTTTTAAATAAAACAAAAACGGTTTTGGATATCAATGAAATTCTTTATTCCTGTAAAAGTATGTTTGATGCCATTATGTATGGAACTCAATTTCGGGCACGCTTGCAGAAGTCCAGACGCTGAACCCAATTTTCGACAGTTTTCAAGCATTAATCGGCCGATACTGCTGCAATTTCGATATTCGTACGAAGTTCATCAATCATCGCTGGTTTGTTGGCATAGACCATAGACTTGACGTAGCCCCACAGGAAATAGTCTAAGGGCGTCAAATCGCACGACCGAGGCGGCCAAGCGACTGGACCTGAGATAACACGTTCTCCAAACTTGTTTTCCAATAAATTGATTGTGACATTCGCTGTGTGGCTTGTGGCACCGTCCTGTTGTAACCACATGTCCTCCAAGTCCATATCATCCAATTGGGGTTATCATTGAATGGTAGCGAATCCCATTCACAGTAACGTGCCGGTCTTGATCATCACGGAAGAAGTACGGCCCAAAGACGCCACCGGCCCATAAACCACACCAAACCGTAATTTTTTCGGGATGCAATGATGACTCATAGAGTACGTGTGGATTGCTGCCTGACCACTACCGCATATTTTGTTTATTGACGAAGCCTTTCAGCCAGAAATGAGCCTCATCGCTGAAGATGATTTTTCGGTGAAAATGAAAATCCGAATCATTTTCAAGTTGTTGCTCAGCCCAATTCACGAACATACGACGCTTCTGGTAGTCAAGCGGCTTCAGTTCTTGCGTCAATTTAATCTTGTAAGGATGTAGGCCACAACGACGTCACAGAGATGCCCAACGCTTGAGAACGACGTGTGAGAGACACATTTGGGCTTTCTGCAACTGAAGCCTCAGCGGCAGCAATATTCTCGACACTACGTGCAATTCTTTGTCTCACTGGCACGGGAACATTTTGTACTGTGCCTGTGAATTCAAATTTTTCCACTAGACGCTCAATTAATGATCTGCTAGGACGATTATGACGACCATTACTTGGACGTAGCGCTCTTAACGTTGAGGCCACTGACTCCAAATTGTGGTAGTAAATTTAAATAATTTCGACTCGTTGTTGGCTCGTATATCTTTCCATCATGAGATGGCAAACTTTACTGAAGAGAAATGTCAAAAGAGCGGTAAGAAATATGGCGTCGTTTGCTGTCCCTGTCGCTCTACTTTTGTAGCGTCCCTGTTGAAAACCCCGTTATAAGCTTAAGAATTTTTGAAGAAAGTCACATGTTTTATTGTAAAAATAAAACCAATACCTACTAATTTTTGGCTCTTACTGGCAACTATAGTATATACCTTGCTTCAAATCTAAAATTCTAAACCAACCATCAACAGCAGGGGCTATTACATGCGACCCAATCGTGCTACTTATCTTTTCAGATGTTGAGTGAATAAGCGAGTAAATAAAACTCTTCGAATTGCTGCGCAATGAAATACCACTTGATTTTCAAACTGCAATCACTAAAGATAGCAATGAGCTGTCATTATGTATACCACACCGATAAAGGCCTTGCCTTCCGATAAACTATATAACTTAGGTATGTACTTTTGTATGTAGGTAAGGTGACATATACGATATAAGATATGAAATAGATCTACAAAATTCATTCATGAATATAAACTCTATATCAGTTGGTTGTTTAGATTTAAAAGTGAAAAAACAGAAACAAAATTCGGTGTTATTCCCAAAATGGTAATAAGATTTGAAATTATCTACGATGAAAACTCAAATGGAATGTATTTTACTGGCCAAGTTGTTAAAGGTCGAGCTATAATACACGTCGACGACGAGCAGATACCATTCAAAGGTAAAGATTATTTCAATTTGATTTTTGATTTGTGTTGAAATAAATAAAGAAGTAGCTAGCTACCAATCTAAAGTAAAATTTAATTTTAGGAATTCAGTTGCGAGTACGGGGATATGCTAAAGTCAGATGGGAAGAAAGTCGATCAGGAGAAAGTTCAGACACACACTTCGATGAAGAAAAATACTTTGATGCCATAACAGAGTGCATTGATACCAAGGGTAAGATCATTCAAAGTTGAGAACAACCTACTTCTACTTAAGGCAATACCATGCGTCACAGCTCAAGCGGCACTCCATATCAATAAGCAGGCTATCCGTATTTCGTACCACCTTAGCAGGAGCTTTTAGCTTTCCTTTTTTTTATCAGCTTATCATCAGCTATTATATTGTGCACATGGACACTGGACAGCAATATTATGGATAGTGAAATTTGTCGTTGATAAGTCGTTAATTACTAATGAAATCTTCAAGTGGATGAGTGGCCAAATTTTTTTCAAATATGGAAAGCAACGGGATAAATCATAGGCAAAGTTGGAAGACAAATTTGAAAATATCACAGCAAATTAAATGCAAATTTTTCGCCTAATCGCCTAATGTTGCTTTGCTTATCTACTTCACATTCATAGTTTTTTATAAATTTTTTTGATTGAAAACCAAAACCAGAATACTCCTAGTCCGTTCAGCGAATCCAGTGAGTTTTTGGCGGGGCCTGTTTTGTATGTTTAGATTTTGTTTTCAAGATGATAAGGATTAAATTTAGCCAAGAAGTCATTTTTGTAATCCTGTCGCATGGCCGCCATTTTGAAAAACGGCTCCCAACCTGTACTCTGGTCAGGAAACCCAAATCTTGGCTTTTTTTGTGTGGGGTCTTATTTTTACATTTGAAATTTTTTTGACATGCTAAGGATGAAGTTTAGCTTGGGAATCATTTCTTAAATCCTGTCGTTTTGACGCTATTTTGATAATAAATAATTCGCGTCCAATCTGGGCCAAACGGCAAAAATAAAGAGAAACTCGTAAATTATGTACTTGGAATATTTAAATTCCATATCTTAAAAGATAGGTGTTGAGTAGACGCTCCTTTGGGCGAAATATCAGCGTCGTCACTTTTCGGGAACATACTTCTTTTTATTGTCAACAGGTGGAACATCCACTTTTCTTATCATTTTTAATATTTTAACATGAAAAAAGGTACGAAAACGCCTCCAGATGACAAACGCGCATTGGGAAAAAAACTAATATTGTAAAAAAAGGTATTGAGTAAATACACCTTTTGTTAAAATTTCAATGTTTTTGTAAAATTTGAATATTTTGAACACGAAAAACTTTTTTTCCCAATATTCTCTTGGCATATGAGGATATTTCCGCAACTTTTTCTCACCTTATTAATATTAAAAATGATCAAAAAAGTGGAAATCCCTCGCTTTGACATCAAAATAAAATGCACGACTGGGTCGCACGTACTTGCTCTTATGTTCAAGACACTGCGAGTTTAAGAAAATTGTATATACAAACATGGAAATTATGAGAGAAAAATGTAGAGAAGCATGAAATACGACATTTAAATTAACTAAAACAACTCTTTTGACAGTTTGAAGTGAAAAAAAACTATGCCATCTTAATTCATGATGGAATATGATTGTATCGGAAAAAAAAATTCAAAATCGTTGGAGCGGTTTTTTTTTTTAATTAATTTTTTATATATAAAATTCTTAAAACATTTTTAAGAACAAATTTTGGTATGCAGATTTAAACTATATATTTATGTGTATATAAAAACAAAATTAAAAAAAAAATTGTTAACCCGTTTTTGAGATATCGAATTTTCAAAAAAAAAGTTTGAAACTTTTTTTAAAAATCCAAAAACTTTTTTTTTGAAAATTTTGATATGCAATATTATTTAATCTTATCTGAAATTTGTACACAAAAAAAATTATTTAAGTCCGTTAAGCTGATAACGAGAAAACTCAAAATAAAAAATACGTTCTATGACAGGTACTACTAATAGTTGCTATGTGCAAAATTTTATAATTTTTGATGGTAGAGCGTACTAATTTTAGTATATGAAAAAAGTTTAATCAAAATCGTAGTAGTCGTTTTCAAGCAAAAAAATATTTTCCTTTGCGGTTTTTTCACTTTTGTATGGAAGGTACCGTTATTTTCCATAAATGTAAAATTTTTTCTAAAAATATTTTACAAAGTACTAAAAAAGTCTTAAATATCGAGTTTCAAAAAAATCTATGATGCTGTCTTCGAAATATGTATTTGATTTTCCAAAAAAAATTTTGAAATATTGTTCAAAAATCCAAAAAATATTTTTTCAAAAATGTTGGTACACAAAACTATTAACATTTTTTGGAAGCTTCTGTACAAAAAAAAATAATTGAAAACTGTCATACCATTTTGAAGAAAATCAAAAATTTAAAAAATGGTTCCTTGGGAGGTACCATTAATAACCATTTTTGAAAAATGGTTTTCCACCCAAAGAAAGCCTTTACTAAAATAAATTTATTGAATTTTTTTTAAGAAAAGTTGTGGAGTTGTTTTTGAGAAAAATACGATTATGTAAATTTGCCAAAAAAAATGTATTACAGGTACCGTTATTTTTGGTTCTAAAAAAAAAAATGAAAAAAACATGTTGGCAGAATCACCAAAAACCACTAAGTACCAAGTTTGAAGAAAATCGATCGAGCCGTTTAGGCTGTAGACGAACAGACAGACAGACAGAATTGTGCCACCCACTTTTTTGGTGTTCTCTATCATCGTAATATCATGTTTGATTGTTATCTCAAAAAATTTTTTTTGCAAGAATCCAAAACTTGCCTTATAGTACCTATAATCGCAAGTAAAAAGTATGTTATATCGTTTGTATTTCATGTTTGAATTTACCTTAAAAACATAAAAAGTGTAGGGGGTATTCAAATCAATGTTGCTATTTTTCAATTCAATTGCTTACCTGATTTTGTTAAAGCTTTTCGTATTTGAAACAAATAATTTTAAATTAAATTCAAATGTGTCTTTCAAAAATGAATGCATTTCTAATTTTAATACGGCGCTATTAAAATCCAGGTCTTAGTTTTTTTCTGGGTGTAGTGGTTTTTGGTGATTGTGCCATCTGCCCACACGTTTTTTTTTCATTTGTGTTTTAGAACCAAACATAACTGTACCCAAGGCCGTAGCCAGGTTGATCACAGGAGTCTGATCCCTTTCGAAAATTTTGAGAAAGGCATTTGTAAATCATACTTTTCTGTGACAGTTATTTAATATGTATGTCCAAAACTTTCTGAATTTAGTATTTAGCTCACGTAGTACCTATGTGTACATTATTTGTAATGAACATAGTAAGGTACCTATCCACTTTGATGATTTCTTTAGTCAGCTTAAAAAAGATTTAAGAACCATAAGTCCTTATTTTCCTCTTGGTGCATTCTGATTTCCTCAGTTCTTGGCAAAAATAAACAAAATTTTAACGAAGAAAACTGCAATTAAAAAAAAAAAAAAGTTTGGATACTTTAAAGTATAAGGGCTGAATTCATGCTATGGAAGACAAAATGGTGTTATACACAAGCTTCTTAAAATATTGGCGAATTTAGCGGTTTCAACATGCACCACCGGAAAGAACTTTTTCGACAAAGAAATTCTACCGGTTGGCGTTAATGTCAATTCATCGACAAACTGAGACTAATACTGAAAAAAACTCTTATTTCTTATCGGAGTGAGTTTTCAAAACAGTTTTCCTCCTATTCTGTGCATAATTTTGTATAATACTCAAAGCAAAAAATATTTGCCTAAGCCACTGAGTTATAAATTGACCCCTAATTAATAAATAATAGGTCTAAAAATTAAACACACTTATTTTTTGATGCAAAAACTATTTGCATGCAAAATATTATGCTGTGAGGAGAATATATTTTTTTAGAAGTGTAACCCGACCATACCAAAAAATATTTTTTATTCACAACACTATTTTCTCGCACTCAAACAAATTGCTTGTCAATTGTTTTATAGTTCCGACAGCAATGATTTTTTTTTGCAAGAAATTGTAAACCAATCATGCAAAAAAGTAATTTTTACTGCACCTCAATAATTTTAGACATGCTAAAATATTTACATAGATTTTTTTCGCACGGGAACTGTAAACTAAACTTTAACGACGAATTTTTTTCTCGCTGACATTGTTTTGCTGAACAAAACTGCGCCTGGCATTTCTATTTGCTTCCGCATAGAACATTTTTTCTGCAAACTAAAGAGGGATACACAAATTTTGTTTATAGCAAAGTTTATAGTTCCCATTCGAAAAAGGAATCAAACTTTTCAAAACGATTTTCCAATTATTCTGTGCACCAAATTGAATTATATTCAAGGCGAAAAGCGTTTTCCTTGGTCTAAGCCATAGATTGAGTTATTAATTTACCCTTAATTAATAAACAATAGGAATTAAAATGGAAAATAATTATTTTTGGATGCAAAAACCATTTGCATGCAAATAATGCCTTGAGATTAATACTATATATTTTTTTTTAAGTGTAAACCGACCATCAAAAAAAAATATTTTATTCACCGCACTTTTTTTCGCATGCAAAACATTTGCCGGTCCATTATTTTGCATGACATTCCGTGACATAAATGTTGTTTTTGCATGAAACTGTAAACCAATCATGCAAATAATTAATTTTGCATTTCGCCTCAATTATTTTTAACATGCGAGTATATTTGCATATATATTTTTTTTTGTGCACGGGAACTGTAAATTAGGCTTATAGCCCGGACATTTTTCTTTGAGGACAATTTTATTAACCACCAAGCTTTTTTTTACTCAAACGAACCTAGCTTAAATGGTGAAATTTGCTTTCGAAAAATTATGTAGGTACCTACCATACAATTTTTCACCGCAATTTTACAAAACAGTCCACAACAAAATTAACTTCTTTTATATGCATTTGGAAAGAAAACAATTTTTCCAAAAATGGTTAGATATTAATTGTACATCCCAAAGAACCATTTTTTTTAATTTTTGATTTTCTTCAAAATAGTATTTCCGATTTTGATCATTTTTTTGTACAAAAGATTCTTAGAAATATGAATAATTTTTGTTACCAAAATTTTCAACTAAATATATTTTGAAATTAAAAAAAAAAATCAAAACTAAATGGGCAATTTTTTGAAACACTTCCAGTGTTTAACTAGATTATTTTAAGAAAAAATGTTACTAAATCCATTTCCAGCTTATGCAACGTTTCAAAAACACAACGTCATAAGTTTTGTTGAGTGGAGCTTTTCTAGAAAAGGACTTAAAAAAAAAACAAACATGAGTTCTGATAAGAAGATCTTATTTTTAAGAAGATATCTAATCGACCTATTGTTGGATTATTTTGCATTAATTTAATTTAAAAAACTGGTATGCCAATTTTGAATATTTATAAAAAGATAAAACCCATTTTAAAACCTAGTTTCAAAAAAATTAATCAATAAGCAATAATTTAAATATTGATCTTTTCATAACGGACGTTCCTTCGTTTTTCAGTCAGCCTGAAACTATTAATGAATTAAGTTCTGATCATATTCCTGTTTTTTGTAAAATGAATGAGTCAGCTGAAACAAGAAAGCATTACTTCTTGGGCTTAAAAAATGCTAACTGGAGTCGTTTAAGGTCAGATAAAGGGTCCGTTAAATAATTTTTTTTTTTTTTTAATGCTATAAAAAAAAAACTACTGAATATTTTCTCAAATTTCTTTTTTTATTTGAAAGTACAATACTCCCGGTTAATAATGAAAAATAATTTCATTCAAATGGCTGCTTCGCTAAGTGGGCCTGCGATCGACTTAGAGAGATGCCGATTTTGCTAAAAAAATCATCCTTTCAGATGAAGCTCATTTTGATCTTGGCGGGTATGTAAACAAGCAAAATTGTCGCATTTGGGGCACAGAAAACCCGCACGCCATTGAAAAGCCGATACACCCAAAACGAGTCACTGTTTGGTGCGGATTTTGGTCCAGAGGAATAATTGGGCCATTTTTCTTCGAGTGGCCGTCACAGTCAATGGCGATCGTTGTCGGGCCATTTTGAACGAATTTTTGTTCACAAAAATTGAAGAGGAGGATATTGGCAACCGGTGCCGAACCTGGGACTTTTGCCACCCCAGGCAAATTCAATTTTGGCGCCCCAAACTTAAAAAAACGAAAATCGTTCAAATTAATATTTAAAAGTTTTATTTAATACATTTTAAGGATTTTCGATAAGATAATTTTACAAAATATTGACATTAAAATGCTGCTCTTCGCGATTTCATTTTTGCAAATCTTGTAGCGATTTCTTCTTCTTCAATACGATTCAGCATGTCTTTTTCAATGGAAATTGTTGCCAAGGCTGTTAATCGCTCTTCAGTCATAGTTCAGCGTAAATATGATTTTATTTTTTAAGTTTTGAAAAACTAGCTTCCCCGTAGCAACACTTACAGGAAACGTGAAGAAAATTTTTAACGCAGTTGTTAAATTTGGATACAATTCAAGCAAATGGCTTGAAATTGATAGCGGTTTGAGATCTAAGACTTGCCGTTTGATTGAAAATATTAATTTCACTCAAGAGATCCCTATCTATTACATCCTTTTGAACTTCGTCGTCAATTCTTGCTGTTAAAATAGCTTCAAGTTTCTCGCAATCCTTAAAGTCCACGTTCTTTGAAATATCGCAGAGAAAATCGAAGCTTTCGTTCAGATATTAATACTGTTCAAAACGCTCGTCGAGAGAAGATAACGTCACATCGATTACGTGGTAGAAGAAATCAACTTTAAATTTAAATTTAGGATCAATTGATTGAGATTGTTCAGACTGATAACGGCGACTAACGGCTCATCGAAGTGGACACAATGAAATAGCGTTCTTTAGTACGGGGTAATTAGATTTCGTTATATGGAGCTCTGAGAAATAATTCAAACATGCAGTTTGACTTTGATATTCGAAAGAGTATTAGTACACAAGCCGAAAACCACATTTTTCACAATTGCACCTAGAGCCATTTGGCCGCCATTTTGTTTTTAACGGCTTTTTTTGTTATCAGACGTAACTCATGTATTTTTGACGCTACGAAAAAAAATTGTGAGACAAACTTGTAGACAATTTAATTGTCTACAAAATATGTTAAGTAACTTTTTTCGATAAGTGCTTTTTTTAAAAAGTTATACTGCATTTTCTTAAAAAAAGTAGGTGTTGATTTTGGTAAATTCATCATATCTTATTTTTTTGTTCTAAAAAAAAATCGAAATAAAAGTTATAGTCCTTTCAATTATCTATATTTTTTGCCTTGATAGTTTTGTGATACGGCTTACGGTTCTCGCCCTGTAGCGCATATTAATAGTAGAGAACTGTATAGAATCATATATTTTTAACTACTTGACTTCTGCTGGTAAATAGAAACCTCGAGGCTCGAAAGCAAATTAGTACTCGAGCCGAAAACATAATTCTTCACAACTGCCCTTAGAGTCATTTAGCCACCATTTTGTTTTTAAGGTTTCTTATATCTTCGCAAGTAACTCACTTTTTATTTATGCCAGACAAAAAAGTTGTAGAACAAACTTGTAGAACATTTAATTTCCAACAAAATGTGTCTTGTAACTTTTTTCGATAAGTACTTTTTTAAAATTGTACTGCATTTTGTTAAAAAAAGGGTTTCTTTTCAATTTATTTTTTATAAAAAATAAATGTCGAAATAAAAGTTGTAGGTAGACCATTCAATTATCTATATTTTTTTGCCTCAATATTTTTTTCTTATGCGGTATACCTTATGATATGATTTGTTAATAGTTTAAATTATTTGCGTATAGTTTAACTATATTTCCGAATTGTAAAATCAACTAATATCGCACTCTAATCGAGAAATGACTTCAGAACTTTTGTGGGAAATTACATAGAAATTCCCAAATTAATTTCTTAAATAATGCTAATTTAATGTTAGATAAATGTAAGATAATTTTATCGACTGGGTTTAAATGGGTGTAACTTCAAAACGGCTGTATTTACGATAAAACATATTAAGACCTTTTGTGTAGAAAGTTCAATTTTCTATAAGAAAAACGTAAGTAGTAAGTTTTAATACTTGTTATTATGCATAAAGTTATAAAATTCCAAATACAAACAGGAGTTGGAAAACCGAAATCTGCGACGAGGCATGTAAACATGATTTTTAAGAGCCCAAATTTTCACAGATATCTTTTTTCGCTTAACTGTTTGAGCCTGTTTGGAAGAAAACAGATTCTATTTCTTTGTTGTTCGCTCGTTTTTGTAGTGAAAAACTCCATGTTGAGGGTGGGGTGGAAGAGAGTTATGTCGTCAATTATTTGTTTGAGTATAGCCAATTATGAGACGAATATAACAAAACAAAATTATAACAAAAATAAAACATCCAATGCTGTACGGATTTCTTGAATATGCATATGCGCTACAGAAGTATGCCGCATAAGAAAAAAATATTTGAGGCAAAAAATATAGATAATTGAAAGGTCTACCTACAACTTTTATTTCGACATTTATTTTTGTATGATAAATTGTTGAATAAAACACAACATCCCTGTTCAAAATAATGTATACCACTTAAAACTAAGCTTTTGTTATCATTGTCATATTTTGATGTCATATCTAACCTGAAATGTTACATACTGAACTTCTATCTTTTTTTAATAAAATGAAGTCATCGAGAAAGGTTGTAGTCCATTTATTTCTAGGGGTTCATTTATAACTTCTACCATTAATTGAAAAGAAACCCTTTTTTTAACAAAATGCAGTACAATTTTAAAAAAGTACTTATCGAAAAAAGTTACAAGACACATTTTGTTGGAAATTAAATGTTCTACAAGTTTGTTCTACAAGTTTGTTCTACAACTTTTTTGTCTGGCATAAATAAAAAGTGAGTTACTTGCGAAGATATAAAAAACCTTAAAAACAAAATGGTGGCTAAATGACTCTAAGGGCAGTTGTGAAGAATTATGTTTTCGGCTCGAGTACTAATTTGCTTTCGAGCCTCGAGGTTTCTATTTACCAGCAGAAGTCAAGTAGTTAAAAATATATGATTCTATAGAGTTCTCTACTATTAAAATTATATACTATAACCGTAAAATGCAGTATAACTTTTTAAAAAAAGCACTTATCGAAAAAAGTTACTTAACATATTTTGTAGACAATTAAATTGTCTACAAGTTTGTCTCACAATTTTTTTTCGTAGCGTCAAAAATACGTGAGTTACGTCTGATAACAAAAAAAGCCGTTAAAAACAAAATGGCGGCCAAATGACTCTAGGTGCAATTGTGAAAAATGTGGTTTTCGGCTCGTGTACTAACACCCTTTTGAATATCAAAGTCAAACTGCATGTTTGAATTATTTCCCAGCAAAAGTCTAACTACCCCGTACTACTTGTATAATGCTTCAAATAAAGATTCCTCAGAACGGTTTGCCTGAAAGTACTGCCGCAGTTTATCTAAATGTTCTAAGCATGTTTAAAAGCCCATGGATTTTGACTGAAGCATTTTTGAAAGGACGTTTATTTTTCCTAAAAACTCATTCCAAATAATCGTTGACAAATTTAAATTTGTATATGCGTTTACCTAGTTGAGTTGCTTTGAATCTTGAATTTTCATCAAATTCTGCACTTTCTGCGATTTCGATTAAAGAATCATAAATTTCTTATAAATTTTCTTAAGACAGTTAGTAGCTTTTGCTCTGCTTGACCAACGTGTATCCGACATTCAGATCTGGAGAAGTAAAAAAATTCTAAAACAATTTTTCCGCTTTGTCATTGTCAGATTAAAAAAGTCAAATTTTTGTATGTATGTGTTTTTGTGTGTTGCGTTGGGACATAGCCTACATGGCCAACTTCCCCAGCAAACATTTTTGTGAACGTTCATTGAACATTCAGTGAAAATGAACAATATATATTCGAGAAACACTCACTTCAGTGAATCAAATGTGAATATACTCAAATATCCCATCACTTTTACCTCATACGCGGGGAAGGAGATTTGTGTTGAATTTTTCATAATAAAAACATTTCGAGACTCTTATTTCCTTCACATAATATGAATAAAAGTGAACGTGCCCAAGCAATCCTCAAAAGAGGTATATCTTTTGTGCGTCCATTTTTATTCACATAAACTGAATGTCCCTTTAATTTTGTTTTGAAAAGCCATAACGGGACCTAGTCGCACATCTACGATTCATAGATGTTCTGCAAAACGAGCGGAAGCACAATAATCCATTTGTTTTAACTTTTTCAATTGGAGTATCTTTTTGATATCCATTTTCATTCCGTACCCGTACGGAGTTAATTCGACCGAATATCAGAATAGCCGCGAATATTCTATTATACTTAAGCAAAATTAATCATAAGTTTCATTCGATAAATCTAGGGAAATCAAACTGTTTATGCAGATAATTTTACCATTTTAAAATAGCATTTTGTATAACCACACTGAAATAATATTTACATTCAGTTCTATGGTATACATTCGGATTATTAAGGAATCATTTTAATGAATTAAATATAATTCAATTTATATTCACCAAACTGAATGAGGAAACCCCAATTTATATTCATATTAATGAATCAAATCTGTCTCATTTAAATGATTCAAAAAGGATTTATGAATTGTTCAGTGAAATGAATATATAAGCGTCCTTTTTACATTCACTAAAGTGAAGAATTACTCTATTATTAATGAAACATAAAAACGATTCGAATTCGAAGTAATGCTACCCAGTAAATTTGATCCAAACCGGTTTATAAATGAGTTCATAAATGAGGGTTTCTTTCACTTCTGTGAATTATTTATAAATCATTTCTGAAGGGAAATGTTTGCTGGGTCAATATTTATATTTTGATGCTATACAAACGCTGCACAGTTCCTGCAAGCAACGGCGAACGGCAACAAGCTTCCCAAATTTTAAATACTTTTACAGAGAGGTATAAGAAATAAAATTGTGTGTATGCCCTCGTATATCTGGAATGAACAACAAAGCAGAATGAACAAAATACAGTGCAGTAGTTGGTGATGTTGTTTTAGATTCAAGGAGACGCATTTGTGTTACCCTATTTTCAGTTTTAAATTTGTTCCACAAATTTTGCCGCCCTAGCTGAGTGGCGCCCCAGGCAACTGCCTGTTTTGCCTTAAGGCAGGTTCGGCACCGTTGGCAACATTTAGTTTCAACAGGACGGCGCTACGTGCCTCCATGTAGTAGTAGCATTTTCAAAAAAAAAAAAAAAAGTAATTTGGCGGACCCTTTATTAGATCGATGTTAAGTTCAATTCCTACAGATTTGGATAGAGTGTCTTCAAAAGAAGATGTTGATGTTCATGTCGAGGTCTTTTTCAGAAAAATTCTGGAATCAGTACAGTCTTGTGTCCCAAAAAAAACAGAAAAACCTTTTTTTTTATTAAAATGCCGGATTATATACTAGAATACATTCGTATAAAGAAATTCTCTTAACAGGCAATGGCAACGTTACCGCCTACCACAATACCGCATTGAAGTTAAATTTTACAACAAAAAGATTGCGGAGGAAATTAATAAGTTTCGAAGTGAAAATTGGAATGAAAAACTTAGTAAGTTGGAAAAAAATGCCAAACCGTTTTGGAACATAGCCAAAATTATTAAAAATAAAACAGACAATTACCTAATCTTGAAAATGGTAATGAAATAGTGTATCGAAATTCGGATAAGGCTAATGTTTTTGCATCAACATTTTTTGAAAAGTCATTCTGTGTCGCAACACCTTAGTGATGATTCCACCAAAAACCTTGTGAATCAAACTTTAAATACAGTTAGCTCATAAATCATTGAAACTCCTAGAGATCAGTTCATAACTAGAGGGGATGTGAAAAATACTATATCAAACTTAAAAACTAAAAAGTCAGATGGACTAGACACCATTAAAAATATTTATTTAAAAAAACTACCGAAGGCAGGGATTCAGTTCCTTGTGTTCTTGATTAACGCTTGTCTTAAAACGCAATACTTTCCAATTAGTTGGAAGTATGCTAAGGTTATTCCAATTCCTAAACCAGGAAAGCAAACGAAACTCCCTAATAGTTATAGGCCAATAAGTCTGCTTAGTTGTATAAGTAAAGTACCTATTAGAAAAAGTTCTCAAAGTAACAATATTACGTATCGTTGATGAGTTTAATATATTTCCAAATGAACAATTTGGATTCAGAATGCATCGCAGCACTTCCCATCAAGTTTTAAGAGTCTGTGAACATGTAAGAAAAAATGGTTCTCTTGGTAAATCGACTGGTCTTATTCTACTCGATCTAGAAAAGGCTTTCGACTCAGTATGGCATGATGGGATTGTGCACAAGATGGTATGTTTCGGGTTTCCTATGCATCTCGTAAAAATAATTCAAAGTTTTTTATCTAACCGCTACTTTAGTGTTTTCGTCAATAACTGTCCATCAAACTGTTATCATGTCAACCAAGGTGTCCCACAGGGATCAGTAGGTACTAGGACCTTTTCTGTACAATATCTTTACAGCTGATATTCCCAGGTTACCCGAGTGTCAAAAAGCCATATTCGCGGATGATACAGGTATCTTTTCATCGCATGAATTTAGTCTTAACATTGAGACAAATTTAAATAAAATGCACGACTGGGTCACACGTACTTGCTCTTATGTTCAAGACACTGCGGATTTTAGAAAATTGTATATAAAAACATGGAAATTATGAGGGAAAAATTTATAGAAGCATAAAATACGACATTTAAATTGGCTAAAACAACTCTTTTGACAGTTTGAGGTAAAAAAAGAACGCCATCTTAATTCTTGATTGAATATGATTGTACGGGAAAAAAATTTAAAATCGTTGGAGCGGTTTTTAAAAAAAGTTAATTTTGTATATATAAAATTCTTACAACATTTTTAAGAACAAATTTTGGTATGCAAATATAAAGTACATATTTATGTGTATATAAAACCAAAATTTGAAAAAAAAAATTATCAACCCGTTCTTGAGATATCGAATTTTCAAAAAAAAAATTTAAACTTGTATATAAAATTTGTATATAAAAAAATCATCTAAACCCTTTGAGCCGATAACGAAAAAACTCAAAATAAAAAACACGTTCTATGACAGATATTATTAATTGTTGCTAAGTGTTAAATTTTAAATTTTTTATAGTAGAATGTACTAGTTTTAGTTATTGAAAAAAGTTTAATCAAAATCGTAAGAGTCGTTTTTAAGCAAAAAAATATTTTCCTTTGCAGTTTTGTATGTAAGGTACCGTTATTTTTTCATAAATGTAAATTTTTTTCTAAAAATATTTTAGAGAGTAGGTACTAAAAAAGTCTTTAATATCGATTTTCAAAAAAATCGATCATGTCGTTTTCGAAATATTTGATTTTTCAAAAAAAAATTTGAAACATTTTTTAAGAGTCCAAAAAATTTTTTTTCAAAAATTTTGGTACACAAAACTATTTATATTTTTTGGAAGCTTCTGTATAAAAAAAATAATTGAAATCGGTCATACCGTTTTGAAGAAAATAAAAAAAAAATGGTTATTTGAGAGGTACCATTAATAACCATTGTAAAAAAATGGTTTTCCTTCCAAAGAAAGCCTTTACTAAAATAAATTTATTAAATTTTTTTAAGAAAAGTTGTCGAGCCGTTTTTGAAAAAAATACGATTGTGTAAAATTGCTAAAAAAATTGTATGGCAGGTACCGTTATTTTTGATTCTAAGAAAAAAATTAAAAAAATGTGTGGGCATAATCACCAAAAACCACTATGTACCAAGTTTGAAGAAAATCGATCGAGCCGTTTAGGCTGTTGTAGACGAACAGACAGACAGACAGAATTTTGCCACCCACTTTTTTGGTGTTCTCTATCATCGTAATATGATGTTTGATTGTTATCTCAAATTGTTTTTTTTTTTTGCACGAATCCAAAACTTGCCTTATAGTACCTATAATCGCAAGTAAAAATGCAATCGATTTGATGACCAACTATTATACAAAATGGAAAATAAAGCTGAATGCTGACAAACTACAAGCTATCTTTTTCAGTAGAAAAAGAAAGTCTTGCTATCTTCCAAGCAATCAGCTTAACGTAAATGGTGTAAATGTCAAATGGGACTCAAGTGTTAAATATCTTGGTATTTATTAAGATCAAAAACTAACTTTAAGGGAGCATATTGCCAAAACTGTGCAAAAAGTAAGCATTGCTATTAATATATTATATGATCCTTTTATAAATAGGAAGCTAGCAATACTCCTCTATGGATGCCAGGTTTGGGGAAAATGTGCAAAAAGTCACCTTAAAAATAATTATTTATTTATTTATATATTCATTTATTCATCTATTTATTTATTTATTTATTTATTTATTTATTTATTTATTTATTTATTTATTTATTTATTTATTCAAATTATTTATTTATTGATTTACTTATTTACTAACCATCTACTAATATACTAAAATAAACCTATCTATTTAATATTATTCATACTAACTTCATTTTACTAACCTGCTTCAAAACTATAGTTTTGAAGTTTAAATTTTATCCGAGTCAAAATGTACCTGTCCTTTTCAATTTGCATTGAAGGTTTTGTTCGTATTTTCCTTCAAAATTAATATTCTTACTTTATAAAATTTCAAAATAGTTTAATATACTTATTCAGTATAGAAAGATATCATAAGGTAGTATATCAAATCTCTGTATGTAAACTGTGCAGTAGCTTACCAAATGTAATTGGTAATACGAAAATAAAGATCTATCTATCTAAAAATTATTCTGTTGTAATTTCAATATTTTGATGTGCAATATCTATTATTTTGTTTTTCAGGACTTGAAGAAATATTGAATCCTGGTACCTATACATACACTTTTGAATGTGTTTTGCCATCAGAATGTCCTTCATCTTTCGAAGGTGTGTTTGGTCGTATACGTTATAGCACAAAAATAACTGTTATACGACCACGAACATTTAATAAATCATATTCAATGGGATTTAGCGTACTCAAAATTTTCGATCTTAATCAGCTGCCCGAACTGAGAGTATGTCATTTTGTGTCTGTACATTTTATTTATTTTTTTATAAGTATGTAAATCTTTGTTTCTATAAACAAGGTTCCTGCAAAAATGGAAGAATTTAAACATTTCTGCTGTGGACCATGTAAATCAAGACCTCTCGTTCTGTCGCTGGAAATACAACGAACTAGTTTTGTCCCAGGAGAATTTATAAAATTTACTGCAAAATTATTGAATACCAGCAGTACAAAAGTAGAACAAGTTCGTGTTACATTGAACCTCATAGCACTGTACTCAGTGAGAAATCGCATTAGTACAAAAACCGAAACTATTCCCGTTGCTAAGAAAAAATTTGGCGCATTTGAAACGAACAAACTTGAGTTTAGGGAGAATCTGCAGGTGCCACCAACTCCACCTACATGCGATGGGCTTTGTCGAATTATTAAAATTACGTATGAAGTTGCCGTTACTGCTAGAGTAAAAGGAGCCCATTTAAATCCAGTTGTTGCAATTCCAGTGGTTATTGGTAATATTCCCTATGTTGAAAAATCTGCAAATATGTCTGAGCATAGTTTAATTGCCAATTTGACAAACGGTATTGCACCGATACAATCGCCGGATGCTGAATTTCGTGAGTTTCTTCAAGTATATAAAAATTATTAATTTGTTTTAAATTTTCTTTTTTATATAGCTCCGCCATCGTATGAGGAAGCAACTTTCACTCAAAACTTGCAAACAGGCATGACTAACGAAAAGGATCAAGCTGAAACCGGTAAAGCTTCAGGGAAATTCATTCCGAGATATCCATTTTACAACGAATTGATAGTTGATAATAGAGATTCCTTTCAAAAAAACTAAAGACAAGGAATAGTTTAAAGTTAACATTTGATTTGTGTATAATCGCCAAATAAGTTTTTTTTATATGTATAGAAAAAAAATGTACTTATAGTAAAAATTTTAAAAATTATACCTGTAAGCAATATTGATAGTGTTGCATTGAATACCAGGAATTAATGCAATAACATAAACTTTTTTCAGATCTTAAGGAAAATAAAATGTACAGCTATAGTTGCACGAACTTGCTTGCTCTTTTGTTCGAATTGCCTAGAGTTTAAAAAAAACTGTTTAAAATATAGCGTCCCCCCTCGTGCACGAAGCATTAATGTGTAAAATTGAAAATTTTGTACATTCATTGTTACTAGTACGTCCAGCTCTCGAAACTCGAGTGCTAATAACATTTTCGTCTAGTTAGCAAAATTCTAGAAAATCGGTCAAGAATCGATCACCAAAATGATTCGATTATTTCAATCTTTCGATCGTTTTCATTGCACTGAATTTATTTCCTAATCAATTTTATTGGTTTATTTGCGGGCTTCAGGTCAATAAATAAAAACAATTTCTTTTGTGAATTCACGACGCACGTTTCGTCCATGACTATGGACACCATCAGGTGTAAACAAAGAAGTTTTCTCTATTTTTTTTATCGATAAGATGATTTTCAACAAAAATGCAATACATAAAAAACAATATGGAACTTACATTAGCTACATTGAATTATGTATATACAAAAGGTAAAGTTTTCCCAACTATTGCACCCAACTGAACACTTTGAAGTTTAACTAGCAAGTAAACATAAAAGCCTACATATACCGAATTCAATTTGATCAAAATTTAAAAACAGTAAAATTTGGATTGATTAAAAAAGCTCAGCAAAAAATATGAAATTTTCAGTTTTTCCTGCTCCGGAAAAAGATGCCCATTGACTTAAAACCAAAAATTTTTAAATGCCATTTGAATATTGAAAAATTAGTTTTAGAAAAAAAGTTATTAGGTAAATGTTCAGAACTCTCTGTTTGCTATCGGCAACTCTAATCAGAACGCCTTTTTTTGGATTTAAAATATTTTTGGTTCTAAGTCAATGGGTACCTTAATTTGCCCTAACTTTTCCAATTTTGTAGAACTCTTTCTAGAACACATCAGAAACTCTAGAACTCTTGATTTTAAGTTGATAAACTCAGAACTCTTTTTCTCAAAAAAAAAACATTTTACTGAAAAGAAAAGAAAAGAAATGAAAAGAAAAGAAAAGAAAAGAAAAGAAAAGAAAAGAAAAGAAAAGAAAAGAAAAGAAAAGAAAAGAAAAGAAAAGAAAAGAAAAGAAAAGAAAGAGCGAAAAAATAAGGCCTGTTATTTGTTTGGTGAAGCCAGAAATATGATCATATCTCCTCAAATTAAATATATACCTGGCACAACAATTGTATGCTACAGTTAATTTTCTGCTAGACTCGTAGTCCATATTCGAAAATAGCTCACAGCTGTATACAAATAGAGGCAAAATAAAAGATTTTATTAATTTCAGCTTTACATTAGTTGGCAAGTATGCAGATGCAGGACTTAAACCACGGAGTGCACCATAAATTTTTGAAACTGTCTTATTGATATGTACACCCCAATCCAAGCTATTGTTAAAGTAAACGCCAAGATTTTTTATATTTTCAATATACTCAACTGGAGTCTGATTAAGAAAGAGAACAGGGAACTGTTCACTACATCTGCTTCTTGATAAAACCATAGCTTTTGTCTTTTTAGGATTGAGATTCAGCTCATTCTTGATCGTCCAGGTAAATATTTTACTTAGTTCATGATTCATTTTCTCAGTGCTCAAAGTTATACTTGATTTTGGAAACATTTTATAAATTTGAACATCATCCGCATATATATGATATTCGCAGTCTGTTATACGTTCAGTTATATCATTTATAAAACAGGAGAATAGGAGTGGTCCGAGTACAGAGCCTTGTGGAACACCCAAACAAACCCTTAAGCAAGATGAACACTTATTATTGTGAAACACATATTGTGACCTGATTGAGAGATATGATTTGATCAGATTGCATGAGGAGTTCTCAAATGAGAAATTACATTTAAGTTTATTCAATAAGATATTATGATTGACACAATCAAATGTCTTAGAGAAATCCAAAAATACAACTAATCCCATCATACCACTATCAAAACCCAGCACGTATATCTTCACATATCTACAATTGTGTACAATTGTGATTAGCTCGGAAACCAGACTGGTGGCAAGCAATCAGTTTATTTTCATCCAAGAAAACCTTGATCTGGTTACTCATAATTGTTTCGAGAACCTTGCTTAAGAAAGGTAAAATTGCAATTGGTCTGTATTCGGTTTTTTTTGCTACTGAATTTTTTGGCAATGGCAGAACCTTAGCTATTTTCCAGAGATCAGGAAAGATGGAAGTAGTCAGAATTATATTGAAAATATGGGTTATTTGGTGGAGCAAAACAGGAAGAAGAATCTTTATAAAATCTGGTTGAATGTTATCGGAGCCAACAGCTTTTGATTTGATTTTTAAAATTTCCAGACCAACAATCGATTCGTCAACCCCCGAAAGTGAAAATGTAATCCCCTCGCCAATTGAATTGTGGGAATCAATAGAAACATTATTATGGTTTGATTCACATTGAATAAATTTTGTATTCAGTTCCTCAATATCAATTTTATCTGAAACAGATTGGTTGCGTGTGATACCAGCCTGACGAACATTTTTCCAGAACTTGGAACTAGACTCATTAGGATAAAATTGATTTATATAGACTCATTAGGATTAAATTGATTTATATAGAAGTTCTTTTTGTTTCTTCGAATGAGATTCACTACTGTATTTCTCGCAATTTTGAACTCACTATAAATAAGTGAACATTTATATCTTCTCCATCTAGCATATAATTTATCACAAGCACTAATGCTGTTTTTAACTTCTAGTGTTATCCACGGAAAATTATATCGCTTAGGTTTTAGAACTTTTACTTTAACGTGATTGTTAAAGAGGTTATATATATTATTGTTTTTGTATATTGACATCATTTGTTGAATAAATAGGTGACCAGTCAATATTACGAGTATCAATAAACAGATTCTCTAAGTTTATTTTTGAATAGTCATAATAAATAGATGGTGTCTCTTCCGTACGGGTAAGAAGTGCGTCTAGTGACATAAATATTAAATCATGATCTGAGAATGCAAATGCAATAAGCTGGTCATAATGCAAAACCAAATTACGATTCGACACCAAAAAAACATCTAATAAAGAAGGTGCACAATTCGTTTTAAAGTGTGTTGGTTGCTTAGTGTTAATGAAACTTAAACCAAATGAATCCACCATTTCAATGAAATTCTTATTTCGATTATCTCATAAATTTAGATTAAGGTCACCACATATCAAAATATCTGCATAAAGAGGAGCTAACTCCTCTAATAAATTTCTTATTAAGGTAAAATGTGCTACATTAGGTGCCATATAAACGCAGCCAAATCAAAAAATTTCCACGCTCTCCCATGACTTCAATAAATAAGTATTCAATTAATTCATTTGCTGAGGATATTTTTTGTATATGAAATTTATGCGAATTTCTTATAAAAATAGCTACACCTCCTCCCAATTTATTACATCTATCCGCACGAATAAGTTTTAAATTATTTAGTTTGAAAAGATTATCGCACATTTCCGGCTTCAACCAAGTTTCTGAAATACATAAAATATCTACATCACTACCATCTAAGAGAAAACGCAAATCATCTATTTTATTTTGTATGCTTTGAGCATTTAAGTGGCAAATATTAATACCTTTCTTTTGTTTGCAAAGAATATCAACTAAGGTTTTGCATTCAACTATGGAACCCCCCCTATACTAGTATGCCATTTGATTACTTAAACAAATATGAATATATGCAAAAAAAATTTTAAATCGTTGGAGCCGTTTTCTTAAAAATTAATTTTTTTATATATAAAATGTTTGTAGTATTTTTCAAAAAAAAATTTGGTATGCCAATTTGAGTATACATTAATTTACACTTAATACTGAAATTTCAAAACAATTCATCAACCCGTTTTTGAAATATTGAATTAAAAAAAAAATTTGATTTTTTTTAATCCAAAATTGATTTTTTTCAAAATTTTGGTATGCAGTATTTTTTATATTCTTACAAATCTTTTGTGAAGAAAATTTTATTGAAATCGGATGAGCGGTTAATGAGAAAACCGAAAGTAAAAAAAACCGTTATATGGCAGGTACCGTTAATAAATGTTTTTGGTGATTTTTTTTCTTACCAGAAAGTACACCATGTGTGCAATAATACACTGATTTTTTTAAATCAAAATCGTTGGAGCCGTTTTTGCAATATAAAGCTTTTCCTTAACGGTTGTATGGCAAGTACCGTTATTTTTTGAGCTAAAACAGGAGGTACAAAAAAACCTTAAGTTCAAAATTTGAATAAAATCGCTTCAGTGGTTTAGGCTTTAGGATGAGGTACGGACAGACAGACAGACAGAATTGTGCCACCCACTTTTTTTGTGTTCTCTATCATCGTAATATCATGTTTGATTGTTATCTCGAATTTTTTTTTGCACGAATTCAGAACTTGCCCTATAGCACAGTACACATATTAAAGGTAATATCATTAGAGTTTTGATTTTTGTGTCTTCTGCGCATATATCAAAATTTGTGTCAAATGTCAGTATTTGTTGTTGTTTTTGCGTGTAATTAAGTCATTACGCTCCCAGCCATTTTTATTTCTGACAATTTCAATTTTAATTTGTTGTTGTTTTTACGTGTGTTTTCTTCCTCACGCTCACAGCCATTTTTTATTTCTGACTGACAACCTGCGCAGTATAATACCTTAGATTTGTGTACTGTGGCCCTATAGTACCTACTTATATCGCAAGTAAAAAAGTATGAGGTACCCTAGAATTTTCTGTTTGCTACCGGTAACTCTCATTTTTTATTAGATTTTAAACAATTGTTTTGCTAACTTCACAGGATTCAACGGTAGGCCTTATGGTGCAAAGAAAAAAATCTTAATTCCCCAATTTTCTATTCAGGGGTGTGGCATCAACCCACTTTTTAAAAAATTCTTACAAATTATATGGAACACTTCCGAACGGTATGACTTGAAGAGCATACAGAGGGAAAAATAAATAAAATGCATAACTGGGTCGCACTTACTTGCTCTAATGTTCAAGGCACTGCGGGTTTAAGAAAAATGTAGAGAAGCATGAAATACGATATACCGTCACCGTTTATGTTAGTGAAATAGTCATAGTTGAATAATTTATTTTCTAAAATTCTTCAGGGATATTTACGTTTCTTATCAACTTTTATTATTATTTTTATTGTATTTACTCTAGGATAAGTTAGCTTATTACAAGGTTGTATCAATATTTTGTAAAACAACTATATTTTTATTTCAAAAAACAACAATTTTTGTATAGTAATTTTTGGCATCGATTTTTTTTTTTATTTTTATATGGAAGAATATCAATTTGTATTTATTTTTTAAAAGTTTATAATATGGAAAGACTCCCTGAAGTAATTTAATTACAAAAATATATGATTTTTAATTTTTTTCTTTTTTTTTCAAAAAGTTATGTTTAAAAACATCGTTATTTCTAATTCTCTATGCAAAATAATTTATGAACTATTAGAATTGAAATGAACGGGTCTTGGTTGATAAAATTTCTTTGTTTTATTATTAAATGTCATATTAAGAAAACAAAATTAAATATAAATAACACGATTCGAAAAAAATCTACAGTTGAAAACCCCGGTCTGTGAGAATGGTGTCAACGAAAATGTAAGTCAAATTGACGTCATCGGTGGCGGGTTAAGCAAACAAATATTTTCCTTTGCGGCTTTTTAATTTTTGTATGGAAGATACCTACCGTTATTTTTTCATAATTAAAAATTTGTTTCCAAAATTTTTTTTTTAGAGAGTACTAAAAAATCTTTAGTATCGAGTTTCAAAAAAATCGATCATGTCATTTTCGAAATATTTGATTTTCCAAAAAAAAAAATTTGAAAAATTTTTTAAAAGTCCGAAAAATATTTTTTCAAAAATTTTGGGAGACAAAACTATTTATATTTTTTGGAAACTTCTGTATAAAAAAAATTTGAAATTAGTTGTACCATTTTAAAGAAAATCAAAAATTAAAAAAATGGTTCCTTGGGAAATCAGTTGTACCGTTTTGAAGAAAATCAAAAATTAAAAAATGGTTCCTTGGAAGGTACCATTAATAACCATTTTTTGAGAAATGGTTTTCCACTCAAAGGAAGCCTTTACTCAAATAAATTTATTGATTTTTTTTTAAGAAAAGTTGTCAAGCCGTTTCTGAGAAAAAAACGATTATGTAAAACTGCTAAGAAAAATTGTATGGCAGGTACCGTTATTTTTGGTTCTAAGAAAAAAATGAAAAAAACGTGTGTAATCACCAAAAACCCGTATGTACCAAATTTTAAGAAAATCGATCGAGCCTTTTAGGCTGTAGAGTGTAGACGAACAGACAGACAGACAGAACTGTGCCACCCACTTTTATGGTGTTCCCTATCATCGTAATATCATGTTTGATTGATGTCTCAAAAATTTTTTTTGCGCGAATCCAAAACTCACTTACTTAATCACAAATTTAAAATGTATGAAAACTTGACCAGTGAACCCAGTAATCATTAAATACCAAATTTTTGTCACAGTTTGGAGTTGTTTCGATATTACTCTACTTAAGATATTTGATATTAAACTTCATGAACTTAAAACTTGTAATGTATTTTAGATCTCATTACTTTTTTTGGCTGACTTCTTACGCACAGGTTTCTTGTACTTAAAAGAACTTGGCTCTTTTTTAACATTTATGTTTTTGTTGTCATAAAAAATTACATGATATACAAGGCTTGTATGAAGTGCTTTTTAATAGCATTTACCGTTTAAAAGTTATAGGCGACATTTATCCTTGAATAACTTCGAATGCGCACATGAATTGTCAATGGACTTTTGGGTGGGTTCCTTATAGCAAAATAAAGATTCTTGTATTTTAAAACCTTCACTTAGATTCTTTCCGCAGTGAAACAAATCTTAATTTTTATTGCACAAAGGTTTAATAGCAGATGGTAATCTTTTTCGACTCAATCAGTAGTTTTACAAACAACGTCATGTTTCAGGCATCCAAATATTAACTAATGACGTTCTCATTAAAAATTTATTGATATCTTTTGAACATATACCTACACGAAAAGCATTTAACTGATAAGATATCGATATCTGTTCAATTGATTTATTTTGCAGTCAACTAATTTCCAAGCAACTTGTACAAAAATACTTTTCAAAATAATTTAGTTTGCGCTTTGGCTATTTGGCATTGTTTACAGAATTTAACCATAGACTTAGGTACAAATCTCTAAGAAAAGTTAATTTATCTTTATTGCTTTTGAAAAATGGTTGTGACTTGTGAGATTGTTTTTGACCAAAATTCTCATGGAACTTATTTTGCTGGACAAACAGTATCTGGTAGCATAATTTTAAATACCGACAAAACAAAAACTATTAAAGGTGAGTAAAAAAAGTTTGTAAATACCTATTAGACCTTAAATGATAGAAATTGTTCCTCAAATTATAAGTATTTTTCCTTATATTTTAAGGAAGCATCAATCATGAGCGTAGATATTAATATTATTATCTAATTTATTGGCATATTATTGTTTGTAACAGTATTTATGTTATCTACATAGCCTATTACGGCCAATTCGTTTTTTTTTGTTGGTGTAGAGATAATTTCTCTGGGGAGAACGTGATGATCGTGATTCAATTGGTATTGGAAAATCAAGATTATAACTGTGATTAGTGATGTTTTATGTATGTATAAGCCATGTTTTTCTTATGGCTTATTAGGTATTTATTATTAATTTTTGTCTAAAATAAACACAAAACAAATACCGACTGCATATTCGAGATTAACAAACAGGTTAACGCTTTGAATGACAAATCATTACATAGCTTTAACTGCAGAAAAAATAAAATGCATGACTGAGTCGCACGTACATACTTGCTCGTATAGCTCATGTTTCCTTAATCTTAACAGCTTATAATAGTATGCAAGTATGTAATAATAAAATAATGTGAAGAAGCATGTAACTCGTTCTTTTAATAATTGTAATAACAACTACTCACCACACAGTGAAACGATCAGTACAAGTTTTTTGGTCATAAGGGCTCTGTTTTTTTTGTTGTGATATGAACATAAATTTTATAGGTATGTGATATTTTGAAAACTATCCACTCTTTCATAAGCAATACAATTTTTGCATGTTAACATAACGGTTTTCAAAACATAAAGGCTTAAGGTTACTTACTTAAAGGAGTGCTACAATCCGTGGTGAACCAGGGCCTCAACCATCATGCTTCTTCCACTCGGCTCGGCCTCTAGCTAGCTGTCTCCTTGCGATGTACATAGGTACTATAAGACAAGTTTTGCATTCGATCAAGACATTTTTTTCGAGAAACAATCAAACATGACATTACGGCGATAAGGAAGACCAAACAAGTGAGTGGCACAATTCTGTCTGTCTGTTCGTCTACAGCTTAAACGGCTCGATCGATTTTCTTCGTCATTGGTAGATACATAGTGGTTTTTGGTGATTCTGCAGTTTTTTCTTTAATTTTTTTTAAACCAAAAATTACAGTACCTACCTGCCATACAATTTCTTTTTATCAATTTTACATTATCGCTTTTTTCTCAAAAACGGCTCAAAAACCTTTTTTTTTAAATCAATAAATTTCCTTTAGTAAAGTAAAGGCTATATTTGGATGGAAAACCATTTGTCGAAAAATGGTTATTAATGGTACCTCCCAAAGAACCATTTTCTTAATTTTCGATTTTATTCAAAACGGTAAAACTGATTTCAATATTTTTTTATACAGAAGTGTACCGTGTACCATAATTTTAGAAAAAATATTTTTTGGATTTTTAAAAATTGTTTAATTTTATTTTGAAGCTCATATATGTATTTCGAAAACGACATGATCATTTTTTTTTTAACTGGATACCTACTCAAGAGTTTTTTAGTACTCTCTAAAATATTTTCAGAAAAAAATTTACATTTATGAAAAAACAACGGTAATTTCCATACAAAAGTAAAAAAACCGCAAAGGAAAATATTTTTTTTCTCAAAAACGACTCCTACGATTTTGATTAAACTTTTTCATATACATACAAAAATTAGTACAATCTACTACCAAAAATTATAAAATATTACACTTAGCAACTATAAGTAGTAACCTGTCATGTAACGTTTTTTTTTATTTTGAATTTTCTCGTTACCGGCTTAACGGATTTAGATACAGCTCTTTTATATATAAATTTCAGATAAGATTTAATAATATTGCATATCAAAATTTTCAAAAAAAAAAGTCGTTGAATTTTTAAAAAAAGCTTCAAAATTTTTTTCTTAACGGGTTGACAGTTTTTTTCAAATTTTGTTTTTGTATACACATCAATACATACTTTAGGTTTGCATACCAACATTTGTTCTTAAAAATGTTTTAAGAATTGTATATACATATAAGAAATTATTTTTTTAAAAAACCACTCCAACGATTTTAATTTTTTTTCCTATACAATCATATGCAATCAAGAATTAAGATGGCATTCTTTTTTTTCACCTCAAACTGTCAAAAGAGTTGTTTAAGCCAATTTAAATGTCGTATTTCATGCTTCTCTACATTTTTCTCTCATAATATCCATGTTTTTATATTGAATTTTCGTAGGCCCGCAGTGTCTTGAACATGAACGCCCAAGTCGTGCATTTAATTTTTTTGGGACTCATTTCTCATCTTCCATTAAAAATAATCGGCACTTACGCCTCGTACGTATGGGACAAAATTCCCAAATTAGATTTGGGGATTTTGTCCCACTCAAATGGGACATTAGTCCCTTTGTGGCCAATGGCGCTGGGACTACTGTCCTTGATTTCTTATAAAAATTTCCTTATAGGGGGTAATATTTCCCCCCACTTAGACAGGAGGGGCAATTTTATAAACAAAATTGCATTAATAGAAACAAATTAATTAAAAAACAACGGCAGAACCTACAGTATTGTTTTAAAGGTTTTTGGAAAGCCAGACGTCCATTCTTCAATAGCCTTTAATAAATAGGTTCAACAAAGAATGTTTTCAGACTTAAAATTTTGAAAAAATAAGTTATTTTTTCTTCAATATGTTGAGTGTGAAAAGATTGTTTGCCAAAACACTTTATCAAAAAAGCTTAACTTGAAAATAATCCATATGAGTGGCTTTCAAAAAAGCTAAAAAAAAACAATTAATGTAAGTGTTGCCGTTGTTTTGTAATTATTTTTTTTTATTTTATGTATTTTCTTATGAAAATACCCCTGCTGTCCAAACGGAGAGAAATATTACCCCCTTCTATGCGATTTTTTTCTTGTCTACTTTTAACCTAAAATAAATTAAATTTTGAATGCGCTATAACTTGAAGCGAACCAGAGCCTAGTGATTTACAACTCTCAAAGCCTAGTGACTTACAACTCTCAACCATTCCTGTGCGCGTGTTGTTGGCAGGAATGGAGGGGACCTTCAATTTTTTGCCGAGCCCGAAAGGCTAAATGAGAAGCACTTTGGTTCCAATTATGAAAAATTAATAAATAGATTTTTTTGGCAAATTTTAATGTACATAATTATGTGTGTATGTAATGTGCATAGGCTTTAACTGTCCTTTTACCTAAATAATTAAATTACTTTTCTATTTTTATAGGTCTTGCTCTAAATATAGTCGGATTTGCGCGTACAAAATGGACTGAAGACTCTAACACGAATGTAAAGACAAAATCAGCTTCTCAAAATGAAATAACCATCTATCATGGCAGAGAAGATTATATTTCGTCAACAACATACCTTTTAGGGTCTGTGGAAAGTATGTGTACATCTACATACATGCATACCCATTAAAAGTTTTTTGCTTAACTTTTCAATAACTTCAGGTGAATCAGTAACAATTCAATCAGGAACACACAACTTTACCTTCGCATGTGCTCTTCCTCCACAATGCCCATCGTCTATTGAAGGAAAATATGGTCATATCCGTTATGTGGTAAAAGTTATACTTATTCGGCCATGGAAGTTTGACCAAACGTACTCACGTGGTTTCACTGTTCTAAAATTAGTAAATTTGAACTATGACTCACCAGTTCTCAGGGTAATGGTTGCTTTGTAAAGGTTACAATATAATATTACTCAACAAACTATTTTCTATAATTTAGCTACCCGCAACCCAGGAAACTTTCAAGACATTTTGTTGTGGACCCTGTACCAGTCAGCCTCTGAAATTGAACGTATCTGTTCCACAATCTGGTTTTGTTCCAGGTCAAGATATAATCACAAAAGTTACAGTTACAAATGAAAGCACAGTTCCAGTGATAGACTTGAAAATATCCCTTGTAATGCTTGTAACTTTATTTAGTCAACAACCCAAAATGAATTCGCATTTGGAGCGAATGAATTTGGTTAAAATCAAAGTAGGAGCTATAAACTCAAAAACTACTCGAGCTTTGACGCAACTAATAAGAGTTCCGGCCACACCTCCGACTTGCTTCAATGGATGTCGTCTAATCAAAATATCATATGAACTAGAAGTTGAAGCAAAGCTTAAGGGAATACATCAAAACCCTGTTATTAGCATTCCAATAACGATTGGAAATGTTCCTATAGTTGACGTGGTAAATCATCAACCATTACCGGATCTGAGTAAATTCCAGATGACTGCCGCATTACCACCACGAGGAATTGAAGACATCAACACATTTGAAGAACAGGTTCCTACAATTTCATCTGGAGGCTTACCACCTGTCAGCGATTTGTCTGATCTTCAAATTCGTGGGTTAATAAATAAGAGCTTAATTTATTTTAATAATTTGTTTTTCTTCAAATATAGCACCTCCAACGTATGAAGAAGCTGTATTCATGACTCGAGCGGATTGCAACGATGAAGATACAAACGCACTGGGAAAAAGTGAATTTGTGCCTAGGTATCCAGTTTATTGTTGTTCACAACCCTGTACCCCACCTGAAAATGAACCTTTTCCAAATCATGATCCTCATAAGAGTACTTGGTTGTGATTTGGTTGATATTCCTACACCTTAGAAAAAAGAGTAAGGCTGTAATAAAATAGTCCAGTCAAAATATTGTCGAATGATTTTTCTTTGTTAATTTTTAATTAACGTTGGCGCTGGCGGAAGTTTAAAGTTTGAATACTTCCCGTAATCTCTCCGAATTAAAACGGTCTCAATTTCAGAGTTGGTATGACTTTGCAGTCGCTGATTGTGTGATACAGAGTGTTTTTTTTTAATCACTTCTCCAACCATTTCAATATGAAGATCACGATGTAGATCGCTATTTCTTATGTACTAAGGGACATTAATTATTATTTTACGAAGGACTTTGTTTTGGAATATTTGGATTGGTTCAGCATTTGTTTTCTTTATAAAGTCCTATAGTTGAATATGCCATATGACCAAACGGACAATATTTTGTTCTGGATAGATAGGTCAGAGTTCTTTTCTAGAAACCAGTACATTTTTCTGAACTTCGAATCTATACTTCATCCAACAGAAATAGGCAGTGTAGGCAAGATAGGGCGTTTACCTCACATTCTGCCTACAGTATATTGCATAAATGTGTTCTTCATTAAAGCTCTCACAGGGTTTTCGTAGTGTTTATTTTACATTAACCCAGATATGAAAAAATAGTATGTTGGGTTACCGCCCGTTTTTTAGACAGAAATTTGTTTGTGATGTTTTCATTGCGTCTTACCTAATGTAGTATTTTATCTAGCGTAGGAAGTTCGTTATTTGAAAAAAAAAATGATGCACAATTTGCCTGATGGCACACTTGTCGAAATCATCTACTTTACTTTTGAGACCGGATTTGTTTTTCTTGTTTGGTGGTGAGTTGTGGCCTTTGGAACTGTTTTCTTTAAGAAGTTTGTCAACACAGAAAGAATATCAGCTACAGCTTCTGTTTTATTTTGCAAATTTTTATGAATTGTGTCTGTCGCGGTAGCAATTTCTTTTTTTTCGGAACTTAAGTCTCTTGAAGTCTTCGAAGCCATTTACAAATTGCACAAAACTCTAAAAAAAACACACTCTTCACAAATACACGAGTAAGAAATACAAATTGCACACAACTTATACACGTCTTAAAAAACACAAATTGCACAAATATTTAAAAATAGGTACAATTTACATAAAAATACTTTACTTCAGCTCGTGATACGAAAATCTATGCAAATAATGTTCTCCTTCATAGAAAACAGCTTTAAGCCTAGTACGCAGATCGAGACAAATTTTTTCTCCCATATAAAATTTTTCCCAGGACAAATTTTATCTCGGTTTTTTTTCCAAGCGGTACGCAGCTCCAGCGCAAAATTTGACACTTGAAACCGCTGTACGAGAAAAGGTAAAAAAAAGTCTCCACTTAATTTTGCGTGGAAAAAGAATGCTCGAAGCATTATTTTTCCGGACAAATAGTGACGTTTTATATATATTTCGCTTTTTATAAACTAAAATCATCTCCCTGTTTCATTTTTTCCATTTATAAGACGTTGTGAGGACGCAAAACTGAAATAAATATAAAATGCGTACAGAAAATGATGACATGGAATGAGAATAGAATTAATTGAACAGCTGTTTTAAATCAGTCAGTGGCGTAGCTAATGAGAAAGGGTACAAAAGGGCCACATTTTAGATACAGAAAAAATTTGTTTCAATAAAAAATTTAAATTGATTCCTAAAACGAGTTGGCAATTTTAATTGGATCTTGGGAGCAGTGGAAAAATGTGAACATTTCTGATTTTGACATGGTTTTTTAATCCATCGACATCAATGGAATTTGACAGTTGATGGCTTGAAAGATGAAGAACAAATTATTTTGACGGAAAAAGTTAATTTGATCCAAATGTCAAAAAAGTGCCCTTATCCACTTTTTCCCGGAGAAGTGAAAAACCTTCAAAAATTTCAGAATTTTTAGTGGTTTTTTAATCCATTGACATCGTGGCAATCCTTCAATAGGCGTGTTTTATTATCATCGGGATCTGGCTCTGGATTAAGTTTTACATGTAATACAAAAACAAAATAATGTGAAATTTTCGAAAATTGTTTTTGTAACACGTGTTAAAAGAAGATCCAGATCCAGATCCCGATGATAAAAAACACGCCTAATATATTTTGACAGGAGACAATCCTTCAATATATTTATTTGGGAGACAAACTATATTTGGACGGAGAAAGTGTATTTTGATCCAAATGTAACCAATTTGCCCTAAAATCGACTTTTTCCAGAGAAGTAAAGGCTGAAAATTTCAGATCTTTTAAAGGTATTTTCATCCATCCACATTATATTGTTCACCATCAAGCGCATGCGTTCAATTTTTCTTGCTCTGTAAATGCTTTGAAGGAAAATGATTTCTGTACATGAAAAAGTCTCAAATTTATGTAAATTTAAGGAAATTTTATAATTTTTTAAATTTATAACTACGCTACTGTTCTCATTTGACTTTTGTTTTTATCTCTACGCCTTCAGAATTTGTCTCGAGAAAAAAAATGTAGAGATAAAATTTGTCTTTGCTCGATCTGCATACTAGGCCTTACATTTTGTAACTGCATTTTAACGTACTTTCCCAACATTAAAAGAAATGCAAAAGAGGAAAAACACTCCACGATAACACTCATCATTAAAAACTTTTTTTTTAAAGCTCTAAAATCAAAAGCACCTCAACAGAAACCCAAGAAAAAAAGCTGAACAAGTTACCAAATAGACACGGGTAACTCTGAATACACATCAATATTTTAATGGGGGTTGAATAGTAGCAGCCATAGGCCACAGCAATTCAGTGCACGCACACTCAGATGTGCTCAATAGGGCAGTGTTCCCAGATTGGTGGTTTTTCCAACCAAAATGGTTGGAAAAAATGCCTTTGGTGGGAAAAATCGTAGGAAAATATTCATAGTGGGATTTATGGTGGGAAAGTATTCCAATGGTCTCTTTTTTGGTGGGAAAAACTTACTAGCTGACCTTTTATGACTGTTAAGTGACCTTTCAAGTGAGATGCCAACATTTTTCTTGTAACCTTGAAACGAACTTTTAAAATTCATAAGGAAAACTTGGGCTGACGAATTATTGAAAATAGTTCATCTTATCTAGTCTAGTGATCTTTCGATCGGTGTATTTTTTATAGTTAAAAAAAAAAAAAAAAGAGTGCTTCCTTCTAGTACAAAAATGGTGGGATTTTTTTTAATTTGGTGGGATTCTAGAAATCTCATCTGGCATTACTAACGTCGCACAATGGGCAAAAATAGTCGATTTAGTGGCCAAAAATCAAATTTTTCATGTCTTCAAAATACCCAAGTTTCATTATTAGTCAGTAGAAAAATATTCATGCATGAAATATGTAAAAAAAAAAATTCCTAAATATGTCCAGGCTAAGAGAAAAAGCACCTCAGACTTAGAAAAAAATTGTATTCACGTAAAAGACATTTTCTAGCAGGTAAAAAGCCACGATTTTTAAAGAAAACCCTTTTAGAAAACGATCGGTTTTGTTATAGCAAGTTTTTCTAGATATTTGTCTGTTATAACGTGGAAAAAAAAAATAAAAAACGGTAAGCCGGAAAGTACCGTTCGATTTGGTAAAACCAATCTAGCTTAAAACCAATTTTTAGGTTCATTAAAGTGGTACAAAAATTCACAACTTTTCACAACCTTTATTTATTTATGTATTGAAAGTGAAATATGTGCTCTATCGAAATTTTAAAAAATCATACCCGCATGAATCCGACTTTAGGAGTTAGAGCGAACAAAAGTTTCTATAGTGACTTTTTCTTCGCAAAATTTTACATGAAGATTAGCTTATTGTTTTTATATAGTCCAGTGAACATTACAAGTTAGCTTGTACTAGTTTTCTCTGACCCTACCAAAGTGTTCCTGTTCTCATCAACTCATTATTTTGTTCCGTTACTTTTGCCTAGTAAAAGATTGTTGCAAGACTGATTTAAAGTTATTTGCAACTTAACTTTTGATAAGCAAAGTGGTGGCTTAAAAGCATTGTAATAATTATTATAATGTGGCTCTACAAACTTCTTTCTGATTGTTGTTGTGAAGATCCGAAGGTAAATGCCAAAGACTTAAAAAAAGTGACCAGTAAGTTTGACCTTAAAGTAAGTAAGTTCTTTAAATATGCTTAGATAGAATATTCAACCAAATAAAGAAAAAATACCAACTGTGTTCATCTTAAAAAAAAATTGAATAACTATTCAATGTGGCTTCAAAAGCCTTTTGGACTAAAAAGCGAATTGGAGTCAGAAGAACAAAAATGTTCACAAGAGGAAGACCAAAAATACTATACTGATAGATCAAAAAGACGTAAAAGAAATGAATTTGAAGCTAATTGTCTGAGATCTGATGTTAAGAAAAATACACGCATAATTAAAGGAAAAATGACGAACCTAAAAAGGCAGAAATTGTATATGCTGTAGAAAGAGTAGATAAAGAAGATATGGATAGAATGCGTAGCGTTATATTTTCACTAGAAGCTGAAACAACAAGGTTTTCAGCAGAGGAAGCTTTAGCAATTTTTTGGACTTAGTACTTTCAAAAGATAAAAATTTAACATTAAAACGACATCTCGATAAGTCAGACAAATAATAACTGCGTTCCATCAAACGGGAATGTTTCAGAAACTTCGGTCAATCAAGTCTCCAAGAATGTATTATTTTTTTATCAAAATGTTGAGTTTCAAAAAAATTTTTTCAAAAGCTGTTTATTGAATTAACTTTGTTTTTTTTACAAAATAGAACAATAAGCTTTGGCATTACAGCCCAGTATGGTAAGTGATATTGTGTTTTTTTTTTTAATAATGTTCTACAGTCATTTTTTTTTTTAAATTACCTGTCACAAATAAACGGGGGGATAAAGACCTCCTCTTCAAAACTTTTTTTTTCTTAAAATATGCTCAAAAATAATTTTTCGAAGCATTGAAATTTAACTTTTTTATTTAAAAAAAAACAAACTCATTTTGTTATTAATTTTTAAATAAAAGTGACAAACATTTTTAAAATGAGGCAATGTAAATCAATTGGTATTTAAATGAAGTTATTAATTCAAAAAAAATCATAAAAAAATATCAACTGGTTTAAAAGTTACAGATTTTTGGCCACTAAATTAACGATTTCTGCCCACTGTGCGTCGGGTCTGCGTCAGCTGCAATCAGAAATTTGCGGGCGGGCAAACACTTTTTTATGGAGGAGTTCTTTCAATTTAGAATGGTGCAAAAATATGGCACGCTACTGATTTTGAAAAAAAGCTTTCCCATGAGACGTGTACTGCCCATTTTTGTTGGATGAAGTATAGTTCTTCTATTTTTCTCTTTCCTTTGAGCTTTGCATCAAAAGTCATTTCAAGGTGAAGGTATTTGGCAGTTTTGTCGGAAGTTACAGCTGTACAGTTTATAAAAATTGGTATATTGTTGAACTTTTATTTTGTAATTTTTGTTTTGTTTCGTTTAATTTGATACGCCATTATTGTGTCCAATCAATAACTATATCGACGGCATTTTGCAATTTTTGTGTAGCCTTCATAACGGATTTATATGGCCCCAATATTGAAGTATGATAGCGTTGATGTCCACTGGAATATTTCTTTTGTAGAACCATTCCATTAAATAATTACAAATAGAAGGGGACACCGATCATTGCTCAAACGACAGTCACGACACCGCACCAATCCAGTGGCCGCTCCATGAATCTCTAATTTCCTCTTTTCTTTTTTGGTTTACTTCTCTGCTAATTCGTACTCAATTTCCCTCGTTGCAAACATATGATTTCATGCTGTAGCGCTGCGGCTGGCGGGCGGTGGCATGGCGGCGCGCGTGGCTTAAAAAAAAAGGAATGGTTGGTGCTTGGTGGTTGTTTTATTTTTGTTTTCTTAGCGCTTATAAGATACTGGTATGGGTGTCAGTCAAACAGGTATAGTATTTATATGACTTGTAAATATTTTGTATATGATTAGTAGTCCAGTAACTACATACATTAGACCTTGCGTCAGGTTCGGTAGTTTTGATTTTTTGCTAAGTTGTTTATGATGTTGGCCTAGTGATAAATCCAATTTTTCGACCTCGAGTGCCGAACGCAACATTGGTAAAAATCCAAAAGAACGCGATTTTTTCGTGGTTTTTTTCAGTGTAGTGGGGTCTCTTGCGAAAATGTGCCAGACATCGCACCTGAGGCAAATTCGCACTCCCTTGAACCCGATGATCTATCCGATATCGAAACGCTCGAGTACCTCAATGACGCCGCTGCAGATATTTGTGCAGAAACATACGATGCCCAACCGGGCCTTTCCAAGAGGGCAAAATCTACTTTAATATTTTAACTTAAAATATGTACATATAAACATAAATAATTTATTGTTTCTTCAATTTGCTCCAAACATTTTGTAATACTGTTTGTTATAACTACTTGTTTATTATAAATTTCTTATTGCCCACATTGAAAGGCTGTATTTTTGAAAGTATTGTGCTTACAGAGACGATTTTTAGCTCAAATTGAAGCCCATTTAACTATTTTGAAATGGTAGAGCAAAGTTACAATCCAAAACCAGGCCTTAAAGGTTAAAATAGCCAATATCTGAAAAAATCGCGAACATTTCTCGGTTTTTTGCATATCTCACAAAGTTGCGTTCGGCGCTCGAGGTGCGAAAACTTGGATTATTGGTAAGGCCAACATCATAAACAACTCATCTAAAAATCAGAACTACCGGATCTGGGCAGAGCCCTCCCACCCCGAAGAAAAAGGATACTGGACTGAAAACAGTGAAGTTGATCATGTTAATTTCAGTTTTCTCAAATAGTAGAAGTCATTTTAGCATTTGGTTTTCAGTTTTTAACTAAAAATTAATAAGGGCATTGAAAATCAAAAAACAAAATAGTACTTAATACCATAAAAAAAAAATAGATTAACAAACAAAATCGTCTTTTTCTCAAAATTTTGAGTTTGAAAGTAAATTTTTCAAAAACTATCAGCTAAAAAAACTTTATTTAAAAAGAAAATTAAAGACGGCTTTAAGATGAGCAAAAGGATTTTCGTCAAGATATTACCATTGTCTTTTTAAAGTAATTTTTCTATTTGAAGTCAACTTTTCTTAAAATTGCCCCTCCCGCCTGAATGGGGGGATATATACCCCCCGTCCAGTACTATTGTTTTCTTCTTTTGGCCCAATCTTCACGCTCTATTGCCTTGATGCAGCATATGTCAAAGACCATGTTTTTGTTATTTTAGGTACTGTTGTTTTAAATTTTGTATTGCTATATTTTGAAAACTGCTAAACAACTCAGCAAAAAATCAGAACTACCAGACCTGACGCAAGTTCTAATGTATATAGTTACTGCACTATTAATATTTGATTGAATTTTTCTTCAAAAATACAATTTTAGGATAAATAAAAAAAAATCGAAAAAGTTTATATTCTTATATACCTAATTAAAAAAAAATTCCCACATCTGTCCAGAATCCAGATCCACCTCTGTCCAGATCCAGACCCACCTCTGTCCAGGTCTAGACCACCTCACCCCGTCACCCAAACCCAAAAAATATAAAAAGGAGAGCAACGAAATCTCCCGCCAAACACAATCCGCGTAAAATTTTTCTCTCTGTTTAATGCCAAAAAATACTGAATTTGAAAATCATCAACAATATTCTTCCAATTGTATTTTATTGAACGTATTGGAAATCCCACCAAATAGTAACATAGTACTGCCGGCTGCCGGCGGGATTTCTGAACGTTGGGATATCGTTACCGTGGGACTCTGTCTGGCGGGATATCGTTACTCTCCCATCTTGCATCGGCATACATTTTTTACGAATATTCTATAAATGAGGTGGCGCAAATCGTGCATGACCTTGCGAAACTTTAAGTCTCGATTACAAAAAAACAAAAAAAAAAAACGAAAACTTGAAACAGTATGAAATTGATAATTTTTCTGGTGTTTGTTTATAGCAATCAGAAAAAATGAGTCAGAAAAACTATAAAAAGCTATGGACTCTTTGCAAAACAAAAAAACAAACAAACAGCCGCAAAGATTTTTCTGATTGAAATGTCAGAAAAACTTTTTCGGATGAAATTCTTTCAGTGGAACAGAAACAAATTGGAACACTCTTAACGCTATCAGTGGAATGATTTCTTCCTTTTTCTGTTAAAAAGCAATCAGCTGATACAAAAAATGAAATTTCATCCGAAAAACAAATAAATCCATTTAAAACATACAAAAATATTTTCGCGAACAAAATTTTACGCTGAATTACGCGTCGATTGATATATAATTTGGCTATCAAATCGAATTGAAAAGTAATAAAACTTAAATATTTTTTTTTCTTCGGATGGTTTTTTGTGATCGCTATAACTGGCGCCTTAGAAGACATACTATTCCTGCAAATATCAAGTACCGAGAGTGCAGAGCCAACTTTCTTCTTTTTTTTCAGGAAAAACTTATAGCAGAAAAAGTTATGGTGGTGTTTTTTCCTTCCAGTACAACAATGGTGGTTTTTTTTTTGGAATCTGATGGGATTCTATGAATCTTATCTGGCATCACTGACAGCAGGTGCAGCAGCAGTACCATTGCAATCGTTGATTGAACATTATGCTAAGCTATTTTCAGTGGCGTAGCGTGAGCTTATGCCAACCGGGCGGTGAAGCTAAAATTATTATTTATTCATTTCAACTTCTTTCAAACTCAGTATCACGCTTGCGTCAACGTTTAATAGCGGGCATGAGAGAGTTGTAGATCTTACGATTCTCTACAAAAAAGCTTTAGGCTAGGACCGCACTTGCGATTTCAATCGCACGACTATTCAGTCGCCAGAATTAGAACACATGAATTTAAATGAGAATGAACGCACATATTACCGGGATATCGCAACGATTAAAAGTCAAAAATTTGTTTCATTTTTCTTGCGATGCGATTGTCGAAAAATAAAATGAAACAAACGTGCTAAGATGTCTGTGCTCAAATCGTTGCCGCAACTAGATAAAATCATGCATGTACTTGTGATTTGTATACACATATACACGACTTTTAACTCATATCGATAAAAAATAAAATGCACGACTGGATCGCACGTACTTGCTCTTATGTTCAAGTTGTGTGGGGCTTAAGAACTTTAAAAAATATACAAGTAATTATAGAAAAAGTATAAAAAGCATTTAAATCGTTCTTTTAATTGTATAAACAGCCTGATAAATAACTTAGAGCTCAAAAAAAAGTATGCCATTTGATTACCTGAAATAATATGAATATATGCAAAAAAAAAAATTAAAAATCGTTGGAGCCGTTTTCTTAAAAGTTAATTTTTTATATATAAAATTTTTGTAACATTTTTCAAAAAAAAATTTGGAATACCAATTTTGAGTATATATTAATATACATTTAAAACTGAAATTTCAAAATTTTTCATCAACCCGTTTTTGAAATATTGAATTTTGAAAAAAAAATTTTGAATCTTTTTTTAAAAATCCAAAATTTACTTTTTCAAAAATTTTGGTATGCAGTTTTATTTATATTCTTACAAAGCTTTTGTGCAAAAAAAATTATTGAAGTCGGATGAGCCGTTAATGAGGAAATCAAAAATCAAAAAAACCGTTATATGGCAGGTACCGTTAATAAATATTTTTGGTGATTTTTTTCCTTACTGAAATTAACACCATGTCTACAATAATACACTGATTTTTTTTATCAAAATCGTTGGAGCCGTTTTTGAGATAAATAAGCTTTTCCTTAACGGTTGTATGGCAAGTACCGTTATTTTTTAAGCTAAAAAAAAAATTTCAATTTCCCCTCTGGAGAGTTACAAAAAAACCTTAAGTTCAAAATTTGAAGAAAATCGCTTCAGTGGTTTAGGCTGTAGGTTGAGGTACGGACAGACAGACAGACAGACAGACAGACAGACAGACAGACAGACAGACAGACAGACAGACAGAATTGTGCCACCCACTTTTTTCGTGTTCTCTATCATCGTAATGTCATGTTTGATGAACAAAACTCACTGACTCACTGACAGATCATCAAAATTATGGAGCACTTCCCGACATCGTAGAAACTTGAAATTTCGCACAACGGTAGGCCTTGTGGTACATACAAAGGAAAAAATCGAAAATCTGCAATTTTCAATTCAGGGGGCGTGGCATCCACCCACTTTCTTAAATAATCTATAAATTATATGGAGCCTTTCCGATTGTTGTAGAACAATGAAAATTGGTAAATTGGTAGGGTTTGAGGTACTTAGAAAGTTAAAAATTGAAAAATTGGAATTTTCCATACAGGGGGCGTGGCATCCACCCACATTCTTAAAAATTCTTATAAATTATATGGAGCACTTCGGATTGTTTTAGTACGATGAAAATTGGTAGGTCGGTAGGGCTTAAGGTACTTAGAAAGAAAAAAATTGAAAAATTGGAAGTTTCAGTTCAGGGGGCGTGGCATCCACCCACATTCTCAAAAGTTCTTATAAATTATATGAAGCACTTCCGATTGTTGTAGAACAATGAAAATTGGTAAATTGGTAGGGTTTGAAGTACTTAGAAAGAAAAAAATTGAAAAATTGGAATTTTCCATACAGGGGGCATGGCATCCACCCACATTCTTAAAAATTCTTATAAATTATATGGAGCACTTCCGATTGTTGTAGAACGATGAAAATTGGTAGGTCGGTAGGACTTGAAGTACTTAGAAGAAAAAAAATCGAAAAATTGGAAGTTTAAATTCAGGGGGCGTGGCATCCACCCACATTCTTAAAAATTCTTATAAACTATATGAAGCACTTCCGATTGTTGTAGAACGATGAAAATTGGTAGGTCGGTAGGACTTAAAGTAGAAAGAAAAAATTGAAAAATTGGAATTCTGCACTCAGGGGGCGTGGCATCCACCCACATTTTAAAAATGCTTATAAATTATATGGAGCACTTCCGATTGTTGTAGAACGATGAAAATTGGTAGGTCGGTAGGACTTGAAGTACTTAGAAAGGAAAAAAATCGAAAATTTGCAATTGTCCATTCAGGGGGGGGGGTGCCATCCACCCACTTTATCAGCATTGCTATTATTTGTATGGAGCGCTTTCGGCTGTCGTAGAATTATGAAACTTTGTAGAGCGGTAGGGCTTGACTTTCACCTGGCAAAATAAATCTTTGCAAAAAGGAGTGAAATCACAACAAAAACATAAATGTTAAAAAAGGAGCCAAGTTCTTATGTGTACAAGAAACCTGTGCGTAAAAAGTCAGCCAAAAAAAGTAATGAGATCGAAAATATATGCCAAGTTTTAAGCTCATGAAGTTTAATATGAAATATCTTAAGTAGTGCTATATCGAAACAATTCCAAATCATGACAGATATTCGGTTATTAATGATTACTGATTAGAATTTGGTGGATTTACTTGGCAAGTTTTCTCTTAAATACTTACTTAATCACAAATTTAAAATCTATGAAAACTTGACCAGTGAACCCACCAAATTTTAATCAGTAATCATTAATAACCGAATTTCTGTCATGATTTGGAATTGTTTCGATATAGCTCTACTTAAGATATTTCATATTAAACTTCATGAGCTTAAAACTTGGCATATATTTTCGATCTCATTACTTTTTTTGGCTGACTTTTTACGCACAGGTTTCTTGTACACATAAGAACTTGGCTCCTTTTTTAACATTTATGTTTTTGTTGTGATATAATATATCTTGCGTATGCCAAAACCTTAGATTGAGTTTTTAAATATTCTACATCTCAAAATCGAGCAAAAGCTCAGTCTATTGATTGTTTAAATTAGGATTAAAAATAAATCAGAAATTAATCCATATTTTCCGCAATCCATTTATTTTATTCAAAATTAAGGTCTTTAATGAAAGATAATATAACTGACACAGCAACATCGACATCAACGTTAGACCTAAACCCTTAATTCGATGTCGCTGTGCAAATGCTACCAACTTTAAGGCGAAGTTTTTCAGGTTTATCAACACTCAAATACAAAAGTGATAACCGATTTTCAAGTAATATCTTTATTTGTTTTTATGCTGTCAAAAGCACTGTTCAAGTTGTAATCTATTTCATATGACTTTTGATGTCAAAGTTGCTGTTGAAATTGCTGTGTCAATCTGTTTCTCGCATAGCTGTATTTTACTCGTTACACAAGGGTAAGGAATTAGGATACAATACATAAAATTGACGTTTACTTTAAGACTCACTTGCTTTAAGAGTAAGCACGCTGGCGCTGGCCATGCACACGAAAATGATAAGATAAGAATTTCTCCAAGATACATAAACTTAAAAGGCATAATTATCATTTCATTAAGACCACATAATGCACTTAGAAGTGTATACTTCCTTAATATCTCTTCGGATCTCAACATCAAACGGTTATCCGCTATACACCTTTATACCACAAAATATTATTAACGTTTTATTCATCTTCAAAATTATCATTACTTATCCTACCATCAAATTAATTTTCAAATTAAAATAAACCCAGAAAACCTTTAAGCCTCCAACCGGAAAAATTAATGCTTTGTGCTCTGACTAGGGCTACCAATTGTCAGGATTTGTACTAAAGTGTCTGGCTAGCTAGGTTGGTAGCCCTAGCTGCGAAACAATTACTATCACGGCACAGGTAAGATGTTCTTTTTGGCGGGAAGCCTCAAAGATCTTAACAGGAAATCATTTTCTAAACTCATAATAAGTACATACATATGTAGGTAACCTCTATTCTGGCCATAATAACACCTGGCGGCACACAATGATTAGGCGTTTTTCTTTTTTAATTCAGAAAAGAGCTCTGAACAGAGTCCGAGCATGTCGAGCATGTTCTGAACATCTTCTGAGCAAGTTTGTTCTGACACCCTGAACTATTTTTGAAATACACCTGAACACTAGCTGTCAAATGCTATGCGTTCAGCATTGAACTCAGTCTACTCAGTCATTTTATTCTGAGCTCATAGAGCGCGCTCTGAGCAAACTCTGAACACACTCAGAACGAAAAAAGAAATACAAATTTTAAGCTCTGAACGCTCAGAGCTAAAAAAGAAACACAACTTTTTGTTTGACAGTTCTGGCTCTGCTCTGAATTAAAAAAGAAAAACCCCTATTGGAGCCCAAAATTGCCTAACGAAACCCAACGAAATGGTTTGTGTATCGCAAAATCGAGTAATTAGGTATTCCTACAAAAAAAAAAATAGACAAATGTTGTGGACAAACATATGTACGAACAAACTTACAAAGGAACAGATATAGGAGATAATCGGGAATAACTGGGATTCCCCATCAGCTAGGTCAAACAAAAACCTTAAACATCAGGAAACTTTCAACGTTTATTATACAAAAAACTGATGATGGTGTGTTCTATAGAGCAGAAAGATTATTTCTATTAAAGAGCTCCTACACAGCCAAATATAATAAAAGACGTATGTAGGTATAAATAATTATATTCTCTGAACTCCAGGACCCATCAGGCTGCACCACACAACATAACAATACACAATCCGTTCTTGTTATAGTATGATACTGCTATTGAGCTGTAGGTATCCCACGTCATTATTAATATGACTGCCTTGAGACTGGACACACATTGCCATCGCCTATAGTTATGGGATGGGAATATAAGCTCTCTGCAGTGAATCCTGATGGCTACTTCTAAAAATGACTTTAACTACTATACCAACTATACTACTTCTATGTTACAGTTAATAACAACGCCGCAATTGTTATGGTTATGTTGCCACAACGAAAACCAAAAGGTCCTGGGGATGATTGTTCCAGTTGCTAGTTGAGGATTTTCTGAACGGATACCCGAGCCATTGGGATTGAAATCTACATATACATATGTATGTATCACCTATACCTATATTTGCTTCAATAAAGATAACCACAAATTGGAGCAAACTATAGGTACCTTCATTTTTCTTTTTGAAATAAAATGGCAAAATGTGTTTGCATTCACTTACCTTAATAAATTTTGTTTATTTTCTATTTTAACACACAGCTATTAAACCGTTCTCGTTCAATAAAAACTTCCTTAATTTTGCCACAAAATTGGAAAATAAGCCGTATTTATTCAAATAATAAAATCTAATTTCTGTTAAAGTTCTGTATATGGTTCCGCTATTTCCAAATTAAAATCTCTCTAAATCCAAACAATTTCAGTTTCTTGTAATGTTGTTTTCGATTGGATTTTCGTATTGTTGAACTTCTTTTTGATAATAATGGAATATACAAAAAAACTTCGTTCAACATTGACGTACATGAACGGGCTTTTGAAGCATACATAACTTTTGAAAAGTATCTACCTAATCTGAGAATTAGAGGTACTTTTCTTCAAAAGTAAAAAACTCAATTTTATGCGGTTACCTTCATTATCAACCAAGAGAACCATTCTTGACATTTACATTTTAAAAATTATTATTTCTTTTAAATATTAGCATTAACTGCGGTTGACATGGTTCAATTTGAAGCTCTTATTTTCTATGGCGCATCCGACCATTTTGAGTATTTGGCGAATATCGCAAATAATTTTGGCTTCCAATTCCTCAATCGTACCCGACCTATCCATGTTTTCTACGGTCAGAGCAATAACACCCGCGCTTATAAAGCCCGTGGGCGTTATTTCCCAAAATAAATGGAAAAACACCAACGGGATTATTTTCCATTTTTAAATGGAAACAAAATCTGTGGCTTTTGTTTCCTTTTTCTTGTGGGTTTTAATTCTAAATTATGAATGGAAAAAGGACCCATTCAACAAAATGGATTTATAGAATAAATTCAAAGTGCCTCCAAATCCAGATTCTTTAAATGCAAAAGAAACCTTACAAGCACCCAACCTCACACCCACCCCAAATCCTATAGTGTGCCCAAGCAGAGGGGTTGCAGGGGGCAGAGTTGTGAAAGAATGCAATACTTTGGTATTTCATTATTTAAAATCTCAGTCATTTAACTTTCCTTTGCGAATGCAGTTAATAAGTTTTTATAAATATTTTTACTTCAACCATTAATTCCCATTCAATTTTGGAGTCTTTAGTAATGCAATAATTAAAATCAGTCAAAATACTTAAAGTAAAAAGAAGTCAATACTAAAGACTGTTTGAAGTCATTGAAGTCTTTTAAAAGTCCTTTACAAAGAATGCATTCTTTTTGTCTTTTGATTGCAGTCTTATGCCTGATGCAGTCAATTCACTGCTTTGAAGTCTTTTAACTACTTGAAGTCTTTTGACTACTTGAAGTCTTTTAACTGCTTTGAAGTCTTTTAACTGCTTGAAGTCTTTTAACTGCATGAAGTCTTTAAACTTCTGTGAGTCTTTTTACTACTTGGATTCTTTTCTCCTATATTAATCTTTATGAAGACTTAGGCCATGTGTTAATTGCGTTAAAATTTTGGTTCAATTTGATCCCAGTTAAATTTGATCCCTTTTTATAGGGGTGAATTAAATTTTAGGTTTTTGCTGTGCCATTTGGATTAAATGGGTTTTTAAAACATAAATTTCCCATTAGCTTTGACAATTCCTTAATCAGGACTTTCTTGTCTCAATTTACTTCTCGAAGAAATAAAGTGCCACAACCACAACATGGCATGGCATGTATCTAAAGCGGGTGCCTATTGTTTCGTCTTTTTCATTTCGCTCACTGTTATTTCGTTTTGGTTGAAAATGATTTCCCTTCATTTCGCAAAAGCTTTGTTTGTTTTTTTATTGCTTAGTTTTGGGATCATTTCGTCTCACGATTACTTCGATTTTATTGTTTTGTTTTTATTTGTTTCGCATTTTCATTGAAACATCTGTGGATTATTTCATCATCATCATCAAGTCCTGTAACAACGGTTGGGGCATAGGGCGCCAACAAATCGTTTCCATCCTTCCCGGTCTGCAGATAGATATTTAAACTGTGGCCATGTCTTTCTCTGGGAGTCTGCTTCTGCTAGAACTGTTGATTTCCATGTTGTTCTTCGTCTTCCAACCCGCCGTGCACCCTGAAGATTCCATTCAAATGACTGCTTTGCAATTTCATCGTTTGGTTTCCTCCGTGTGTGACCAATCCATTGCCATTTACGCTTTCTTATGTCAACGTCCAGCCGCTCTTGACTTGTCCTGCGCCACAATTCATCGTTTGATATAATTTGTGGCCAGCGAATTTTTAGAATATGGCGTAGACAACGGTTCACAAAAGCCTGCAATTTCTTTGAGATGGTAGTCGTGACGTTCCAGGTTTCGCAAGCATATAACAGTACGGATTTCATATTGGATTCGAAGAATCTCAGCTTTGTGCGCAAGGAGATTTGACAGGATTTCCAAATTTGGGAGAGAGAACCGAAGGCTGCGCAGGCTTTATTTATTCTTCTTTGAACGTCCAGATCAGTACCACCATTTGCTGAAACAATACTTCCAAGGTACTTAAATTTTTCAACCTCTTCAACTGGCGTCTCCTGTATTAAAATACGCTGATGTGTGGAGCGGCCTGTGAGCATTATTTTTGTCTTTTTGCTATTTATTTTAAGACCACTCGACTCTCCTTTTACTTTGAGAACATGACACATCCCATTCAGCCCGCTGATGTTATTTGCCAAGAGACATATATCATCGGCATAGTCTCAGTGACTAAGCCTTTCAAGCGGTCTCCCTTGAATGCCCTGCCTCTCTGCTGTTCCAACGCTGGCCGTCAAAACATCGTCAATCGAAAGTAGACAGAGAATTGGCGATAGAACATCTCCCTGTCTCAGACCCTGCCGCACTTCGAAAGAGTCGGATAGCTGCCCATTGTGCAAAACAAAGCATCCTGCGTTGTTATAGGACTCTCTTATAATGGCTTTGGGGGAATTCCTCTACCAAGAAGTGATCTCCATATACATTCAAGGTTGACCCGGTCAAGGGCCTTCTCAAAATCCACGAACATGAGGTAAAGCGGTGATTGAAACTCCGCAGACTGCTCAAGAACGATACGCAGAGTGTTGATATGGTCGACACAAGACCGCCCACTGCGGAAACCAGCTTGATGCCTCTTGATTGTAGACTCGATTCTAACCTTTATCCGCTCGCTGATGGTTGCCATTAGTTTTGGAAAAACGGACAAAACTGTAATACCTCGCCAATTGTTGCAATTCTTAAGATCACCTTTGGCAACTCAACAATTACACTATCCTTCCAGTTGCTGGGAAAGATTTCATTTTCCCACACTAGCCGTTCTGACAGGGTCAGCTTTCAGGAACTTGGCTGGTATACCGTCAAGTCCAGCTGCTATATTGTTTTTGAGAAGATTTATCGAAGATTGAATTTCCAGTACCTACTGTAGGGGGTTCGATGTCAATACCCCTATATGATCTACGCATCTCGTTAAGCTGGGGCACTTCACCACTGTGTTGCTTTTCTTCCCGACAACTTTCTTGGATATTTGGTACAATTCCCTCATATCTCCTCTTCTTGCAGCGTCTTCCGCATTTTCAGCGAGACCGTCTAACCTCACCCTCTTGTCACGTCTCATACAGCGATAGACCATCTTAAGTGTTAAGCGATACTCTCTTCGCAATTCAGCCTTTCGTTGAGCATCTGCTTCGGCATTTATTTGCATCTTCAACGATTTGCGAAGCTCGATTTTATCCTAGGTATCTTGGGATATCCAAGAGTCTCTAACTCTCGACTGCTTGGGTACAGTTTCGGATCCAGCCTCCATAAAAACATTTTTTATATCACCCCACATCTCATCAATTGTTGAATGTTGTATTCCGTTTAATGACGAAGCTCATTAAGGTTGGTGACATAGTTACGACATATGTTGGGATCACTTATAAAGCATTTGTATTGAACTTCGAATTTCTTGCTGCACCCTGTGATTGACGTTGTACAGCTGCAGTTCGTAGCTTGAGACTCATGAGAACCAAATGGTGGTCGCTTCCCATGTCGGCATTTCTAATGCTTCGAACATCGCACATTGGCTTCCTCCATCGCTGCTGAATCATGATGTGGTCAATTTGGTTTTAAGTTTGACCGTCCGGATGTACCCAGGTGATTTTATTGCAAGTCTTATGTTTAAACACAGTCCCACCCAGTTCAAGACGATTAGCGTTACAAAAATCAACTAGCAAATCGCCATTTTCATTTCATGACCCCAAGCCATTTTTCCCCATGACGCGTCCCAGACCGTAGTTGTCTGATCCGACTTGGGCATTGAGATCTCCCATGACAATTATGATGTCGGCTGTTGGAACACCACTGTAAACTGAGTTAAGATGAGTGTAGAAAGCGGTTTTGTCTTCCTCGGTCGCTTCATTTGTGGGGGAGTAGCACTGAATTATTGTGGCGTTGCGAATTTTTGAACGGAACCTTGCTGTCATTATTCTTGCAGAAATGGGCGCCCAGGATATAAGACTACGCCTTCGTTCAATATTATTCCGACACCATGCAGCCTTTGGCCACCCTCTCTTTCATTCTCCCCGGAAAACAGCATTCTCGTTTGCCCAGAGTCAGCTCTGTATTCGGCTCTTCCTCTCCACCTAGTTTCGCTGATGCCCAGGATACTAATCTTAAGGTGAAGCATTTCACGCTCAACCTGGTCGTATCTACATTCGCCGTACAAGGATCGAACGTTCCATGCTCCGATTTTCGTACGTATGCGGTAGCCAAAAGTATCATTTGCTCTTCTTAAAAGACTTCTTCTATTTGTTAACGATTAATTTATTGTTATGGCGTCTTGATTGACGCTGGTACATGAAAGATGCCGATGTGCGGCTTACAGCAGCTGAAGCTTCTCCATTAAATGGTTACCTCATGGGGACTCATTTCCATTTGTTGTCATAGTTCATGTATTAGCATAATATCCTTGCACCATGGTGTTTTCCGAGATACGATTAATAACATACATAAGCTCAGATTTGACAGGCACACCTGCCTTTTGCATGGTCAAACACATAACTGCTCGAGGCCGCCCACTATGGGAAAACAGACGCCTTTTGTAGCCGCCCAATATGGGTAACAGTCGCTACCTGCTGCTGCAGTTGGCCTTTTAACAAAAAAAGCTCCTCCGCCACCAGTCTATCATGCCGTTGACCGCCACCTGCAGTTCATCCGCCTTAAGGGGGCTTTTAACCATCCCAAGGACAAGTTCGTGCCCTGACCAGCATCGCTGGGTTGTCTGCTTATCCCGGCATCCATTCGGTCCCCCTGCACGTTAGCGTTACCCGCTCTCTACCACGCGGAGGTGTGCATAGGGATTTTTCTTTCATTGAGCCTAGGGCCATGTGGCGTCCTAGCACTCTCCAGTTCTTTTAGAGAGGTAATACTTACAATTAAGTATCATACCTTTTTTTAAAGCCAATACCCTGTTCAATTAGCGTGTTTATGAATCAAGTGAAATCTATGCATGGTTTTTAAAAACGAATTTTAAACTCAAAACTAGCAAAAAAAAGCATAAAAAAGGTTTAAAGTGTAATTCCTCAAAATAGTACAATTAAATATAATTTTTTTTTCTAAAATTCGTTGCTTTTACTAATTTTTAATCAAAAACTGAAAACTAGATGATTCTATGTCTTCTAGTTTTTGAGAAAATCGATAATTACTATAACTACTTTTTTATGGGATGTTTGTTTTTTGCTTGCTTACGTATTACGGCCGGCGTATAAACATTGAGGTATGTATGAGGGGCATGCTGCCCCCCTGAAACCCACCTTCTTGGGAACATTATAGGATTTGGGGTAAGTGCGAGGTTGGGTGTATGCAAAGTTTCTTTTGCATTTAAAGAATCTGGATTTAAAGAAACTTTGAGTTTATCCAATACATCTAATGTCAACAGCAGTTTTCTTAATTCACATATACATTATACGTGGCTCAAAGTTGCACATTTGAAATTTTCTGACATGAAAATGTAATGCATTATAAAATAAAATGCACGACTGGATCGCACGTACTTGCTCTAATGTTCAAGTTGTGTTGTGTTGGACTTTAAAAAATATTCAAGTAATTAGAGAAAAGGTATTAAAAGCATTTAAATCGTTCTTTTAATTGTATAAACAGTCTGATAAATAACTTAGAGCTCAAAAAAATATGAAAAAATATGAATATATGCAAAAAAAAAACTAAAATCGTTGGAGCCGTTTTCTTAAAAATTAATTTTTTATATATAAAGTGTTTGTAACATTTTTCAAAACAAAAATTTGGGACCCCGATTTTGAGTATATCCTATCCTACTAATATTATAAATGTGAAAGTGAGTTTGTTTGTTTGTTTGTGACGCTTTCACGCCTAAGCCGCTGAATCAATTATGATGAATTTTGATATAGAGATAGATGGGACTCTGGAAGCGTCAATAGGATACTTTTTTTTACCATATAAGACAACAAAAGAAAAAAATATTTGGTACCAAAACAACTTAAAATTATATAGGAACAAAAATAAATCAATAAAGTTTGAAAAAACAATCAATCAATTTTGATATTTCGTTTAAGAGATAGTTTTTTTGTTGTTTTTATTATTTTGTGGTAGTCGTATACTATTTTCTTCACAAACGATGGTTTTAAATGAAACAGGAGCTCATCGTCGCAAGCCCGGCCAGTAAAATTTAATCGATTAAAAAAAAATACATTCATGAAGAATTAAGGAGGCTGCCTTGAGAGCTGTTTAGATAGTGGCCGTTTTCGAAAACATAATCTGCGTCAAAAATGGATTTGCAAAATATTCTTTAACGCAAACTGCAAAAGTCACATGTTCGAAAACATCCACCCTTATTACGATTGTCAACCATCAATTTGATAGTTGATAAATTTTGAAATCTATGTTTAAAATCCCAACTTAAGCCTAGTACGCTGCTGATGCGAAACGAAAAATCCCATACAAAAATGACACAACGAAATCATAAACGAAAAATTTAGTTTCACTTTTCGTTCTGCAGTACGCTGTTCGATGAACGAAATTGAAAATCGTTGCATATTTTTTGGAGAAGTCTACACTCTATTTTCGCACACAATTAATTACCCAGGCCACAGTTGCAAAAAGGCTTACTATTGTACTGAATTCGGTACTATTGAACTTTCCCGAGTACGCAAGTACCACTTTCCAATTTTCAGTACTATTTGTACTATTTTTAATTTTTGAAAAGGTCAACTTTCATAAATCTCTAAAATCAACCAAATATGTTCAGTCAGACTTCACCACATCTTCACGTAAAGAAGCTTTTAATGAAAGACCCATATTGTCAGTAAACTTACTAGAAAACCACCTTCCCGTCGAGGAAATCTATTGCGGGACCAAAAGTGAATTTTTTACACTTCTAAAAATTTAACTGAAAGCGATATTTTTAGCTTTAAAAGTTATGCGCGGATGTTCTATATAGCTTTCCTCGAAGATGTGAAAAAAGATTTAATTTTGAAGACATTTTTTTGAACTCGTTGCAACATTTTTCACAAACTTCAATATTTGATGGCCAAGTAAATTCAATAGATTTATTCCTGGCGAACAAAAAAACATTGAAGTCATTAATAAAAAATATCGAGCTCTAGCTGGGTGCCAATACTTAAAAAAATTTAGAAATGCTTCTATTTCTGAGATCTGGACTGAAATTGGCCTTGTGAAAAATGAATGCAACGAGTTCATGTTTTCAAATATAAACCGAATTGTCCAGGGTGCTTTTTCTATTCCTCATTCTTCCGCAGACGTCGAAAGAATTTTTTCTTTTCAAAATATTATTAAAACAAAACCGAATGCAGGTGGACACGTATTCTGCACTAATAGAAACTAAAAACCTTATTAAAAATGAATGCTGTCACAGCTATATTATTCAAAAAAGTCTATTGAATAGACATATACCTATAGTAAACCACTTGCCGATGAAGAAATTTTAGAGTAAGAAAAACATATGAATGTAAATACAAAGAAAAGACCTGTGCCAAAGTTGCTATCCGTCCATAAGACTTATTTTAGAATAAAATTATACCCATGAAATGCATAGTTATATTTAATTTATGTCTTTTTGTTTTAATAAAATATTTATTTTAATTGTTTGCGTTGTTTTATAATTTAAAAAAGTTCAGTACTATTTGGTCTTTTTCAGTACAATTTTTTTTCAGTTTTCAGTACAATCGACAAAAGTCAATTTTCATCACTGACCCAGGCCATTTATTGTGTGCGGAAAAATGACATTTGTGTTTTTCGTGTGTATTTTTGTTGTTTCTTTCATTACAGCGTGGCTCTCTGTGCTCTTTTTTTTTCAGTTGCATTTGTTTTGAATTTTTGAATTGGTGTAACTGGCAATGAATATTTTTTCGCTGCGTTTTCGTAAGCATTTCGTTGTCTTGTTGGAGACCAACTAAATATTTCGTTTCGCATCAGCTGCGTACTAGGCTTTACATATAAAAGTTTTGATAATTGAGAATGATGCAGACCGCTGCGAATCAGAAGAAAGTTAAAAATTATAAATGGATGGTTGATCAGTTTTTTAATAAATTGAGTTTAAAAAAACTATTTTCAAGGTTTAAGCCTAGTACGCTGCTGATGCGAAACGAAATTTTTAGTTGGTCTCCAACAACACAACGAAATGCTTACGAAAACGCAGCGAAAAAATATTCATTGACAGTTACACCAATTCAAAAATTCAAATCCAATGCAACTGAAAAAAAAGAACACAGAGAGCCACGCTGTAATGAAAGAAACAACAAAAATACACACAAATGTCATTTTTCCGCACACAATAAATGGCCTGGGTAATTAATTGTGTGCGAAAAAGAGTGTAGACTTCTCCAAGAAGTATGCAATAATTTTCAGTTTCGTTCATTGAACAGCGTACTGCAGAACGAAAAGTAGAACTAAATTTTTAGTTTATGATTTCGTTGTGTCATTTTTGTATTGGATTTTTCGTTTCGCATCAGCAGCGTACTAGGCTTTACCAACTATCAAATTGATAATTGACAATCGTTAGGGGTGATCATCTGCGGTGCAGTTGTGCAGTAAGAAAATCGGGTTGACGAGCAAAATAATTGAGAAACCAGAGATCGTGTTCGTAAACATCAAATACGGTTGCGATTGCGAGTAAATTGAATGACGTTGATCAAACTGACTTCGTGCAAGCAGGACGATTGCAATCTGCGTCAAAAAAGACGATCATTATTTGACGATCAAATTGAATTTGATTTGACGTTTTCGAAAATGACCAAGTGGAAAGCATGGAAAAAGTTCCATGGCCAGCTACATACCTATACATAAGTAGCATATTCACGTGTGCCCATTGGCCAGAATTTGTATGTTTATCTACGCCAAATGGAAGGACATACATTATGTATAGTATACAACAGCATCCTCAATATAGTGTAAGTGCCGGCAGAAAATTCTGTGGTTGAACCAGTGTCCCCAGACTTTCATAATCTTTTTCCCCTGTATTTATCAGCAAACCCAATTTTGTTCCCCTAATCTCCAAAAAAATTCCCCTTTTTTTCCCCTAAATAAAATTTTCGTGAATATGCATGGAAACAAAAATAAAAATTATATATTTCTTAACAGTTTTAGTTTTCGTAATAACCTTAAAGTAACATAGAAACATTAGTAATATTTGTGCATTGTGTATGTAGGTTAGGTACCTACTAGAAATAATTTCCTTTATTATAAAAAATAGTTCAAAACCAACTTCATATCTTCATTTACAAAATGCTAGAACAGCTGAATTTCTTTTTCCTCCTGACATAGCAAGACTTCTGAAGTCCATTGCTTCAAAATTCAAATATCTATTTCTGGATTTTACTTTCGAAACGAAGGAAAACCTTCAGAAACTCAAAGATTGTAAATGGGACATTAAATGGGTTAAATGAGATTAAAATTTAGAAGACAATGTTTATATTGAACTTTTTCTTTTTGAATGAAGTTTGAAAATATTTTATAATGAGAATACGTTTTTGAATATTTAATTTTTATAAAAAATGTATTTAAAATGCTTCATTTAATAAGTTTGTCCTCTATGAATTTTTTCCCCTTTTTTAAGCTTGTCCCTCGATTTCCCCTTTTACATTATAAAATCAGCAAAAGTGGTGCTTTTCCCCTCAATCTGGGAACCCTGGGTTGAACGCATAGCCAAAATATGAGTAGGTACATATGCATAATATGAGGGTTTGTAGGTTCACGCATCTAAATATCGAATGCAAAAGTATGGCAGGATTTTTTTGACGCCCGTGCTCGGGACGAGGGGTTGAAAATAGCACTTTTCAAATTTTTGTGTCAGGGGTACAACCACTTCAACACACTCATTTAAAATGAGAAATTGTGCTCTGGAATTCACAAACTTTAATTTTATGATCTGAGTAATAGAACTAAAGTTATGACCCTCTAAAGTAAAGCTCATCGGCCTTATTTTTTGTTTGAATTTTTAAATATACAAATATTTCTGGATATGGTGCACCTTAAATGGTTATATCTCAAGTTCTTTTAATCAGATCGTCAAAATTAAGTCTATGGACTTAGGGAAAATGACAGAGAATGATTTCCTGTTTTTTGAAAATTAATTGATGTGTTTGTAACCCTGTCACAAAAATTGGAAAACAGCTACATATTTTCAACACCCCGTCCCCAACACGGGTGTCAAAAAAATCTTTCCAGACTTTTGAACTCAATATAATGATACATACACCTACAGATTCTCAAACTAATATTTTGGTTATGCTTGCACCTAAAAAAATTGCTACCAGCAATTGGACTAATAGTGGGATATTCAGTTCGCAGCGAGATAGAACCTAGGACTCTGCAGTAAATATTTTTCATTTTGTAATAATTTTATCTCCATCTGTATTAACCAATAAACTGAAATAAATAAATTAATAATTTTTTTCGTTAATGATTTCTGTATCGATCGACAACCAGAAACGAAAACAAACATTAATATACATTTAAAACTGAAATTTTAAAACAATTGATCAACCCGTTATTGAAATATTTAATTCAATCAAACCATGCTTGTCAACAGTGTTGCCAGAAAATATTTTCTGAAATCGGGAGATTGCCACATTAAAAATCGGTGTGAATCGGGGAAACAGCTTTAACCCTAAAAATCATGCTAGGTGTCAAAAGCACCTCAGTTTTTTATAAAAAAAAGTTTTTGCTTATTTTCTTCCGAATATGTTTTTCAGATTGTATATTTTTTTTTCATTCTAAAAGTAAATAAAATCAGATTTCATTTAAAACAAATTTTTTGAAGGTGAAAATAAATAAATAAATATTGTTAGTAAACAGTACCTGCGTTAGACTTCAAAATCAAAAATAAATATTTCCCTTAGGTATTTAATAGCCTTGTATGGTTCAGCACCATTAGTGCTATGTTTAAAAACTTACAGCCTTATTCATTAGATTTCTTGGAGGATTGTTGTTGATAGACAGTTTCTTAAAAGTTTTCAGTAGTTGGAAATATGATTTATTTGATTAAATAAAATGTCAAGTTAGTCAAATCTGAGGCAACCAATTCCGTTGTCCAGGTTAGACAACTTTAGGACAACAGTCAACAAAGCTTACATCTTTTTTGAGTTGGACGGATGTCTAGAGTTAGAAAAAGTTTATAAATTCCAGTGTTTGTGCTTGACGCATGCACGCAGCCATTTTCCAAAACCCAAAATAAAGCAAATATGTAGAAAACTAAGAACAAGCTTTTGATTAACACATACGTGACGAGCTTGGTCGCTTTCAGCATATGAGCAAACAGGAAATATAAATTGCAATGGGTAGATCTGTTCAATTCGGCTTAAGAAATATTGAAAATCGGGGAAAAGTGTCATATTTCGATCAAAAATCGGTGTATCGGAAACAGGTATGAAAATCGGGAGAATTACGATAAATCGGTGTTTCTGGCAACACTGCTTGTCAAGCATATTTGAGAATGTGAACCCCCCTATTGGCATCTGGAATGGAAAATCCTTTTTTTTTGTGGTGGGACAAGTGGGGAAAAAAGAAAAAAAGCATCTGAAAACAGATCTGCAAAAATCTTTGAAGCTAGTGTGCTGTTAGAAAAAGGTAAAATTACTCCTATGATGTTTTTGAGCAGGATGACGCTTCCAAGCCAAGGTATTTAATTTGAGATGGAGCCTGTATACGATATTTTTGTGGAGGAGGAATGTAAAAATATACAAAGAATCAATTTTTTTTACTCAACAACTTTATTTATTACGCTTAATAAAATAAAATGCACGACTGGGTCGCACGTACTTGCTCTTATGTTCAAGACACTGCGAGTTTAAGAAAATTGTATATACAAACATGGAAATTATGAGAGAAAAATGTAGAGAAGCATGAAATACGACATTTAAATTAGCTAAAACAACTCTTTTGACAGTTTGAGGTGAAAAAAAAGTAAGCCATCTTAATTCACGATGGAATATAATTGTATGGGAAAAAAATTTTAAAATCGTTGGAGCGGCTTTTTTTTTAAATTAATTTTTTATATATAAATTTCTTTAAACACTTTTAAGAACAAATTTTCGTATGCAGATTTAAACTATATATTTATGTGTATATAAAAACAAAATTTGAAATTTTTTTTTTTTTAATTTTTTTAAAAATCCAAAAACTTTTTTTTTGAAAATTTTGATATGCAATATTATTAAATCTTATCTGAAATTTGTATATAAAAAATTTCATTTAAACCCGTTACGCTGATAACGAGAAAACTCAAAATAAAAAAAATACGTTCTATGACAGGTACTACTAATAGTTGCTATATGTAAAATTTTATAATTTTTAATGGTAGATCGTACTAAAATTAGTATATGAAAAAAGTTTAATCAAAATCGTAGGAGTCGTTTTCAAGCAAAAAAATATTTTCCTTTGCGGTTTTTTTCACTTTTGTATGGAAGGTACAGTTATTTTTTCATAAATGTAAAATTTTTTCTAAAAATATTTTATGTAGTACTAAAAGTCTTAAATATCGAGTTTCAAAAAAATCTATGATGCCGTTTTCGAAATATTTGATTTTCCAAAAAAAAATTTGAAATATTTTTTAAAAATCCAAAAAATATTTTTTCAAAAATTTTCACAAAACTATTAACATTTTTTGGAAGCTTTTGTATAAAAAAAAATAATGGAAATTGGTCATACCATTTTGAAGAAAATCAAAAATTAAAAAAATGGTTCCTTGGGAGATACCATTAATAACCATTTTTGAAAAATGGTTTTCCACCTAAAGAAAGCCTTTACTAAAATAAATTTATTGAATTTTTTTTAAGAAAAGTTGTCGAGCCGTTTTTGAGGAAAAAAAATGTATGGCAGGTACCGTTATTTTTGGTTCTAAAAAAAAATGAAAAAAAAATGTGTCGGCAGAATCACCAAGAACCGCTATGTACCAAGTTTGAAGAATATCGATCAAGCCGTTTAGGCTGTAGATGAACAGACAGACAGAACTGTGCCACCCACTTTTTTGGTGTTCTCTATCATCGTAATATCATTGTTATCTCAAAAATTTGTTTTTGCACGAATCAAAAACTTTCCTTATAGTACCTATAATCGCAAGTAAAAGTCATTACAAATCGTTGGGGACTTATTTCATTCGTTTTCTGGGTATATATTTCATCTTCGAATTTGGGGACTGATTTCTAAATGAAATAAGGTCCCAATTTCGGGAGTTATTTCATTGGGGAGTTATTTCACGGAGCCCTTACCTCTTCCGAGTTGGAGTTCTAAGAAGAACTGAAAATAAACTTTTAAAAAGGGGGATGGCTTCGAAACAGTGAAGTTTCTTGCTCTGCATATTATGAAAATAGCACTACATATGTAGTAGGAATGTTCGTTCTTGTTGATTTTCATGAAATGGTGTCACAAATTGCATCATCATCGTGTCCTGTAACCCCGGCTGGGGCATAGGGCGTCAACAAAACGTCTCCATCCTTCACGGTCTGCTGCAAGGTACTTAAGCTGTGGCCACGTCTTTCTCTGGGATTCTGCTTCCGCTAAGACAGTTGTTTTCCATGTTGTTCTTGGTCTTCCAACCCGCCGTGCACCCTGAGGATTCCATTCAAAGGACTGCTTTGCAATTTCATCGTTTGGTTTCCTCAGTGTGTGACCAATCCAACGCCATTTACGCTTTCTTATGTCGACGTCCAGCCGCTCTTGACTTGTCCTGCGCCACAATTCCTCATTTGATATTATTTGTGGCCAGCGAATCTTTAGGATGTGGCGAAGACAGCGATTCACAAAAGCCTGCAATCTCTTCGAAATGATAGACGAAATTGCAGGTTTCACAAGCATATAACAGCACGGATTTGACATTGGATTCGAAGAATCTCAACTTAGTGCGTAAGGAGATTTGACTGGATTTCCAAATTGGGGACAGAGTACCGAAGGCAGCACGAGCTTTATTTATTCTACTTTTAACGTCGAGATCCGTACCACCGTTTGCAGAAACAATACTGCCAAGGTAGTTAAATTGTTCCACTACTTCAACTGGCGTCTCCTGTAAAATAATACGCTGCTGTGTGGAGCGGCCTGTGAGCATTATTTTTGTCTTTTTGCTGTTAATTCTTAGACCACTCGACTCTCCCTTCACTTGCAGTGTTTGGCACATCCCGTTCAGCCCACTGATGTTATTTGCCAGTAGACATATGTCATCGGCATAGTCTAAATGACTGAGCCTTTCGAACGGTCTCCATTGAATGCCCTGTCGCTCAGCTGTACCAACACTGGCCGTCAATACGTCGTCCATCGCCAGCAGGAAGAGAATTGGCGATAGAACATCCCCTTGTCTCACACCCTGTTGCACTACGAAGGAGTCGGATAGCTGCCCATTGTGCAAAACAAAACACCTCGCGTTGTTGTAGGACTCTTTAATAATGGCAACAATTTTTGGTGGAATTCCTCTACCAAGCAACGATCTCCATATACATTCTCGGTTAACATGATCAAAGGCCTTTTCAAAATCCACGAACATGAGGTAAAGCGGTGATTGATATTCCATCGACTGCTCGAGGAAGATACGCAGGGTGTTGATATGGTCGACACACGATCGACCACTGCGGAAGCCAGCTTGATGCCTCTTGAGTGTAGACTCGATTCTATCCTTTATTCGCTCGAGTATGATTGTTGCCATTAGTTTTGGGAAAACGGACAAAACGGTGATACCACGCCAATTGTTGCAATTCTTTAAGTCACCTTTCTTTGGCAACTTAACAATCACACCATCCTTCCAGTCCCTGGGATAGCTTTCGTTTTCCCAAATGTTTTGTATCAGCGGATGTAAAATACTAGCCGCTGCTACGGGATCGGCTTTCAGGAATTCAGCTGGTATTCCGTCCAGTCCAGCTGCCTTGTTGTTTTTGAGGAGATTTATTGATGTACGAATTTCCGATTCTAACGGGGGTTCGATGTCAATACCCCTATAGGACCTGCGCATCTCGTTTAGTTGGGGCACTTCAGCACTCTGCTCAACTGAATCCTCATTTAGCAGGGCACAAAAATGGTCCTTCCATCTACGAAGCTGATCCTCAATTGATACCAAAAGTGTGCCATCCACATCCATTACAGGATGATTGGTGTTGCTTTTTTCCCGATAACATCTTTGGCTATTTGGTACGCTTTCCGCATTATCTGCGAGTCCATCCAACTTCACCCTCTTGTCACGTCTCACACAGCGGTAGACCATCTTATGTGCAATGCGGTACTCTCTTCGCAAGTCAGCCTTTCGTTGAACATCAGCTTCGGCATTTATTTGGATTTTCAACGATTTGCGAAGTTCGATCTTATCCCAGGTGTCTTGGGATATCCAAGAGTCTCTACGTCTCGTTCGCTTGGGTACAGTTTCGGATCCAGCCTCCATAAAAACACTTTTAATTTCACCCCACATCTCATCAATTGTTGAACTCTGGATTCCATTTAATGACGAGGCTCTGTCGTTAAGGGTGGTGACATAGTTTCGACATATGTTGGGGTCATTTAAAGCATTAGTAATGAATTTTGTGCTCCTTGCTGCATCCTGCGCTGGTTTTTGTATGGCAGCGGTTCGTAGTTTGAGACTCATCAGAACCAAATGGTGGTCGCTTCCCACATCGGCATTTCTTATACTCCGGACATCACACATAGACTTCCTCCATCGCTGCTGAATCATGATATGATCAATTTGGTTTTCGGTTTGACCATCTGGATGCACCCAGGTAATTTTGTTGCACGTCTTATGCTTAAATACAGTCCCACCTATCACAAGACGATTCGCGTTACAAAAGTCGACAAGCAAGTCACCATTTTCATTCCGTGACCCCACGCCACACAGTGGTAAAAATGGCCAATCTAGCTGGACATTAGGACGAAAATTCATGTCAACTGATCGGCGAATGGACTTTATATTATAACCAGAAATGGTTGACTAGACAGAAACTGCATTGAGAACTCCGTTTGATGTGATGCACGTGTTCAAATATGTCACTCTGTGTAAAACATCAGGTGGTTCGCAGTTCTGTACAAAATTTAGACCATGTTAAATATTGCTCTGCTGGTTTTCAAAAATAAGGTTTTCAATTTTTGACTTCTGGATATTCTAATTAATGGTTAGTACAACAAATTTAGCCGTTACCTCATTCGGAAAGGTATTAAATTATCTGGTACAGACTAACGAGAAGTAGCGCTTTAATTTTTCATTAAACTTAGTTTTTGAAATGATATAACTTTTTTTCTCCGAGTTTCTCCGCCTTCCGGTAAGCATGGCCTGAAATAAGAGCATCTTCAAAATACATAAAGTAAAAAATCACACCCATACAGACCCATAGGGCATAGATATCTAATTTTGTTCAGGAAAACGTCCCCGTTCGAAAGTGATGTTTTAGTCAATTGAAATGGTATTTTGACATTGTATTTCGGGTTGGACAAAGTTTTTTTCCTTTGATGTGTAGGGTAGGGCAGTTTAATATGAGTATAAAACCAGATTTTCGGGGTTGAAAGCCCCACCAATCGCCCATCATCTTGAAAAAAGGGACGAAAAAGAGTTTCCACGATATCTTGAAAACCGTTAGTTTTAAACAAAAAAAAAATTAACTTTTTTTATAGAAAATAAAATTTTCTACAATTTATGTTAATATACTTTTTACGATAAAATTGAAAATAAAAAAGTTATAGATAAAAATAGACGTATGCTTTTACGATTTTTTTAGCTGAATCTGATAGAGGAACTAGTAACTTTTCTGAAGTCCTAAAAATGGAAAAGTAGAAACATGAATTAATACCTAAATTTGTTTCCTGCCTTTTTTAATTTAGAGACACACATATAATTGTATAAGCAAACAATATAAAAATAAACGCAATACTTAGTAATAAAAAATAAAAATAAAAAAAAAATAACAAAAAAAATAATCAATTTTAAAATTAAGAAAATATTCGTTTTTATTTGATTTTTGTCTTTGAACCGTTCCACATAGGAGCATTTTCATGAAAAAACTGGTCAAAATTATTTTTATGTCTTAATGACCTAATTGTCATCTGAAACTTAAATTTATACCGTTGTAAGGCATTTCCATTCTTTAAAACAGAAATTAATGATTGTGGGTTATTTTTTAATTTTTTCTACCCATGGGCTAAGATATGTGTGAAACTACTAATAGATTTTTGACCAAAAAAGGTAATAATCAAGTCAATTTTTTTTTAGTCGAGGGTTGAAGGTTTGGTTTGCCATATTGCATTCAAAAAACTTTCGAATAACTTCGAATAATAACAAAAAAAAATTGTTCAAAAATAAAACCTTTGGAAAAAACGGCAATTGTAAATAATTTTTTTCTCAAGAAGGAGGAAATATGAGGAAAATATTTTGGGTTGTACAAATCACTGAAAACTTATAGTTTGCTATAAAAATAAATTCACAACCTGACAGCACCCGGCAATATAACAAAAACACTTAACTGTAAAAAAATTACATAAACTTCTCGACTTTTTGATGAATCAATGTTTGCCCAAGAACATAGAAATTAGTCGATGAAATCAAATAAATCAAACGTTGAAATTAAGTAGACACCATGGTCTCTAACATTCATTGATAAAATTTTTTTCAACTCACTTCAAAAAACATAAAACACCAACTTCAAATTGGTTAAAATAGAGCGCATTGCAAATGCAGGCGTGTCTACTAAATTGGTCTAGATTCTGACTAGCTGCCCGAAGAGGTGGCGTGGTGAGGGTCAATTTTGAGACTGGTTTAAGATAGTACGGTTAATCAGCTACAAGCAAAACCAAATTGGGGGGCTTTCACAATAGTTTGATTTTTTCAATTTTGTCCGGTTTTTGAGGTAAAATGCTCCTTAGTGCGTTCCCACAAAAAATGTAGAGTTCATATATGTACATAAGGATTAATTCTAGTACTCTGATAATAGTTTCATTCGATTAAGGGTATACCTAAAAACATCACAAATGATACCAAACATGCATTTTTGGTAAGTATGCGATGTGGTCGCAAGGAAACCAACCACTGTGACCGTCGCAACAGGCGATTTCTAACATCGCATCGCCACATCATAGCTTACACAAGTGGTGTGAAGAATTTTAATACGATACAAATTTTCAGGTGGTTTCGACTTTTTATTTAGAAGTTATGAGCAATGTCCACCTAGATTTGTCGTTTTTACCACTGTGCGCCATTTCTTCCCATCACGCGTTCCAGTCCGTAATTGTCTGAACCGACTTGGGCATTAAGGTCTCCCATAACGACTATGATGTCGGCTCTCGGAACACTACTGTAAACCGAGTTAAGATGAGTGTAGAACGCGGTTTTGTCTTCCTCGGTCGCTTCATTTGTAGGGGCGTAGCACTGAATAATTGTGACGTTACGAATTTTTGAACGAAACCTTGCTGTCATTAATCTCGCAGAAATGGGCGCCTCGCTTCTTCGTTCAACATAATTCCGACACCATGCAGTCTTTGGCCACCCTCTCTTTCATCTTCGCCGGAATTCAGCATTCTCGTCTGTCCAGTGTCTGATCTGTATTCAGCTCTTCCTCTCCACTTAGTTTCGCTTATGCCCAGGATACTGATCTTTAGGCGAAGCATTTCACGCTCAACCTGATCGTATCTACCATCGCTGCACAAGGAACGAACGTTCCATGCTCCGATTTTCGTACGTATGCGGCAGCCAAAAGTAACATTTGCGCTTCTTGAAAGACTTCTTCTATTTGTCAACGATTCATTTATTATTATGGCGTCTTGATTGACGCTCGTACATGAAAGATGCTGCACCCCCAAATCCGATGTGCGGTTTACTGCAGCCGAAGCTACAGAAGGATTTTCTATAAAAAAATTGCATAGGAATGAAAAATATTAAAGAGCTGTCGCATTGTAGTAGAAACAGCGGGATTTTGATCGGCGGGATTTTGATTGGCGGGATTCTGATTTTCGGGATTTTGATTTTCTGGATTTTTACAAACGGGATTTTGACACGCGGGATTTCGACATGCAGTATTTTGATTCGCGGGATTTCGACCCCACCCCTAAAAAAACGAACAAACATTCGAATTTTGTACCATAGTAGTCTATTTCAGTCAGAATTAATTAGAACAACGATTTTCACAAAATAAAATTATATTTAATTTTACAGTTTAGAGAAATTACACTTTAAACCTTTTTTTTTGCAAATGTTTGAGTTTAAAATTCTTTTTTTCAAAAACCATGTGTAGATTTCACTTGATTCAAAAACTAGCTAATAGAACAGAGTATTGGCTTTAAAAAAATGTATAAAACTTAATTGTAAGTATTACCGTTATTTTTTAATATTTTTTTTTATATTTTTAGTACTTGTGTTATAAAAGTGCCCCTCCCGCCAAAACAGAGCAAGATAGACCCCCCTCCCCTTGAAAAAATGTTTAAATTTAACTCCTCTACAAAAATCCGTTATCAATTTTCGGCGCCCAAGTTATCGTACCCTCCCCAAAGCTTGAAATGTTATCTTTATTTTAGTTTTATATGTTTCGTTTTTCACAAATTTTATAAAAATTGTTGATTGAATTAAAAAATGCTGTCCGTAGTAAAGTTATATAAGATTGAAGTTAAGTGCGTCATAATGCCCGATCTTACCCTATCGGATTAGTTTGTCCAACGATTAAAATTGTTTGTTTACTCCTCAGGAAACAAAACCACCTCCAGGGAACACAAATTCAACTTTTCTTTTCTTGCAGGTAAAAACAAAGAGTGCCCTAATGCCCCAAATGAAATTTTAGGGGAGGCGGAGTCAATTATTATTGGGCTCGTTTGTCCACCAGCTAAATAAAATTCATAAAAAAATTTATTCAAATATTCGTTTTTATAGCAAACCCCATAAAGATCAAAATAAAAACATAAAATAAAATTGATTTTTTCACGTTTTGCGGATGTCTTTAAGAAACTTTTGATTTCTCTAAGAATTAATTAACAAAACAAAACAAATCTTCTAAGAGCCATTTCCCTAAGCCTCAGGCTTATGAATATAATATGTTTTAATATTGAATACATTACGAACTATATTGTGTGTCGGTATGTCAATTTTCAATACTGTAATTATTTATGTTGAAGTCGTAATTAACAACCTAAAGCAAACCTACAACGACAGCAACAAAAATAAAACGAAAATCCTTAATTAATTGCGTAAGACCAAAATTAATATGTGTATATTCTCTCTCAACAGGCAAGTGAGCTATTTCAGTTTTGCAATAGTTCCTGGGGCAAAAACATTATGAGGGGAGCAATAGGAAAGTTCTTCTAGTTTTTGAATAATATTAACAATAAATATTTGATGTGGCACATCAGAACTATGCGTTTAAAATTCTTCACACACAAAGATATTGGTTAGTTTTGGTGGGAGGAAACTTTTGGTAGTAGGGAGTAGTGTTTGAGCATTTATGAAAGCCACAAAAGTATATATCCTTTTGAGACTTTCCAAAGGAGTGGGATACCGCACTCAGCCATTTTAAAGATATGTATGTTGGTGTTGGTTAAGCAACCCTTAAGGGTGACATTATTTAATTATGATATGGCTTTGAGAAAACTTTGTGACGCATTAAGGATATATCTCGTATATCTAGAAATATATAGGCATTCATATATGTATTTAGTTCTTATCCTTTTACATACGCACTCAGATAACTTGAGGAGTTGACGTAGTGTCACAAGCACGACCCTTCCCTCCATAAGCGGAAATGGTTTAAAGTAATATATCATTATGCATACAAAACTTCCATCTCCCATCATCGGTTCCTTTCAACGGAACCTCCAAATTAAACCAAGTATTCAATTGTAGAATTGATGTAGCACTGGATGTGACACGTTACATTCTTCTTCTTCCGAAGCAAGAAACTTTCGACAACCAATACCGACATTAGGTTTCTGATTGCAAGTAATTATGAAAATCGTACAGACAAATTTTTATTTTGCCAGAAACATAATCCCAATGCTTATCATCTGAAAACTAGGGTTGCCAGCACTTAATTTTAATCGGCCACTTGAACAGTGTGTAATTACAAATGTGTTGTTTATATATAAAATTTGGAATTAATTAAAATTAAATTATCCCACGCCTCTTTCCCCCCCAGATACCGCGCGAGCTGGGGTCCATTTACACCGAGTATGACGGCAACTTCGATTGCAAGTCATATCGGCACTTATGCAATTAAATTAAGTTTTGTATGATGAAAATAAAGAAAGTTATTATGACCCTTCACTACCTCTTTTCCTAATAGAGAGGAGTGGGAAAACAACCAACCTTTCAGTAATGCATCTACGATAACTGTCTTCACCGATGGTTCAAAGATGGACACTGGAGTTGGTGCAGGAATTTTCTCGGAAACTCTGGGACTAGCTAGCTCCTTCAGACTTCCGGACTTTTGCAGCGTCTTCCAAGCCGAGGTCTTGGCAGTGACAAAAGCAGCTACGCAAATATCAATGATGGCGATACCACGAGCTGATATCACCCTCTTTATTGATAGCCAAGCAGCAATAAAAGCAATTTCTGCCACCGAGATACATTCGAAGCTTGTGACTTGCTGTCGCGAAGAGCTTAGGGTTCTTGGCATGCAGCATAACATTAGACTCTGCTGGGTTCCCGGTCACAGTGATGTACAGGGAAACGAAAGAGCTGATGAGCTGGCGAGAACGGGTTCGTCGCTTGATTCAAGTCAAGCCGAACAAAATATCAAAGTACCAACCTGTAGCATCAAACAGGAAATTGGTAACAAAATATTAGAAAAAACCAATGAAAGATGGAATCTGCTTGAAACATGCGCCACAACTAGAAAGTTATGGCCAAATTTCAATAAGCAGAGAACAGACAAAATTATGCAAATGAACAAGAAACATCTCCGTTCCCTTGTCAGCATAATCACCGGACACAACCTACTGAGATACCATAAAAAGAAAATGAGGCTCAGTACTGATGACCTTTGCAGAGGATGCAGTGACGAAGAAGCACATGAGGATACCTCACACTTCCTTTGCCACTGCCCAGCACTCTGTCTTTTAAGAAAGAAACACCTAGGAAATTATTTCTATAATGACCTAGAGGAACTTTCTGGAACTTCGGCTAATAGCCTTCTGAATTTCATCAACGCCTCTAAATGGCTTGACTGCTAACAGAACACATAGGTTTTTACATTAAGTGGAATACAATTTCCTAGGGTATCACAACGGATCTACATAGATCTAAGTGTGACGGTAACGAGATCAACTGTCAGCCCTTCTACCTAACCTAACCTATTATGTTATGCTGATGCCAGAATAACATAATAACTTCCTTCCAAACGCGACACGAACTAAAATTAAATTATCCCACGCCTCTTTCCCCCCCAGATACCGCGCGAGCTGGGGTCCATTTACACCGAGTATGACGGCAACTTCGATTGCAAGTCATATCGGCACTTATGCAATTAAATTAAGTTTTGTATGATGAAAATAAAGAAAGTTATTATGTTATGCTGATGCCAGAATAACATAATAACTTCCTTCCAAACGCGACACGAACATCAGTGAGTGAAAAAAGGTTGGGTCTGCTTAATTCAAGCAGTGAGAAAAAAGTAAAAAATGAAAAATAGGATCAAGCTTAAGCCGATCTACATACATATAATAAAAATAATAAATTAAAAAAAAAAATTAAATACAAAAAGTATTAAAATAATAAATCGAAATTATGAATTTAAATGAAATAGGTAGCGTGCTAAGGCATTTGTTAGTTAGTTGAGTTTGAAGTTTCAGTTTCTCTTTATATTTAATGGTTAAATATTCAATTACTATATGTACTACATTATTTAGATTAGTTAGGAGGAACCATAAAGGAGTTTTTTCTGTGTGACCTTGCTATGATTATAATCAAAAATATTTGAATTAGAATTTACTTCCCTCAACATTCTAGTAACTGGTTCATTTCTGCAATAGTCAGTTCTGTGAGGGGGTAGATGGAACTGGGGTACTGATCTAAGAGAGTGTGAGTTGATGTTAATACTCATTACCTCAAGGAGGGCAGAAGAATCAGTAATACCAGCCAGAATTTGATGAACAAAAATTACTTCAGCTACTTCACGACGTTTTTCGAGAGATTGTAAGTTAATGAACCGCAGCCGATCTTGATACGGAGGTAAGTTATAGTTAGTTGTCAACCCATGGGAGTCCCCTTAGAGCAAAGCGGAGGAATCTACGCTGTATTGCTTCAATTCTTTTTATATGCACAAGGTGAAAGGGGGACCATACTTGGCAAGCATACTCAAGTAAAGGTCGCACAAAGGTTATATAAAGAGATTTTGTAACGTAAGGATCTGAAAACTCCTTAGACCAACGTTTAACAAAACCAAGAGCAGAGTTAGCCCTAGCAATTATGTTGTCATAATGAAATCTGAAGTTGAGCTCGCTATCACAAACCACACCTAAGTCCCGAATGGTTGTTACTCTGGAAACAAGGACATTATTTATGTAATAGTCACGTGGTGATGACGTAAACGTTTGCGGGAGTATGTGATTGCTTGGCATTTACTAACATTGGAAGTTAACCTTCTTTAAGCACTTTAAGTTTTCATTAGAGCTGAAAAAAGGTATTTTATTTTCACAAATTAAATAATAAGCGGTGTTTAGATAATTTTAAAATGTATGGAACTTTCCATTGGTAAACTATATCAAATTTATTGTGGACTTGACTGTCGAAACCCTGATTTTGAAAACTTTTGCGTTGCTTACAATCTCCATGGGCGCCCGCAGGATTTTTGCTAAGGGGGGGGGGGGGGGATGGGGGGCAGAAGTAAAATGTACCTACCTTTAAAAATTGAGATTCTAAATTAGGCATTGTTGCAAAAAATATAATGGCATATAATAAACAGGCACCCGTTAGATATATAAAAAATATTTTTTTTTATCTAAAAAGTTTTTTTTTCTCTTTAAACGCTTGTAAAAAACGCCGCGGTTACCTCCGCTCCCTCCCACTTCTTAGTACCTTCATATAAATAGGCCGAAGTGAGTGCAGTGTGACGGACGCGTTCCTCTCGCTGCTCCCGTAGGTCAGTTTCAGCATACGCGTGGGTCCATGATATATATGTTCCTGTTACTAATTTAGTTTTCGAGTTCTGATTCAAATTTGTGTAATGAAAAATTAAATTATTCATTCAGGGAATCGAGACGATATGATGGAGCAATAGCTAAGTGCTAAAAAGCCCAGCGACGATGACGAAAATAGCCAAAATTCAACACTGAGAAAAATATTAAACACATTCGTATTTAAATCAAACTCAAACACATATGATTTGGCATGGAAGCGATTTCTATTTAAATTAAATAGAAACGTATTAACTCATCGTTGAAACGATTTGAACATGATTTTGTTCAAATTAACTATGCTTTCTATTTAACATAAGGATATTTCTGTTTGTTCTAATTAACTTCATTTGATGTTGTTTCAAATAGAATCATATTAATTTTTTGGAATATATCCGTGTTCGAGTCAACTATGTTTTATGTTTAAAACAAATTATTTCAATGTTAGTTTTTCCAAATAGATGCTAGATCCTTTGAATTTAATACGAATTTATGCTATTTGTTATGATGGGAGCGTTTCCTTTAGCTATAATACATGCTACACACATGTCGGTTCAAAGTTAAAACTCACTTACTAACAAATTATATTTTTTAAAGAAATTAGATTGATGCTAAAAAGCCACTTTTCGCAAATTTTAAATTAAGTTCCTGGGCATAGTTTTCAATGTCTATAAAAACTTTGCAAAATTATACGCTGTTTGAACTGAGTTCTATTGAATTTTAGTGTTTTAGTGAGTTTTACCTTTGGACCGACTATACTACGGTGGTGGCACTAATTTTGGAACTATTTGAATATCTTTCCTGACCGGTGTTCTCGATGGATTCTTTCGCAATTATTTTACGCCAAGTGCCTGTAAGAATCATAAGACAGTTACAGTTATGTTTTGTATTCCTTTGAGTTCAATTCAAATTGATTCGAGTTTAAATTAAACATTTCTGTTCAATCCCTTACTCTTCTTAATATTTAAAGTAAATTTATATTTGAATCAAACTCGTGCATGTTAATTGTATGTTAAACATTTTTAAGTGAGTAAAATAATTTAACAGGTCTTTTAAAAATCAAACTCAAGTAGGCTTAAATGCATGTAAGAAGTTACGTGTAGCTTCAAATGTAATAATTAAACATGATTTACTTTGATTTAAATAGATTTTACCCAAAATAATAGTATTTTTGAATCTGAATAGATAAGAGGTAGATTTAAATTGAATTCTATTTGTACTAATTTAAACATATAGTTAAACATGCTTCTGTTTAAATAACTCATAGTTCAGTTTTCTCAGTGAAATTTTCACGACTGCACTTAATTTATTAATTTATTTATTTAGCTACAAATTTACAAATTATTAGCTTTGAGATTGAAAAGATCTATAAAGTTCTTCTTTTAAACAATATTTTGAAACATTAAAATCAATTGCATTAATATATTTATTAAAAGTTGAGCATGCAGCAAGCAAAGGTTCATGATTTCCATAATTCGTTCTATTAAATCTTTGATTTAAAAAATCTACAGATCTTAAGGATCGTGAGAAAATATTAAGGTTTGAGTTGTGCTAAAAGATATTCAGAATCATCATACAAAAATAATATTTTAGAGACTGTTCTTCGATGAGTCAGTGACGGCAAATTAATTTAGGCTAGGCGCTGGTTGTATGGTGGTAGATGAGTGTTTACGTTCCACGGAAGATGGCGAAGCGTATAAATGAGAAATCGTTTGTGCACAGATTCCAGTCTATTTATATTAATTTGATAACTCAGACTCCAAACGCTGCTACAGTATACGATTTTTGTTCGCACAAGATAGCAGTATAAAGTTTTTAAAATGTATGGGTCTCGAAATTCTTTCGAAAACCGACAAACAAATCCCAACATGCATTTGGCTTTATTAATAATGTGATCAATATGGCGTTAGGAAATAACGCCCAAGGAAATAGCGCCCAAATCAATTTGGAAACATCGGCCAATAAAAATTTTATCAACCAAAAGCAAAGAAGAAATATTGCCCAAAACAACTTTGAACCCAAAAAATAAAATTGAAATATCGCCCAAATATTTTGCATGTAAATTGTTTTTCTAGAATTTAGGCGATATTTCCTCAAATTGGGGTGGTATTTCCAAACTTCATTTCAATGAATAGGCAAAGTGTTTAGAAATTTTTGTGATGGCAATATTTCTTTAAGATCTCAAAATGATAAAGTTACAATTATTGCTGGATATATGTATGTATAGGATAAGTTCAAAATTCCTTTAAATGCAAAAGAAACTTTGCATACACCCAACCTCGCATCCACCCCAAATCCTATAACGAGCCCAAGCAGGGGGGTTGCATACATACCTCAGTGTTTATTCGTAAACTTTTCACTCGCTGTTTATTAGCAAATTTTAAAATTTCACAAACCAAATAAAGGAGAAGATTTATTAGGTTTGTGAAATGCAGATACAAATTCACGAATAAACAGTGAGGTATGTAACCCCCCTGCTTGCGCTCGTTATAGGATTTGGGGTGGGTGCGAGGTTGGGTGTATGCAAAGTTTCTTTTGCATTTAAAGAATCTGGATTCGCCCCGATTGCATTTGGGCGATATTTCCTTATATTGCAGTTTTTTTTGGAAATTTTTCCTATTTTGGGCCTTATTCCCCATTTTGCTATTTTAATTTATCAATTTGGGCATTGTTTTATTTTATGAAAGAAATCTAAATAAGGAAATATCACCCAAAATGAGAAAAAAAAATTACAACAACAATTTGTACAGTGTTTTTTTGGGCGTTATTTCCAAATCGATTTGGGCGCTTTTTCCTTGGGCGCTATTTCCTAACGCCGATCAATATGTTTGCTTAAGTCTAATTTTGGGTCCATTATAACGCCAAGATCACAAAAACTATCAACCCTTTCAAGTGATTGACTACACAGGAAAAAGACATTAAAGAATGGCACAAGTTTGCGTGAAAAAGACATACACTTGCACTTTGATACATTTAGTTCCATATCATTTACACTACCATAATGGAAAACACTATTCAAATCCATGTGCAGCAGTTTATAGTCATCATATTTTTTATAAACAATATAAATAGAAAGGGACCTAAATGGCATCCTTGAGGAACGCTGGAATACACAATTATCTTTTTTGATGTTTTGTTTTTAAAATAGACAAACTGTGATCTGCAACATAAGTATGACTCCAAACCAAACTATAAACCATTTAGGGAGCCCAATGGTCATAAGCTTTTTTAAAAGTAAACCATGATAAACGCGGTCAAATGCTTTTGAAAAATCCGAGTATGCGACATCTGTTTGAAATCCATTTTGGTTTTTTACAATGACATCCGAGCAAAGCTCCATCAAGTTGGTTGCGGTAGATTTACCCTTCATAAATCCATGTTGATGTGGTGAAATAAAGTTTTTGTATCTTTTTTCAATGGCTTCTAGAATAATTTTTTTCGAACAATTTTGGTATACATGATAACATAGCAATGCCTCTATAGTTGGATATATTGTACTTGTTTCCGTTTTTAAAAAGTGGCGAAATAATGAGGACTTCCAAACGTTTTTAAGGGCTAATTAATAAGACAAAAACTTATAAAATGGACTTAAAAAATAAGACCTTGCACTAAATATTGGATTTATTCTTTTTCTCGCAAGAGAAGTTGTAGCCTGCTTGGTGCTTCCCTAGAAAATCTGTCTAGCACACTTTTTTTTCAAATAATGCTCTTGCGGCTTGAGTAGATAACCGATCTCTATGCGAAAAAAGTATACAAAAGCCACTGAGTCGATCATTGCTCACTCATTGCAGGGACATGATTCAAAAACATTCCTTTCTATTATGAAAGAAAAAATACAAGTAGGTAACTTAACATATATAATAATATATATATAGTGATATATATATAGTAATAGATATTGTCGTTGTGGCACGCTACGCGTTTGTAGTCTTTGTTAAGGATATCTGTTTATCGAGTAGAAGGAAATATAAAAGAGAACACACTTTATGCGGAAGATTACTTCTTTATGTTTTCTGAAACATGTGCATGTGCTAAGGAAGGTAAAAATTACCTACGTCAACTTTTGCTAATAATTTCATGAGAGGCAGAAAAACATTTTTTGTTGGATATTCAATTATTGAGAGACAAAAATTGAATTCTATTAGTGGAAGGTTGGTAGGATACCTACATATTTTATATATCTTTTTCTGATTCTAAAAATTGAACCACCTCGTAGTCCTGAACATTAAAATTAAATTAATGTACAGAACAAAAGTAAAAACTTGAAATTCTAGGGGGGGGCAACTGCCCCCTCTGCCCCCCCCTGCGGGCGCCCATGATAGTCTCGTCAACGAAGGAAAAATAAATGCAATAATTCATGGTCTCTGGGTTATTATTTTATTAGGTATCGTATGGGGGACCCCCCAGGCATAAAATACTCAAAGTCACAAGTTTACAAAAAAAAACTGAAATTAAATTTCCTACCAAAAAAGATTCATTCATATTTTCGGTAGGAGCTAGGCTAAAGAAAGATAAAGTTAGTAGAAAGTTCAGACATTTGAAAAAAAAAAATATTATTTTCTTAAAAATCAAAGTTTTTTGATCAATTTACCCAGAACTAACGGAAAAGTAAGTATAATTTGATTCATGGTCATTCCAGGACGGCATGAGAACAAGTTGGGATGTTAAGAAGGTGGTTGTATTTGAAATGTCTTTATTTAATTTTTTTGATACAGTGCTTATTTTCATATTAAGAAACACCGTTTCTTCAAAGGCAAGAAGTACACAGGGTGTTGCCAAGTTATTTCCGAATACTTCATGAAGTATATATGTAATTATATACTCCAGTCATAAGCCTTAAACCAAATAACGGAATAAATGGCGGAAAGCTGAATTTTGGTATATAGCCTCCTCATAGCATTCTAAGAAAACTGTGAAAATTCCCCATCGATATGAGCGCCGCTAACAATTTTCCGCGGGGTAAAAATCCCCCAACATGGTTTTTGAAGAATATCTCCCGAACAGTAACTCTTATAGAAATAAAATGCACGACTAGATCGCACGTACTTGCCCTTATAATCAAGACACTGCGGGTTTAAGAAAATTGTATATAAAAACTTGGAAACTATGAGAGAAAAATGTAGAGAAGCATGAAATACGACATTTAAATTGGTTAAAACAACTCTTTTGACAGTTTGAGGTGAAAAAAAAGAATGCTTAATTCTTGATTGAATATGATTGTATGGGGAAAAAAATTAAAATCGTTGGAGCGGTTTTTTAAAAAATAAATTTTTTATATATTAAATTCTTAAAATATTTTTAAGAACAAATTTTGGTATGCAAATCTAAAGTATATATTTATTTGTATATTATTACAAAGTTTTGAAAAAAAAATTGTCAACCCATTTTTAAGATATCGAATTTTCAAAACAAAAATTTTGAACCTATTTTTAAAAATCCAAAAACTTTTTTTTTTTAAATTTTGATATGCAATATTATTCAATCTTATCTGAAATTTGTATATACAAAAATGCATCTAAATTCTCGTTATCGGCTAAACGGCGATAACGAGAAAATTCAAAATAGAGAAATACTTTCTATGACAGGTAGGTACTATTAATAGTTGCTAAATGTAAAATTTTATAATTTTTGGTAGAAAATCGTTCTAATTTTATTATATGAAAAAGTTTAATGAAAATCGTAGGAGTCGTTTTTAAGGAAAAAAATATTTTCCTTTGCAGTTTTTTAACTTTTGTATGGAAGGTACCGTTATTTTTCATAAATGTAAATTTTTCTCCAAAAATATTTTAGAAAGTACTAAAAAACTCTTAGATATCGAAGTTCAAAAAAATCTATCATGTCGTTTTCGAAATATTTGATTTTCCAAAAAAAAAAAATTGAAACATTTTTTAAAAATCCAAAAAAATATTTTTTTCAAAGACTTCGGTATAGGTTAGGTTAGGTTAGGAGGGGTGTGCACAGCACAGAGGCTGTTGCGTACACGGGGGCCTGTTGGTCCATTGTGATCCCCTTACAAAAAGAAAGCAGAGATGCTCCTAAACTAATGATTCAGATAGACTGGCTCATTAACGAACCAGCCTGTGCTCTCTATGAATTTCCTCATATTTGCCATTGAGACCTGCGCCAGATCATCCAGTTCTCCAACAAACCTGTTTCCCAAGTAACGGAGGCGGCTTGTTTGGAGGGTTCGGACAGTCACAGAGCAGGTGTTTAATGGTTTCTACTTCTTCAACATCCTGACAGCTCCTACAACAGTCGGGTGCGAGTACACCCAATCTGGTGGCCATTGTGCCAATGGCGCAGTGACCCGTTAGTACACCTATCAAGATTCTAATGTTCTTTTTACTCAGCGATAGAATATACTGAGTTTCCTTTTCATTAATTCTAGGCCATAGACTTCTAGAGATAACGCAATCGTTCCTGGTAATCCAGGATTTATTGATTCGCTCTTTCGTTGCTAGGTCCATTTTCATTTTAACTACGCCGATCGGGATGTCTAGTCCCATGTCTAATTGGTTACTACTGTTCCTATTTGATAATGACCCCTTCCTTGCTAGTTCATCTGCTATATCATTCCCTTCTATATTGCTATGTCCAGGAACCCAACAGAGTTTGACTTGGTTAGTGTTACAAATTTTGTTCAGTATGCCTCGACATTTTACCACTGTTTTGGATCTTATGGTCTCACTGGCTATTGCTTTGATCGCAGCTTGGCTGTCCACGAAAAATGTGATCTCCGACGAGATCAGTTTTTTCTTGTGTACCAATTCTGCTGCTTTTTGAATAGCGTAAATCTCAGCCTGAAAGACACTACACTCATCTGGGAGTTTATATGACTCTCTTATATTAAGGGCTTCACAGAACACCCCCGCACCTGTTCCTTCTTCCATTTTAGACCCGTCAGTGTAGAAGGGGATACCCTGTTCACTAATTAGTGATTTGGGTTCCCATCCATGTCTTTCGGGTATTGAAATAGAGAAGTGTTTGTTAAAATCCATTACAGGAGGAATATAATCAGTCTTCACATCAAGTGCAGCCACTGTGTCATACCTTTGTAGGATAGACCCATGACCATAGGTGCTGTGCTTCCAAGAGCCCAGTTCTTTGAGTCGAAATGCGCTTTTGGCTGCTGTGCATCTAGTGTACTCGTTTAGGGGTGGAAGATTTAAAATAATTTCCAACCCTGCCTGTGGCGTAGACCTCTGTGCCCCCGTTATTCCTATACAGGCTAGTCTCTGTACCTTATTCAGGTTTTTGAGATAGCTTACTTTTTCAACAGCTTTCCACCACACTATAGATCCATAGGTAAGTATGGGGCGAACAATCGTCGTGTACATCCACTGGATAACCTGCGGTCGCATACCCCACCGTGTACCAAAGGTCTTTTTGCATGTGTAGAAAGCGCATAGTGCTTTTTTCATTCTTTCCTCTGTGTTACGTTTCCATGTTAGCTTAGAATCAAGGATACTCCAAGATATTTAGCTTCCTTGGAAAGTTTCAGAGGAATGTCATTAAGTCTGGGAGGATTAAAATCTCCTAATTTCTTTTTATTCGTGAACAGAACTAGTTCGGTTTTTGTAGGGTTAACCCCGAGACCGTTTTGTGTTGCCCAAGAAGATAGTTCTTTAAGTGCGGATTCCATAATATCTTTGATGGTGGTAAGATACTTACCCGATATCAAAATTACTATGTCGTCTGCATAGGCCACAATTTTAATGCCCTGATTCCTAAATCTTGTAAGAATTTTATTAACAACTAGGATCCAAAGGAGAGGTGAGATTACCCCTCCTTGTGGCGTGCCTCTTGTAACTGTTTTCTCAACAATAGTATCTCCTAGTCGCGAGTTTATGATTCTGCCATTGAGCATGGTATAAATCCAGTCTACAATGACAGGCTCAACTCCAACCTCTTCCAGAGCAGATTTAATGGACTCCGTCTTTACGTTGTTAAACGCTCCCTCAATGTCCAAAAATGCTGCCAGGGTATGTTCTTTGTGCTCGAAACTTTTCTCAATTTGTGAAACGACCTCATGCAACGCAGTCTCCACTGACTTACCCTTAAGGTAAGCGTGTTGGTAGTTGCATAAAATGTTTGGATTGAGAAGGTCTCTAACATGCAGATCAATAATTCTCTCCAACGTCTTGAGGAGGAACGAAGAGAGACTTATTGGTCTGTAATCTTTTGCTGTCGAGTGTGTCGGTTTCCCAGCTTTTGGAATAAACACAACTTTAACTTTTCTCCAGCTGGTAGGGACGAATCTAAGTTTAACACAACTTTTAAAGATTACCCTAAGCCATGGGGTGATTATCTGTAGAGCATGTTGAAGAAATGCCGGAATTATCTCGTCTGGTCCAGCTGATTTAAAGGGTTTGAACGAGTTTATTGCCCCACATAATCTTCTGCTCTGTGATAACCTGATCCAATTCAGGTGCTGATTGTAGAGCTTCTAAGGAGTCTGGTTGTTTATAAACAGAGTCCTCAGGGCTCTTACAGTCAGGAAAATGCGTTTCCATAAAGAGTTCAAGTGTTTCTTGGCTCGAGTTCGACCACGATCCATCGGGATGTTTAATATATCCTGGAATCGTGGGGTTATGGGCAAGGACCTTTCGAAGTCTCGCCGCCTCACTTGTGTTCTCAATGGATTCACAGTGTCTAGCCCATGAATCCTTTTTGGCCCGTCTTAGCTCCTTGGTGTATGAGTTAAGTTCAGCTCTATAAGAATTCCAGTCTACATCTAATTTACTCAGTTTGGCCTTATTGAAAAGTTTTCTGACCCCTGTTCTTCGTTTCTTAAGTTCACTGTTCCACCAGGGTGGGCTAGTGGGTTTAATGTTACGAGATATAGGGCAGTTTCTTTCGAAGGCCGTTCCCATTTCACTAGTAAGGTTTTGAACAACAGTATCTATGGTTGAGGTTGCCGAAAGCGTTTCTTCCTCTGGTGGGTCGATACGATCGTTCAAACCATTTTGTGTACTCTGTCCAATTTGTTCTAGTTGGGTTTCTAAAGGGCTTAATCTCATTATTATTCCTGTCTAGAGTAAAGAGTATCCTGAAGTGATCTGAGAAAGATTCCTCAGGTGAGACTCTCCAATTCCCTACAGAAATTTTATCGTTATTGCTCATAAGAGTGAGATCTAGAATCTCTTCCCTGTTTTTGTTCCTAAATGTTGGGTGATTACCCTTATTACATAACATAAGGTTTGAACAGAGAATGTATTCAAAAATTGACTCACCCCTTTTGTTAACATCTTTACCTCCCCATTGAGTGTGGTGGGCGTTAGCATCGCATCCCAACACCAAAGGTGTCCCTCTTGCTGTGGTGTGACCCACAAGATCGCGGACTGTTTTTGATGGTGGGTTTTCCTCTTCGTACGGCATGTACGTTGACGCCAAGTCGAAGTTACCTTCCCTGGACTCAACGCTGATTGCCACGTTGTCCTTGTTGCTGTACCTAGATAAAAAGAAAGCATTAATCGACCTTTTCGCTAGAATACAACTTCTTATTTCACCTTCTGACGTGGAGTGGAACAGATTATAGTTTTTTGACCTTAATCCTTGTACCTGATTCTTACGAATCCATGGTTCTTGGATTAAGGCCACATCCACGGCCTCCTGAGACATGTAGAGCATTAGGTCGTGCGTCGCTGCTTTAGCGTGATGCAAATTAATTTGCACCACCAGCAGCTTTTGACTCCCCTTTGCTAACATGCCTCCTTACCTTTACTGTTCCGAGACCATATCTCAACACGTCTTCGTTCCCTTTAAGAAGAAGGTCAGATTTCTTGTCAATAATGAACAAGAGGTCCTTTCCTTCCCCTCTGAGACTCTTCTTGGAATGAAGAAGTTTCCATTCTAGTATGGGCAGCTCCTTATTCTGTTTCGCCAGCAGTTTAATCATGGATGCATCCTCATGCATGGAAGGAGGAGGGATCCATATATTAACCTGCTGGCGAAGTGGCAGAGCTGTGACGGGAAGAATCCCAAGAGATGCCCCCTCCCACAGTTCGCCAATATTGGTGATTGTGTGAGTGAGGAACTCCAGGGATTTCTTGTCCCCACAGCAAACCACTTTTACTCCCTTTCGCCAACCAGCTCCATCAAAGGTGTAGTCCTCAGAACTATCATCCTCGGATGTCACCATCATGGCTTTGATGATTTCATTTTCTACAAGTAACCAATTTTTTGCCGTGATTTTCCCATCCGGGTCGTCTCGACTTATTATGGCTACCTGTAGATCGATCGGGGTGGTGTCAAAACTGTTGGTTTTAAGCTTTTTATAACCTTCAGTCTTGGTTGCCTCCTCCGATCTTGCCCTCTTAGATGAACCTGGATTCGTCCCAGAAGAGTTGCCTACCAGTGCTTTCTCGTTCCTTTTCAGGTTCGATGAAGCGTTGGCCTGCTGTTTCTTGCTGGAGGTCTCCAGTTTTGTCTTTGAGCCGGTACTAGCGGTAGAGTTATTGCCCGCCTGTTCACGGTTTATCTTTTTAGGGATAGACCTAGATGCGGCAGCAATTACTTTTTCGTTTTCTGGCTTTTTGGCGTTCAATATAGGTTGGGAGGAAACAATGGGTGCAGTGGCGGTCGTTGCCGACTGACGTTCATAGTTCCTCACCAATTTCCTATGCTTTTTCAAAAGGGCCTTGTCTCTCGAACTGAGAGTATTTGGGTCCTTTTTCTCAGTAGCACTCACGAATCTTTTAGAGGATCTGTAGTTACTGCGTTGCCTCGAAGCTTTGAGGGGTGCAGTAGGCTTCAGCGTGGTCTCTTCTTGACTCGAGTCTTGCAACAACTCGTCCTCGGTTTGACTTCCTATAGAGGGAGGTCTGTTCGAGGTCTCCCTACCTTCAATAGCTAAGCTATCTAGAGCAGGAAGAAGAGATGCTGCAAGGTTGTGCACGTTCGGTTGTCTATTTAAGACGGGTTTGGTCGGGTTTTCTAGATTTTTTGTCACTGGCGACTTAGCTTCTTGCGAAGCCAAGCCCTCGCCGACAGCCGTGACTTCTGTCGACACTTGAGCGTATATCCCCGCTCGGATTTCATTATTTTTTGGACTTTGCATGACCATTCATTATTGTTTTGGATAAAAATCCCTGTTTTTTGTTTGGTTTTTCTTAGTTGTATGCCCCTGCAGCTGGATTGCTGGAGGGTCATAACGTAAGCCCCCTCGCCAACGTCAAGGCGAAAACCACGAGGGGGAAGACTTTTCTTTTTTTTTTTTTGAAGACTTCGGTATACAAAACTATCTACATTTCTTTGAAGCTTTTATATAAAAAAAATAATTGAAATCGGTCGTACCGTTTTCAAGAAAATCAAAATTTAAAAAAATGGTTCTTTTGGAGGTACCATTAATAACCATTTTTGAAACATGGTTTCCACCCAAGGGAAGCTTTTACTAAAATAAATTTATTTAATTTTTTTAAAGACAAGTTGTCGAGCCGGTTTTGAGAAAAATACGATTATGTAAAATTTCTAAAAAAAATTGAATGGCAGGTACCGTTATTTTTGGTTCTAAAAAAAATGAAAAAAATGTGTGGGCATAATCACCAAAAACCACTATGTACCTAGTTTGAAGAAAATCGATCGAGCCGCTTAGGCTGTAGACGAACAGACAGATAGACAGAATTGTGCCACCCACTTTTTTGGTGTTCTCTATCATCGTATATCATGCCTGATTGTTATCTCATTTTTGTCTTATAGTACCTATATACACTAGTCAACAATATTAAAGGAACAAATTTTTTTTCAATTTTTGTTAGCGTTTTTTGAAGAGCTGTATCTTTGTGACGAGTGATCGTATTGAGTTGAAATAAAAAGCATTTTACAGCTTTATGTTTTTTGTTTTGAGATTTGTTTGCAAACAAATTTTTTTGAAGTACCGTTATTGCGTTATTGCAAAAAATGAGGCGAGACAACAAAATTATTTTATTTTTATTTTTTTTTAAGGTCCTCATTTCTATGGATACATTTTTTTGAGTCAATTAAATGTCATGATCAGATACCTTGTTTATTCAGCTTCAATTCAGTTTTTTTGTTGTTTTCGTACGATTTTTTTTGACATGGTTTATCTGACTTTGAATGAAAAAAGATACTTTTAGCCTTGATTACCAATATCTCAGCAAATAATGACGTTATAAAAAATTCAAAGACAGTTTTGGAAATTTGAAAAAGCGTTTTACAAGATTTTTTTATGATTTTGTAGACATTTTTTTTTTACCGTTCACCGTTAGTTTAAAAAAAGTACTAAAAACCGACGTTTTGTGGTCTTTTCGTAAATCTTTTTTTTTCGTTGCAAATATTAATTGCATGGCTTGCGTTGGTATGCAAATTTATAGACTTTTAAATCATCAATATTCTTGTAAATTTTCAAATTGATTCATCGAACCGTTTTTCCTCACCAAAACTTCAAAGTCTTACAAACCAGGTAAAGGAACAAATTGTTGTGTTCCTAAACAATGCGAAGTTGTCATCAAAATGACAAGAAAACCGCAATTCCAGTGGATTTTTTTCACAGTTTTGCATTAGTTAGATACTTTTTTGAATGGAAATGAAAAAAAAAATTACATTTTTCAAAAAAAAAAAAATTAAAAAAATCAAGTTTTTTTGTTTGAAAATTTTTTTAAATTATTTTTTTTTTTATTTTTTTGTTTAATGTACTTTTTATTTCATTTCAATTCAAAAAAATATCTAACTAATGCAAAACTGTGAAAAAATCCACTGGAATTGCGGTTTTCTTGTCATTTTGATGACAACTTCGCATTGTTTAGGAACACAACAATTTGTTCCTTTACCTGGTTTGTAAGACTTTGAAGTTTTGGTGAGGAAAAACGGTTCGATGAATCAATGAATCAATTTGAAAATTTACAAGAATATTGATGATTTAAAAGTCTATAAATTTGCATACCAACGCAAGCCATGCAATTAATATTTGCAACGAAAAAAAAAGATTTACGAAAAGACCACAAAACGTCGGTTTTTTGTACTTTTTTTAAACTAACGGTGAACGGTAAAAAAAAAAAATGTCTACAAAATCATTTACGATTTACGAACTGACAAATTCTCCAAAAGTATACTTGTCATGAAAAAGTGCTTCTCATTCAGCCTTTCGGACTCGGCAAAAAACTATAGGTCCCCTCCATTCCTGCCAACAATATGCACACAGGAATGGTTGAGAGTTGAAAGTCACTAAGCCCTGGTTCTCCATGTTGTTGGGCCACCCAATTTTTTAATTTTAACTCTGAAAAAATATGTGAAATGAAACGCCTTGCTTATGTACATCGATTGTCAGTTCAATTCTTTACTAAATTTTCGCTCCCATATCTTTATCCAAATACAAGCTTAAGTCCTAATAGTGCAGGCTCATTAACATATTGTTAACAGTAGTTTAATGGTTTAAAATGATGAAGGGGGTTATAAGGAATGTTAAAAAATCTATTTCCCAGCAGCGGAGTTGGAAGGGGGATTTGGGGGGGTGCAAAAGAGGGGGACATTTTATTATTGCGTTTTCCGACTAAAATTGACCCCAAAGTGAAAAGGGTTCAATAGAAATGTTGTAGGTCACGCAAAAATCTACAATTTTCTTGCATAGCATTTTTTAACATAACCTCAAAATTTCCGACATATTGGTGAAACCATATTTTTTTTTTTGTTGGTTTTTATTTTTCATTTTTCCAAAAATAATTCAATTTTAATGAAACTTTGTGAAAATATATCTGTGTCTTTAATAACCACAATTTTTTTCAAGCAAAACCATTGATCAGTTTTTGAGATATTCAATTTCGTTTTGCAAAAAAATACTTTTTTTCAAATGAAAAATGTACTTCAGAAAATCATCGTTAAGAGTTCAATTAAAGATCATTAGTTTTGTTTTTTCATTTTGGGCTTTGGAGTTTTTTTCTCAGGCTTTGGTGGGTATGGGGGTTCAAAACCAGCTTTGTGATAGTCAATAACTCTTCAATGCACAAATAGGAAATGATGCTCTGTCATTTAACCTTAATTTCAAGTTTTTACCTTGATGATCCAATCAATAGAACCCATGATATTGGCTTTTTAAGCAAACCTTATCGGTTTTTTTTAGACTTTATTTTGTTGATTTTTGCTTTGTTTGAAATATTAAAAAAAAAAACGGGTGATAAGGTCCGCATAAAATGGTTATATCTTGAGTTTATATATCAGACTAGCCTCTACCCGCGGCTCCACTCGCGCTTATGTTTATTATTTATAATGTGAACCGATTCTGAATGTCCATTGATACTGAAATTATTAACGAAAAAATTATTAATTTATTCATGTATTTCAGGTTATTGGTTAACACATATACAGATAAAATTATTACAAAAACTAAAATATTTACTGCAGGTTCATAGGTTCTGCCTCGCTGCGAACTGACTATCCCATTATTAGTCCAATAGCTGGCAGTAAATTTTTTGGGTGAACGCATAACCAATATATGAGTTTGATGGCCAATTTCATAAACAAACACAAAAATTACTTTTATCTAAACTCCTTCTAAATTTTATCAGACATTTAAAATGTTTCAGTTTCACCATTGTAGAAAAGGGATATTTTAGGGATATTATAATTTGACTGAGTTTGCTCACATCCGTGGATTCAATAAAAGAGGTTGTTTCCCTCGCACAGGGACAATTATTCTGACAGCTAAATATCAGCTAGTGTTGACTGGAATGGCTTGGCTTTTAAAATTTAATGAGACAAAAACGAGCTTTTAGTTTACAAGGGCATTTAAAATCTTCCTAAATGTAAAAGCATTTGGCTTTTAGTATTTAAAATCTTCTTAAATATAAAAGCATTTGGTGAAACCAAAAACATAATTTTAAGGCTAAAAGGTTTTTTAATTAATTAAAAGCCTTTCGTGAAATCGGCCATTAGAGGCTAAAAGGCTTTATAAATAATTAAAATCCTTTCGTGAAATCGGCCATGAGAGTCTGTAGGTGCATGCATCTTAATACCGAATTCAAAAGTCTGGCAGGTTTTTTTTTTGAGACCCGTTTTGGGGAAGGGGTGTTCAAAATACATAGCTGTTTTCCAATTTTTGTGACGGGGTTACAACCAAATCAATTCATTTTCAAAAAACAGGAAAGGATCCTCTACCATTTTCCCTACTCCATAGACTTTAATTTTGACTATTGCTTAATAGAACTTCAGATATAACAATTTTAGGTGCACCATATCGAGAAATATTTAGAGATTTAAAAAAATAAGGCCGATAAGTTTTTTTTAGAGGCTCATATCTTAAGTTTATTACTCTGATCATAAAATTAAAGTTTGTGGACTCACAACTTGCGTGTGTTGTTTTGGTACCAAATATTTTTTTCTTTTTTTGCCTCATATGGTAAAAAAAAGTATCCTATTGACGCTTTCAGAGTCCCATCTATCTCTATATCAAAATTTATCATATTTGATTCAGCAGCTTAAACAAACAAACTCACTTCCGCATTTTAATATTAGTAGGATTGTCATGATTGATTATTTTATATAAAGGTTAATCTTAAATCAAAACTAATGACCCATGAATGAACTCTGTACGATGATTTTCTGAAGTATATTTTTCTTTTTTATAAATTTATTTTTTTGCAAACAAAATTGAATATCTCAAAAACTGATCCATAGTTTTGCTTGAAAAAAATTGTGGGTATTAAAGACACAACAAGAACAAAGTTTCATTTAAATTGAACTATTTTTGGAAAAATGAAAAATAAAAAAAAAAAATATGTTTTTTTGCCAATATCTCGGAAACTTTGGGGTTATGTTTAAAAATGCTATGTAAGAAAGTTGTAGATTTTTACATGACCTACAACATTTCTATTGAACACTTTTCATTTTGTGGTCAACTTTAGTCAACTTTAGAAAACGCAATAATACAATTTTCCCCCTCTTTTTCACCCCCAAATCTCCCCTCCGACTCCACTGCTAGGAAATAGATTTGTTTTACATTCCTCATAACCCCCTTCACCATTTTCAATCATTAAACTGCTGTTAACAATTTTTTATAAATTTGTAAGAAGCCTGCACTATAACTAAATTTGTTCTATAAACAAAAATTTTACTCAACCATTTCAATGAATTTAGTTCAATATTTCAAGGGAATTCAATGAAATAAAATGAATTTTTCCCTTTGACATTAATAAATTCTTTGTCCTCGAATATTTCTCGTTTTCAATTTTCGTTTTTCACAAACTTAAGTTCACATAAATGTCAAGAATAAAAACGTGTCATAATTTCGCTGCAGAATTAATGTGCCGAACAATAATTATTTCATGCGTTTAATTTTGACAGATAAGTTATATACCTATGTGCAGTAAGAAATGAAAATTAGATTTTTAAGCTGGAGCTTTTTACCTCTCGGCTAAAATGCTTGTCTAAATTTTAGCTGTTAATGCTAAAATAATAAACCAAACGCAGAACCGCTGTAGATTAGACTCCATTCACAAAGCCATTTACCAGAATAAAAATACTTTAAATAGACAAAAAATATTTCCAACTTCCAAAATATGTATGTAGGTACCTATACTTATTGTTCCATTTTGTGTTGTTAACGTTGTTTACCTACTGCGTTCGCAGATCCAAAAGGGACTCGTTTGTTTGACGGGAAGTCACGGATGGACGTCAAACGTTGTCTTATATTACTAACCGATTTTTTTTAATTTTCACAACAATACGGACTAAAATAAGCAAAAATCTTCACCACGCGACTTACAAAAATGAACTTAAAAAAAAGTATAAAGACACAAGGGATTATAGTATGTGTGCGGTCAACACTAATTTTTTTGAGGATCCAAAAAGTACCGAAAAGGTTTGGCCAGTGAATTTTTTTGGAGGGTGATTTTCGAAACAGTTTGACTATCCAGTTAGGTGTGTCTGTTGAAGAGGGAGTTGCTTTCATTTTCAGACCTCGAAAAAGATCTATGAGTGGTTGGGAAATGGCAAAAATATTATTTGAGCTATGAGCCTCAGACTTATGAGCCGTTTATGAGTGCTTGGTGAATACCGCCCTTAATGCTTCAATTTATTGGATCTGAAACTTCGATCGTTTACAAACTTAATAGACTAAGAGCCCACAACAGATTTCGGGTGAGAGTGATGGCAAAAATAGAAGTATAGGCGTCGAAAGCTTCATTAAAGGCTATTCAAAAATCAAAGTCTTGCAGTCCACAACTGGGGCATCTGCAGGAAATAGTTCATCGAAAAAAAATTTGAATGCAACTTCGAGGATAATCGTGTCAGCCGAAATTGGTTTTCACCCCTCCCTCAATAAGCACCCCGGATCCCATATCACGGAATCTGAGATCATTTGAGTGTTTAATCCGCCCTGCTGGACTGTTTAAAAAAACCGTTTTTCACTTATTGGTATTAAACATTTATTGTATCATAAAAATAGTATTTAACGTCATATGTAAGGGGTTTATTTTGGCTTTGAACCTAAAATAAGAAAACTGTAAGGATTTTTCCTTCGAAAACGGGCGAGGGATACGTCTGCGACTGAGAATTAATTAGATACTTTAAAAAAAATTTGAATAATGAGAGATGTACATATATAAATCAGATGATAATAATTTTGTCTGGCCAAGTAGTCCAAGAGTGCGACGTGACTTCCAAGTTTTTTTCCAAAATGTGTGTGCCTATATATTTTGGGCTTTTTCTTCAAAAAACTTTTTGACTAGCTTCCCGTTGCGTAAGTTCAGGGAGCCCATTATCTCATACCCCAAGGATGGTTTTTGGAAAAATAGTACTCGTACCAGTATATAAATCAACTGGAAGACAAAATAAAACACATAAATGTTATATTAATTATCATATATTTCTACATTCATCATTTGATGTTAAGAAACATTTTTTAACATAAATAAATTTATTTACTCTCATATCTTCCATTTTATTTATCAATAATTAAATGTAACAAAAAAGAATACTTAAAGTTTTCTTGTTTATTTGTGGAAAATCTAACAAAACAAATTAACTATAATTTACTATTTTTTATAATAATATTAATGTTTTTTTTATTTATTTATTTATTTACTATTATTTTATTCACTCTCTGAAACGATTCGTTTATTTTTGTTGTTGTTGTTTTTCTATATAATTTACTTAATTTAATTACTATTAATATTTATATTTTTTTTTTGTTACTATTTATACGACTTTTTTTTAGGTTGAAGACATTTTTTTTTTGTTTAATTTGAATTTGTTGCTATGTAATTAATTGTAACTTATAATTATATAATATGATTATATACATTTAAAATTGCTCTTACAAATATTTTGTTCCTTAAGTGTCACGTACATGTCATTTTAATTAAAAGTACATATTTTCTTATACAATTTTTTTCTTTTCACTTTTTAAGTATTACCACATATTTTTCATTTTTCATTTTTTTTATTTAATGTTGTTATGTTCATAAATTAATCATCTTATTTTTATAATTAATATCTATAAGTCAATTTGAATTTTATTTAACATTAAATTTTTATTAAAATTTATTTTCTCGATCGATATTTTGATTTAAAATTATTTTTTCTTTAATGAAACACCGTATTGTTGCTGAATATGTTTTATTGTATTTTCATTTTGTTCATTTTTAAAAGGACTTATTAAAAACAGAAATTAGTGAAAATGTAATATTTCTTTTTTTTTGTATGTTTTTTATTTTAGAATCATCTGGCAACTTCAATAATTAAAGGTTTATTTTCGTTTTTTTTTTTGACACGAGAAACATAATTTGTCTGTTTGCTTTTTTTATAATAGGATATTATGTTCTGTTCTGTTTTGGGAAATATTTTTTTGTTTTTTAGTTGAAGTTGATTTTACAAGTCTTAAAATTTAGATTTATTTACACGCTTTAAAGTTTATATATTTACATTGTTTGTTATTTGGTTTTCGTTCTTAACTTTTTCATTGGTGCAGTCTAAGATTTTGTTATATTCAAACGTTTTTCATTTGAAGTTTAGTATTTATATTCGTACATCTATTTTATAATGTACAAGAATTGGAAAATATACAATCGATAAAGTTATTTAAAAAAAAAGTCAATTGATTAAGAAAAACAGAAAATAAAATTTTTTCCCAATTGAAAATTACAATAAAATTCATCAGTTTAAACAAAATTTTTGCAACAGAGATTTTTCAGTTAAAAGTTCATAAAAGAAAAACTTATCATTTTACAGTGGAAATGGTGGCCAGTGACAGACAAGCAACTTCCAACAAAATTAATCACTTCGCGATCAGTTGCCGGTTAAGGAGCAGTCTTCAATACCTTCGAAATAGAAGAGGTTCAGACATGGGAATGACCCGGGACCACCATATGATGGTTGCTACTATAAGATTACGTAGAGCTGCAGTACGGAGATCGCATGAAAATACTCGAACGCCCAAGTTCAATACCGATAGACTTAAGGATCCCGCCCGCATTCCACCAACAACAAGGGGACCGCCTTTCACAAGGTTTGAGAGCAATCAGTATAGCATGGAACCCATCTCTATCGAAAACCATTGGTGTGAGGCATTGACTCTCCACTGCTAGTATTGGATGACGACCAGCTTAAAATGAGAACTTTTCTGCGGTCTTAATCCTCGTATTCACCGGTGAAGTCAGCCTTACACCTAATGACCCGTCCGTAGTAGCAAATTCCCGAATACCCACTGTATCCCTCAATTGAGAATAAATCTTAAACGCAATCAATGCACTGAAGAACAACAAAGCGGTTGGACTTGTAATTATTCCCGCAGAGCTCCTAGGAGCAGCGCCGACAACATTGAGTGACCTCCTGCTTCCACTCATTAATAGGGTTTAGGAAATAGAGAGTTTTCCTGATGAATGGAAAAAAAGAATAAATGTCAAGCTCCCACAGAAAAGAGACCTTACGCAGTGCGATCGGCGAAAACTGGAGTGGAATTCACGGACTGCCTGCTGTAGCTAAATTAATAGCAAAAATTGTCTTGGATCGAATGAAAGACCACCTCGAAGACACGCTTGATACTGAAAAAGCAAGTTTCCACACTGGATCTTCCTGTGTGGAACACATCAACACCTTTCGGATCATTATCGAATAGTGCGTTGAGTATCAATCACCACTTACCTGCTGTTCATCAACTTCGAAGAGGCGTTTGATAAGCTTGCTATGTGCAGGAGGGACATCGTGGATAAATTGATTGCTATTATTAAGGCTAAATATGATTGATCCAAATTTCATGTTCTGTTGTTGTCGAAGAAGTTTGAAGTCCAAAATGGGGTTACACAGGGTTGTATACTATCACCAGTACTGTTCCTGTTGGTGATACGTTACATATGTGTTATATGCAGCTTTGTCATCTGCAAATGGAGGAATTCAGTGGAATCTACAATCATACCTCAAACATCTAGACTACGCGGATGACGTATGCTTACTCTCTCATAGGATCAAGGGCCTCCATCAACTAACAACAAGGGTAGAGAGAGAGTTGAATTCGTAAGACTTAGATCAATACGACAAAAACAAAAACGATCAGCCTTGGAACTTCCTCAAAACATCTGAGGATTTTCTGGCCTAACCGTATCTCCAATGATGAATTTCATGCGAGGACAGGTCAGGAAACCATCGACTCCATAATACGAAAAAGTGGTAGTGGATTGGACATACGCTTCGAAAAAGTGACGAGTGCATTTCGAGTCAAGTGATGCAATGGAATCCTCTCCGGCAACGAGGCAGAAGAGTGGATCGAACTTGAAGCATTTGGCGAAGAACTGTTGAAGATGAGTCAGCACAACAAGAAGATTTGGGGATTTTAGGTAAATCTCCAGTAACCGTACACGATTGGTACTTAGGAAAAGTGGAGGCCCTATGCCCCGCAAGGGGAACCTCACGGCAGTAAAAAGTCCGAGGACCTAACAGAAAAATGGTGGTCCTTCTATGTCGATTATTAAGCGACGTCATTGAAGGCATGAATTTCCAAATACATCGATGCTGTCCATGATAGTATGTTGGAGAAGCCGAGGTAGTGAATTTCAGCCCACAGAGCCTTGGGGCGTTCGCAGTTATTAACTTGGCGAGTTTTCTGTCGGAACTTGAATCTTCATTAGTACAAAATGACCAAATGACTCAAAACTTCTTGAAAAACGACAAAGACAACTGCATACGTCGCCTTACTTGTTTTTATAAATAAATAAATAAATAAATAAATGAGTGGCGTAACAGCTTGTGCAGAACCAGGGCCCTTTGACTTACAACTCTCAATCATTCCTGTGTGCGTGTGGTTGGCAGGGATGGAGGGGACCTACAATTGTATGCCGAGTCCAAACGGCTAGATGAGAAACACTTTTTCATGAAAGGTATACTCTTGGAGGATTTCTGATTTCTATAGCAGTTTCAAATGGACCCTGATTTCAGCAAAGAAATCATTCCCAGAGGTATTTTTGTTTGAAATTTCAAACTGTCCAGTTTGGGGGTGATGTTAATCCATATAAGGCACACCAATAGCGAAAATATATTTACATTAAACTATTACTTTGTGTAGCTTGTGGGGCATCGATATCATTGCTTTCAATGGAGACTGTTACCAATCAATTATAACCAATTTCTTCTGGCCTAAAAAATTACATTTTACTTCATCACAAAAAAAAATGGAGTGTAAAATTTGCTCTCAGATGGATCCACCAAAGCTGCCAAACGGAACGTGAAGTACTTGGCAACCGACTTCAATGAATTGCTTAGGTTCAACCTACATGCCACACTCAAGAAATGTGCTAAAAATAGCAAGCTAGACCTTCCACTGTCTACCATCGAAGAAAAGAAGAATTGGAGGAAGTCAATAGAAGATTATAATTGATGTACAAGCAACTTCTGCGGCCAGTCAAAAGTTCTTATAAGGTATTGCTTTCCAGTATAGTTCTCAATCTCGAAGACAGCCATAAATGAACTTCAAATGCTCGAAAGGAAATGCTAAGAGATTGTACCGGAATACTCTTCAACTGTCCGCAATAGAAGCACTACAAAAAAGAACACCACTAGACAGAAGCAAACATACACAGGTACCTAACCTACTGCATTCGGCAAAGAAGCTAGTAGGGAACATCAACAGTTACCCAAATAAGCTAAACAGAATGAAATGCTAATGCACCTCAGTGTGATGGAAACCCTGGACGACAACAATATCATAACGTGGAAGCAATTTCCTTCTACACTGACAAAGGGGAAGTCAAAAATGTCGGCTATTAAAAAACAAAATTTGTTTCAATTTTGTTTACTGTTTTTGAAGAGCTGTATCTTTGTTATGAGTGGTTGTATTGAGTTGAAACAAAAAGCATTTGATTTGATTCAGATTTGTAATTTTTGTTTCGAGATTTGTTTAAAAAAATTTTCTTAAGGTACCGCTACTCCGTTATTGCAAGAAATGACAAATATTTCTTTTTGTAGGTCTTCATTTTTATGTATTATAAATATTATTATATTATATTTTGTGTCAGTCAAATGAAATGGGCTGATAACTTGTTTATTAAACATTGCGTAGTCATCATCAAAATATGGGGATTTTTTAGGATCTTTAATACATCGACTGTTGATCGCTTGACAGATGAGGGAAGACGATCAATATTTTGACGGAAAAAGTGTATTTCGATCTAAATGTCACCCAATTGACCTAAAGTTACATTTTTCCTGAGCAGTAAAAAAAACTTCAAAAATTTCCTATTTCTCAGAGGTTTGTTTTTTAATCCATCCACATTTTATTGTTCATTTACACCACAGTCAATGTCGTGTGATCGTCAACGTAAGAAATGACTAAACTTTGCTCTTGTCTATTCTGCGTCAACGTTCATTTATGTATGTTTGGATGTGATCAAGTTGACACCAGAGGGTACCAATTGCGTTGACACAGATAACACGTCAACGCATTTTGGGATAACATTAGCCGAGTGCCATCATTCATGTGATCGTCAACGTGTGACACAGTCTACGTTAACAGTATATTGACGATGTTTCTGATGATGTCAAAGAGTCAAGGTGTTAACCATTTACGTTGACCGTCTAATCTATGCCTAAGGCTTTGAAAATTCGGTTAAAAATAACGTTTTGGTGAATTTTAAAATCTACAGGATTGTTATGCTATAAATGTCAACAAATCTGCATACCAATGAAAGTCATGCGGTCAACATTAGCAAAGAAGCAAACGATTAACCGAATGACCACAAGAAATTATTTGTAAGTACTTTTTTTTAAACTACCGATGGAAATAATTTCTACAAAACCTTTAAAAATCTTGTTCAAATATCCAAAACAGTACTTGAATTTTTGTATGACGTCATTATTTGCTGAGATATTTTTAATCAAAGCCAAAAGTATCTTTTTTCATTAGAAGCCTGATAAACCATACAAACAAATAAATTAATAAACAAGTTATCTGCTCATTAAATTTTATTGACACAAAAAAAAATCATTCATTAAAATTTAATTTCAAAAAAACAAAAATTTAAAAAAATATTTGTATGTCTCATAGTATTTCTTGCAATATCGCATCAGGAAAAAATTTCTTGCATTGTTTGCAAGAAACAAAAAAAAAAACTGTAAGATGCTTTTTGTTTCAACTCGATACCACCAGTCATCACAACGATACAGCTCTTCAAAAAACACCAACAAAAAGGCATATAGTTAAAATGAAAAAAAAAAAAAATTGAAATAAATTTTGTTACCTTAATTTTTTTGACTAGTGTATTTTTTACACATAAAATAGTAATGGACAAAGATCATTCAAATAAATCCAAAAATTTAATGTTATTTTACGTACAACTTGTTTCATTCAATTTTACAAATATTAATGTATGCACTATTACCTTATGTAAATGTACCCATTTTCCAGAGAAATGATAACACTCTTACCCACATTTGCCTAATGAAACATCAAAAAGCTCTCCTATATTGTTTCTCTCAGAATCAGGAAAGACCACAAGTGTGATTAAATTTTTAAAAAATATAAAAGAATCCGTCATTACAGAAGAAAAAAAATATTAAGTATACGCCACAGTATGAACATAAATTTAAATAAAAAAGAATTCTTATAAAATAAAACGATTTCTTAGGGTAAGAGCTCTTGTTATAATTAAAAATCTGTACACGTTTATCTTAATTCAAAACCAAGAAATTTTTTGGTTATAAATAAATATAAATTAATTATAATCAAAAACAAATTTATAATTCACCTCCCACTGATACTGACTGTAGACTTTTAAAATTATAAAAAAATTATATTCAAATATTATTCATATAAATTTATATGCCTTGATGGTTTGGTGGTGCCTCGATTTCGATTAATAATTTTTGACATTTAATTTCACAGAAAAAGCCATTAAAAATTTTTCCATACATAACCTTTTGACAAAGCGGTTTTTTTTAATGCCATTAACTTCAAAGAGGTTTCTTTGATATATCGTTGTGTGATAATAATGAACAAAAAAATATATAACACAGGGGACAAAGAAAACCAATAAAGTAATTTTTATTTAAGGGACCAAGTTATAGGCTACCATTGAAAAGCACTATTGAACAAATTTATTGGCTTTCAAATTTGGGACGTTTGAAACATAAAACTATGTACATAGGTATGAAGTTTGAATAAATGTTTTAACAAATTCAAATTTATTTTGGATCAGCTCTCCACATAGAATATTAGTATTATGTGTATACATTAATACTTTCATTATTGATATTTTAATGATAAGTTAAATTTCAATAATCAATAATAAAATAGATTTTAATGTTAAAAGTTGGGGCTGAATAAATATCTCTAGACTTTAAATAATAATTCAAGCCATAAAATTTAGTAATTTCCATCCATTTTGCTTTTTACGCGTTTCTAAGTTTCAAATTGATATTTTCAATGATGTGCCTCAATGATAGCTAAAGACAGCCGTAATTTTACATTTTTTGTATATTTCAAATACAAATTTTTTTGATGTTACAGGCCAGTCCAGTTGAATATCCGTATTTTAACTTAGTCATTAGAGCAAGTATTGATTTCGTGTCAAAAAAAAAATTGAGGTTTAAATCAAATATTATACTCGCACTAAGATTAATTAACAGAACTATTCTACTTAATATACATTGTTACTGACAAATCGGGTCTTGTGAATAAAAAAAGCTAAAGCTTAAGCTTGAATTTTTTAGTAAAAGCTTGGTTTTGCGTGAATAAAATCTAGCCTCTTCACACCGAACCCAAAACGAGATTTTCGCGAAAATGTCGGTTTTGGAGAAAAGTCTAGTCGAAAACACACGTTTTCCTATACCTACACTTTTGTAGCTTCAAGTTTTCATTAAACATTGAATTCAAACATTGAGATGAGCAAAACAAACACACATTTGAAGAAGTTCAGCGCCTAATGAATTGCCAAAAAAGAAACTGATAGGATGCTTTGAAAAGAAATTGAAAACAGCTGATGAAATTCTGTCAAATCAAATATACAGTGGGGAGCAAAAATGAGTACATGTTTGTAACTCGCGCACTTATTGATGCATAACAACAGAAATAGTAAAGCAAATTGAAAAATTTTTTTTGCCCTGTATTTTATGTTCAATTCTCAACAAAACGGTATATAATACATAACGGAAGGGAGCAAGTTCTAAGAAAAAAACAAATAAAACAGAAATAAGTCGCATGTACTCAATTTTGCACCAAGCGTTAATCAGCAAAAATATCGAAATTTGCTGTTAGATTTGGAAGTTTTTGGTTTGTTTATGACTTCCTTTATCTTTTGTAGTTTGAGATATGTTTAATTGCGTATGGTTAGAACTTTCACCAGCGTATTTTAATAAATGAAATAAATAATTATAAAAATTTCATTGCTCTTTAAGATTATGAGGAAATTATCATGACAGATTGAGGACAGTATTGTAGTCATGACAAAGAGTGGCTTCTCGACACAAATGACAGCTAAAAAGCTTAAAACAAGCCAATCGGTTGTCATAAAAGTCCAGAAAATGCGAGTTATTGTTCCTAAGGCACAAGTCAAAGGCCGCAAAAAATTTTTGACGGATGCGGACGGCCCTCGCAGGATATTAGGAATGAAAAGGAACAAGTGTTTAACACCGAATCATGCTTCTTATGCAATAAATAAGCCCATTAGCCGAGAAACTGCAAGAAGAACCCTCAACGACATTGGTTATATCTCAGCGGTTAAAAAAACAAAAGCCTGCATAGTCTGTAAAAATGGTAAGGTGCGGTTAAAGTTCGTCAGAAAACACAGAAATTGGACAGTAGGTAATTGGAAACGTGTAGTGTGGTCAGATATCCAATTTCTGTGTTCTCAGTCGAGCTTTAATCACACCTTAGCATTTTTTCCGACAATGCAGACTTTTGTTCTTTTAACCGCTGAGATATAACCAATGTCGTTGAGGGTTCTTCTTGCAGTTTCTCGGCTAATGGGCTTATTTATTGCATAAGAAGCATGATTCGGTGTTAAACACTTGTTCCTTTTCATTCCTAATATCCTGCGAGGGCCGTCCGCATCCGTCAAAAATTTTTTGCGGCCTTTGACTTGTGCCTTAGGAACAATAACTCACATTTTCTGGACTTTTATGACAACCGATTGGCTTGTTTTAAGCTTTTTAGCTGTCATTTGTGTCGAGAAGCCACTCTTTGTCATGACTACAATACTGTCCTCAATCTGTCATGATAATTTCCTCATAATCTTAAAGAGCAATGAAATTTTTATAATTATTTATTTCATTTATTAAAATACGCTGGTGAAAGTTCTAACCATACGCAATTAAACATATCTCAAACTACAAAAGATAAAGGAAGTCATAAACAAACCAAAAACTTCCAAATCTAACAGCAAATTTCGATATTTTTGCTGATTAACGCTTGGTGCAAAATTGAGTACATGCGACTTATTTCTGTTTTATTTGTTTTTTTCTTAGAACTTGCTCCCTTCCGTTATGTATTATATACCGTTTTGTTGAGAATTGAACATAAAATACAGGGCAAAAAAAATTTTTCAATTTGCTTTACTATTTCTGTTGTTATGCATCAATAAGTGCGCGAGTTACAAACATGTACTCATTTTTGCACCCTACTGTAAGTGTTCATACTTCAGAATTACCATAAACATTAATACGAAAAAAATTACCTCGAGAAATAATATAACCCCAAATTTGCATCAATGAATCAGCAAGACTCAGAAAAATACTCACTAAGGGACCTATTGTTCTGGGATCTCTTAAGGAACCAAATGGACATTCGACAGAATTGGGTAGCGAAAGACTGGAACTTCTGGTAAACGCTCACTCTTCCAACGTGAATAGCAACCCATCAACGAATGGAGTTCTGCTTAGAAATAACACAACACCAGCGGAGTTGATTACGGAAGAAGAGATAAATTGGACTATTAACTCTTTTTCACCGTTATCTAAATCACCTGGTTTGGATGACTTTGGATGGCTTTGGTTGGCTTTGGATGGCGTCTTCCACATGATGCTACAAAAATGTGAAGACCTTGTAATCCCACACTAAAAAAACATATTGCTAAGCAGCCTGAAATGGAGATATGTGCCTAAGGTGTGGCGGGAAGTCAAGGTGGTTTTTATTCCGAAAGTCTTTTCTCTTAAGAACATTTGAAAGACGATTAAAAGAAATATATACACGCAGCACTCTGAGCCCGGAAGTCTTGACTGCAGCACAGCATGCTTATACAAAAAGCAAAAGTGTTGAGAAAACACTACATAGTGTCTTCAGCACAGTTGAAAAAACGCTCAAAGACAAAGAATTCACCCTTGATGCCTTTCTAGACATTGAAGGAGCCCTAAACAAAGTCCGAAACGAGGCAGTGGAAGGAGCACCTTAATGTAAATAGCACCATCATCAGATGGATAATGTGCATGTTAAGAAACAGAGAGATCAGCTTGGAGCTAGGAGGAGCACACATCGAAGTATCTACCTCCAGGGAGACTCCACAAGGTGGGGTCCTTTCTCCGCTTCTCTGGATACTCGTGATGACCGTAGTTTTAATGAGACTTATGCGGGTGAGTAAGCATTACTAGCGACAGGTAAATTTCCCTCCATAATCAGTGAATAAATTGAGAGTGCCTTATCAATAGTAAATACATGGACTAAAAACTGCGGTTCAGCAGTTAAGCCACAAAAAACCAAAATGGTCCACCTTACGAACAAAAGGAAATTACCGACTTTTCAAATTCCCTTTATTGAGGGGACCTAGCTGAAAATCTACGATCACGTGAAATATCTTGGTCTGATCTTGGACAAGAAATTGAACTGGAGTCTCAACATTAAAGAAAGAACGAAGAAAGCCAAGTTTTCTTTCTATTCCTGAAACAGGATATTCGGCAAAACTTGGGGTCTAAGTTAAAAAATTATTGCTTGTTTTTCCAGCTTAAGTTTCAATTTTATAGAGCAAACAAACTGCTTTGGTAAAACAAAATCACAAATCACAGGGCGTCTGTTTTTCTGTGTTTCCATAAGTACACTCCACAATAAGCTTGATTTTACTGCCTGATCAGAATAGAGTGCTGTAACTGGAACTGGAGCTGCAGCTGGAATAGCTGTCAAAAAATGTAGTTCATGATTTCTTTTACGTGCCCACAATGCGCTTTACATAACTTTTAGACATTCGCTGTCATTGGAAGTCAGCTGTGAATCTTTTGCGAACGACAAGAAAAACTGAAAAAAATAAAAATAAAAATAATGATGAAATGGAAACTATTAAATGATTTGAGAGATTGAAAAGAGTTTGAAACTCACTTCGACCCCCCACTTAAAGACTCGATTGCGCTCACAATTTTGAAACGTCAAAAAGCTGCAAGTTAAAGTTAAAAGTTGAACAATTTGTCCAGCTCCATTTGACAGCTATTCCAGCTGCAGCTCCAGTTGCAGCTCCGTCTCCATTCTGTTCAACTAGTTAAAACCAAAATGGTTAATATTCATGAGATTTTCTAGTAGTCCATATGGAAATTAGACTATAGTCTTGAGAAAAATTCGAAAAAGCTGAATTTTGGTGAAGAGCTTTGTTTTGACGTCTTGAAAATTTCCCTTACCCTTAATTTAGGTTGGGGTTAGATATTTTAGGAGGAATGAGTTAGAAGAGTTTTTTTTTACTACGCGAATTTAATCGCGTCTTCCAGCTGTTGGATGTAACTCAAAACGTGTTTATGTATGCTCTGGTAGTCAAGAGCTATCTATTCCGATATATTTCTATAGGGGAAGGGAAGCATCAGTTATATTAAAAAAAAAATATAAAAGCACCGCGACTTAAATCGCGTCTGTCAGGGATTTGGGGCCACTGGGTTACGTACGAATGACCGACAAAAAAATGTCGACAGGTTAAAATGTCGACTTTTATCGACTTTTCTGTAAGTCAAAATACCGATTTTGTTTGTACCGACTTATTAAAATGTCAACAGTTTGAAATGTCGATTTAACAAAAAGTCGCGCGCTTGTAAGCATAATTCCCTAAACTATGATCTGATCAAAATGTCGACTTTCAAAATATCGACTTTTAAAATATCGACTGTTGAAATCTCGATTCATAAAATCTCGATCACTGTCAACATTTTGAGAGTCGATATTTTGAAAAGTCGACATTTTAAAAAGTCGGTCAAATTTGTGTCTATATTTTGATCTGTTGGTCTTTTAACCAGTCGAGATATTTTCTGTCGAGATTTTAAAAGTCGATCTTGTGGAGTCGATATTTTAAAAGTCGACATAACGTACCCAATCCGGGGCCACTTAGATGTCTGTCACGTGTACATATTAGTACTCAGGGAGTCAAAACCTTTCATTTGAGATATATTTCAAGTGGTTTCCTAAAATTCTAAAAACGCGAAAAAATTGTACTTTCAAGGACGTCTGTCTAGGGTTTTGGGGCCACTTTGAGGTCTTTCGTGACCATATTTGTAATCAGTGAGTCGAGCACTTCAGGAAATACTGCGTTTGAAGTGATTTCCTTCGCCGCTAATTCAATTTTGTGAAATTTTGTGCATTTTTTCTCATTAATGTGACCACTACGTGCCTCGACTATCTCTATTGTACCTTGAGGATTTCGTTGAGCAGAGTGCTGAAGTGTCCCAGCTAAACGAGATGCGTAGATCTTTTTAAGGGTATTGCAATCGAAGCCCCTTTGGTAGTGGAAATCCTAACTTTGATAACTCTTCTGAAAACCAACAAAGCAGCTGGACTCGATGGAATACCATCCGAATTCCTGAAAGCTGATCCCATCAGAACGGCTAGTATTCTACATCCGTTGATACAAGCGGCGTGGGAAAACGAAATCTATCCCAGAGACTGGAAAGACGGTGTGATTGTTAAGTTGCGTGACCTTTAGAATTGAATATTTGTTGCAGTATATCAGTTTTGTACCTTTTCCAAATCTAATGGCAACCATCATTTTCGAGTGGAAAAGGTTTAGAATCGAGTCTACACTTAAGTCGCATCCAGCTGGTTCCCTTATTGAGCGGTCATGTCTCGTTTGTCAACCTTACCAACACTCTGCGTTTCTTTCTGGAGCAGTCTGAGGAGTTTCAATCACCGCTGAGCCAACCGTAAATGTGGAGACCACTTTTTCGTTGGGGAATTCCCTGGAAAATTGTTTTCATTATAAGAGAGTCCTACAACAACGCAAGATGTTTTGTTTTACACAATGGGCAGCTATCCGATTCTTTCGAAGTGCGACAGGTAGATGTTCTATCGTCAATTCTCTTTCTACAGGCGATAGATGATGTTTTGACGGTCAGTGTTGGAACAGTGGAGTGGTTAGGTTAGGTTAGGTTGAAAGGGGTGAAAATACTGCAAGACGCACTATCTCACTCAGATCTCGGTGGATCCATAGCGCTCCCAAGGGTATATGTGGTTAGTGAGGAAGGATAGAGAGGGGGTTAAGGGGAAGTTTTAGGTGTGGGGGCCTCCCTGAACCATCCTGAGTTCTGAATGAATGTTAGGATGTTGTGGAAAAACAGAGATGTCGCCCAGTTCTTCGAAGACATATTCTCCAAGGGCCGCTTTTGTGGTTCTAGCAGGATGTGGTTTCGCAAAGGAAGTGAGGGGAGCCCTCCTCTGCCTCTTCATCATCACACCCTCTGCATAAGTCCGATGATAATAAGGGTTCCCAGTGAGTTGTGGCCCGTTAGGGCGCCAACCATGAGAGATAATTGAGGCCTGCTTAACTTGAGTAAGTATTCAGTTTTTTTTCTTTGAAATATTTGGCCGAGATTCCTTGAAACCCGACAAGTGTCGATGGATGACCATCTGACATTTGCAGCTTCTAAAAAACTCTGGTGTATTCTACTTTTTTCTGCTTGGAATACAATGCAATTTGGAAGCCTTATAGATCTATTTATAGGTGGGTTATCTGAGTAGATGCCTGACCCAACCCCCTCTAAGGTTTTGAAACCGCCAGTAAAGACCGGTGGAACGAAGTCTGTTTGAATGTTTATGTCTGTAAAATTCGTTATAGTTCTGTGACCGTAGAGGCCTCTTTTCCAATTTTTACTTTGCTTAGGTCTTAAAACACTTTTGGCTGCCAACTCTTTCGTAAACAGATCGAGTGGGGCAAATGAAAGGAAAGCTTCAAGGGCGGCCGTTTGTGTGGTCCTAAAAGCACTGGTTGTGCCAATACACGCTAGTCTCAAAAAAACAAAACTAATGCTCATAGGTTGCTCCATACAGCAGCGTTTTATTCTACAGGAGGCGCCAGTAGAAGAAGTTGAAAAGTTTAACTTCCTTGGAAGTATTGTTTCAGCAAATGGTGGTACTGATCTGGATGTTGAAAGTAGAATTGATAAAGCTCGTGCAGCCTTTGGTACTCTGTTCTATATTTGGAAATCCAACGAAATTGCCTTATGCACTAAATGCACACCGGATTGGAAGACCAAGAACAACATGGAAATCAACAGTCGTAGCAGAAGCAGACACCGTTAAAATATCAAGCGGCAGACCGTGAAGGATGGAAACGATTTGTTGGCGCCCTATGCTGCAACCGGGGTTACACCTTACACGACATGATGATGATGGTTGTAACATTTTGGATACTTGAATTGTTACTTCCCTGGGTTTTGTTAGCTTCCGTTTTGACGTCTTGCTTCTGCTGTAACTTCAATTTAATAGCATTCCCAGTGATTCTTATTCCAGAACTTTGAATTCTCATTACCTATCATTGGCTTGTATTTGGCTGGAAATCCAGCTTAGAGAATAGAGCCTGACCATTCTTTATCTACATTAAGACCTATACAGACCTACAAGTTTGTATGATATATTTAAAAAATCGTTAAAATACTCATCCATGGAAGTAGAATCGTTTGTTTTGTAGAGCAAAACTTCTGAACGAATCCTACTCTCTTCACCAATCCAGAACCTTTTAAAATTCTTTGAAGCGAGAGTCCCAAATTTCTTTGCACTATTGCTGGTTAAATTACCAGTCTTAAATAATTATATGAGGATGGGTAGACCGTTTTAAAAGCAATATTCATACAAACCTACGCACAGATTTCACATTCAAGAGCTTCGTTGCATCCGTTTCAATCAGGGTTTTCAGATTAGGCTTTTTATTATAAATTGGGCTTTCTTTTTTGTAGATTCGCGACAAGGATTTGATAAAAGTAGCCTAATTTTGTACTTCTATTACTATTTAGAAAATTCGTAACATAAGTCCAACAGTACATGTATTTAAATTCGTCCAGATTTTTAGCCAAAAAATAAGAAGACCGTGGAATGTACAGGTAATTCTAGATGTTTTAGACGAGATTGGAATAATATTTGGGCTATATTTAGGGCAGCGATTTTGGGCTACAATAATTCTGAAATTGGGCTACACAAGTGCTTCTTGACCAGACAACGCTAGATTCAATATCAGACACAGCCTTTCGTAGTCCGTAGACAACAGCAAATTGTCATCGTTCAAAAGAAGACTTTTGGAGTTCATCTTTGAAACTTACGTACGATATTTAGCTTTCCTATTCATTTGATTTTTTCATTCTTTCGCAAACGAAAATAGGTAAAGAGGATTGCTCTATAGTTAATGGGGTGTTCGAATATATGTGATCCAAGCTTGAAGTCTTTCTTACCTTAAGATGAATAGTGTAAACCTAACGCAATGCTCAATAGACTAAACTTTCCCCCAACGTAAAAATCTTTCAAAACAATAAATTGCTGAGATGTACGTAAATTTAACAATGCTTAGACTTTTTTTATGATTTAAGTTCATATATTTAAAAACAAAAAAATAAAACTCTGACCAATTTCTATGAATAAAATGTTAAATAATTGAAAATTTTGAATGTTTTTGCCGAAACCGAGAACAGAAATAAATTATTTAAAACTAGATTTTGTTTGTTGTTTCTTTTTTTTAATAATTGTGCAATTTTTGTTTTGTTGTTTCAATATTACTACTAAAATTGTGAAATCTTCATCTAATGTGAATTTAAAACTACATAAATTGTATATAAATACCTAGGGTTCTTTTTTAGTGAGCACTTAGAGTTCTCTTCAGTTCGTGTTCAAAAACATTTCGTTTTATTTTTTTTTATACATATTTTTGTTTTACTATAATTTTTGAACACATTAATGTTTTTATTTTGTTATTTTTTATCTTTCTGTTATTGTTGAGCAATTTTTCTATTTTTTTGTTGTTGAAGAGGACGTTTATCTACTAATAAATGCATTGGTTTGTTGTTGTTGTTGTCTTTTTCGGTTTGACTTTGTTGTTGCTTGGTGTTCGTTTCTAGAAGTTGTTTCTTGTTGTAATATAGTCGTTGATGACGGCTGCAGCAGCTGAAGCTGATGCTGACGTTGATGGTGCCCACTATTACTGGTGCCACCACCACCAACAACTCCTCTACCTGAAGATGTCTGCGATGATGATTGTGATGGAGTGTCAGTCAAATTGTCTTCCATACCATATTCGTCTTGAAATCGTACATGATGCTGTTGACGTCTGTGAAGTGTTGTTTTCTCCATTGGAGATGGTTGCTGATGCAGCTCCTTTTGTTTGCTAAATAATAATGATGATGATGAGGTTGTCTGCTGAAGATTATCCCTGCTATCTATTTGTTGTGGTGGTTGCTGTTGCTGCAGTGCACAGAACTCATTGCAGGAGCAATCGGAAATTATTGATGGATCTTCAGGTGTTGGCGATCGAAACGTTGTTTCTGGACTGAAATGATACAAGAATTAAAAAAAAAATGAGTTTTTGATACTTTTTTATATTTGCATATATTTAATACCAAGGAATATAAAGTTAAGTTAGTAACTTTATATTCTTTGCTAATACCAATTTTTTAATTTGAGAAAGAGATAGATACATTGAACCGAATAATGCAAGGGACAACACTTTTTAAATATTGTTTTTTTGCATTGCTAAGCTGATTTCAGTTTTTTAACATAATGTAATTTGTAACATAGATTTTAATAGTGTTAAAAATTATGCGTTCAGGAGATTCACAAAGGGTTCAAAAATAAATAAAATCGATTCAACACGAAGAATTTTGGAATTCTTCACGCGTTATTTTAAACTTAAAATCGATAGACTCCATACTAATATAGCTGGTCAAAAACGTGTTTTTTAATGAACATTGTTTAACCTATTTTAACGTTTGAAGGGGCTAGGGGAAAAACGGCTTAAATCCACTTTTTGACAAAAAATAAGCTAATGATGACATCTTGTAGATTTGTATGAGTACTTTGTTATGTAGTATAACTCTCTTCACAATGGACTTTAAAAACTAGCAAAATGACACACCTGTGGCATCCCTGATGGCAGACACAACCATTTTATTTTCTAGAAACCGTTAAGATTCCAGTGTTAGACGAAAAAACTGAAATATTCATATACTTAATAAATAATAGTAAATTAGCCAGCAAAAACAACAATAATTTAACCCATTATTTGGATTTTTCTGATCATTTCGAGTTTTTGAGCAGTTGCAACTTCCAACAGCCAAAATAATTTAAAAAAATTCAGATTCGATCAGATAAGGTCTAAAAATTATTTTCAATTAAACGCCTTTGGGAAAATTTCTCAACATTTTCTACTATCTTCTTTAAATTTTGTTGTTGCATATGCATATTCAAGATCATATTTTAAGACATTTCAAAAGTAATCTCGGCTAAGTTCTTGACTTGAACAATGTTTTTTTTTTTTAAATTTGAAATTTTGGACCGTATTGCGACCGTAATAGTGAAGCTCCTGTTTGAAAGAGAAATACAAGTTTACAAAATTTGAAAGTTAAAATGTTACTCTTAAGGCAAGCTTTTCAGTGCGAGATCATCCTAGTCTCGGGGTTAAGCTTGAGTTATCTCCGTAAACGAGTTTTTCAGTCAATAGAAATCCTAAGTTAACTCCGAGTTAACTCTTCTAATTAAGCGACTTAACTCGGGATCAAATTGCGGCCTTTTCCAGTTGTGGCGCCATCTCGATTTCGATAAGGAAAGTTATTGTCAGTGCAATCTCTATTCCGACGCGGGAAAGGCGTAATAGGGTGATAACCATAGTGTCGCACGACGCGTCGTTGGCCCTAGATTTTTGTCAACTTAAAGATAAAATTAATCCTCAACCAAAAAACTGTTCCTGAGTTAACTCGAGGTTAATTTATTTTCAGGATTAGCTAACTATGATTTAACTCAGAGTGAATCCTCAACTAAAAAAACTGGCCCTAAGTGATTTCATTTTTGCAAATGTTATAGCAATTTCTCCTTCTTTAATACGAACATAATTATTAGCCTATTGAATAGACCGGAAAATGAGAGGTATAAAGGAACAATTACGTGCAAGGGTTTTTATTATTGAATATGTTTGCTTGACCCATAAGCATGCTTAAAACCAAAAATGCTACTAAATTCACCCATGCGTTTCTGAGAGAGTGGTCATACTGGCCACTTTTCAGTATTTTTGGTATAACTCGAAAACTAAGCCGAATTTAAAAATTTTACGTATAATACTTTTTGTTCAAAATTAAATTTCCTATTGGAATGGATAGTTCAAAAAATTTTACGAAAAAATTTAAACAGGAAAAGTTAACAAAAACCATCTTAAAAAAAATAAAAAAATCAAGGATATCTAAATTTTTAAATAAATTGTGCATAACTTTTTTTGAAGCAAAGATAGGGTAAAGACACGATGTTCAAAGGGTAGACACGGTGCATTCAAGAGGACACAAGCGTCCACAAGCTTTTTTTCAAAGCGAACCTCTGTCTATCAACTCCTACTCTCACCTCCAAGTGGTGAACATCGGGTGCCTAGTACCTTTAACTGAAGATGGGGTTCCAATCCCTGTGGACGGTTTTAGGGGGCAGCAAACGAGAGAGGGGGGGGTGAGTGTTCCCCCTAAGGCACTTCTCCTTCATCCGGGATGAAGATGGAATCAACGGTGGCGTCTACAGTTCCAGTTAGGCTGAACTACTTAGTGAACACCTTATACGGGCTACTACGACATATTCGGAGCTCAGGCCTATAAGGAACGGTTAATCCGGCTCCCCGCCCTTGGAGTTATATATACAGGGTCTGGTCCTCCAGGTTGGGGGTCGTGCCGTCGGGGTGACTTCCCGGCCACGTAAAGCTATTTTAGTTGCGAAGCATCAACAAGCCTCGGATACGGACGGATTTACTGTTGACGAACCTAGCAAACGAAATAAGGACAACGAACTTCGGATCTGCACGTGGAATGTTCTGTCTCTCTATAGACCACGTGTAGCCGAACATTTAGCGGAGGCCCTAGACTGCTACAAAGCAGACATCACCGCCATCCAAGAAGTGCGATGGGATGGGCCGGGCAAAAGAAAACTGAAAGACTGCGATATATACTAGGGTGTCTGTTACCGACCACAAGGGCAGCGTCTTTTTGGATGTGGATTTGTTGTTAGAGGCAGACTGAGGCAAGAGGTCTTGAGTTTCAATTATGTGAACGAACGCCTCACGACAATTCGCATCAAGGCTAAATTCGCCAACATCATCCTGATATGCGCGCATGCCCCCACAGAGGAGAAAGATGACGACACCAAGGACGAGTTCTACGAGCTCCTGGACAAGACATATGAGCAATGCCCTAGCTATGACATTAAAATTGTCTTGGGTGATTTTAATGCCAAACTAGGAAGAGAAGACGTCTTTGGTGGCACAATCGGAAGATACAGCCTGCACGAAACCACCTCCGATAACGGACTCAGGCTAATCGACTTTGCTGCGGGGCGAAACGTTGTGGTAGCTAGTACGCAGTTCCCGCATCTCGATATTCATAAGGGGACATGGCGAATTCCTGGTCAATCAACCGCCAACCAAATTGACCACATTGCGATCGACGCAAGACACTCCTCCAGTATCAAGGATGTCCGAACGTTCCGAGGAGCCAACGTTGACTCGGACCACTACCTCGTTGTAGCAAAGGTAATGCTACAGATATCCAGACCAAAGCCAAAACAGGGAAATACTGTCAGGAAGTTCAACGTCGGACGGCTAAGTCGCAAGAAATCGCCAGGTCCTTTTCCGATCAAGTCTCTCGCGCCCTCTTAACTAGTCCTTTGCCGCCAACTGCAAACATCGAGAACCAGTGGAAGAACTGCCAGAAAGCCATCAGAGATGCCACCTCTGACGTGCTGGGCTTCGCACGACCACCACAGCGAAACCCCTAGTTCGACGAGGAATGCCGGCAAGTACATGCAGCCAAACAACAGGCATACAAAGCGGCGCTGCATAGAAGGACCAGAGCTGCTCGCGAGCTCTACGAGCAGAAGAGGAAAGAGGAACACAAGCTTCTTAGAAAGAAAAAGAAAGAGCATGAGAAGCGCGCGATCGAGGAATTAGAGGGATGCCACTGCAGGAATGAAGTTCGGAAGTTTTACCAAAAAGTAAAAAGAGCCTCCCAAGGCTACAAACCCCGAACCGAAGCCTGCAAGGACGATCAGGGGAACATCGTGGTGGAATCGCAGTCGGTGCTGAGGATATGGAAAAATCATTTCTGCAAATTGTATAACGGCGATGACGAACCGAATTCCGCTACCATGCAAATTGCACCATTCAACCTGGACGACGTAGGCCAACAATTCCATCCACCCGATCTTGACGAAGTGAGGATAGCCATATCTAAACTTAAGTCCAATAAAGCTGCTGGAGCTGATGGCCTTGCGGCTGAGCTATTCAAAGCGGCTGGCGATGAATTGGTTAGGAGTATGCACCAGCTCATCTGTAAAATATGGTCGGAAGAAAGCATGCCCGATGAATGGAACCTCAGTATTGTTTGCCCGATCCTCAAGAAAGGCGATCCTCTGGACTGCACCAACTACAGAGGCATCAGTCTTCTTAATATCGCCTACAAGATCTTCTCTGCCGTACTTTGTGAACGCCTGAAGCCATTCGTCAACAACCTGATAGGTCCATATCAGTGTGGCTTTAGGCCAGGGAAGTCCACCATCGATTAAATATTCGCACTACGGCAGATCTTGGAGAAAACCCAGGAGTTCCAAATCGATACCCACCACCTTTTTATCGATTTCAAGGCCGCGTATGACAGCATCTATAGAGACGAGCTATATAGAGCAATGTCTAGTTTTGGGATCCCTGCCAAACTCGTCCGTTTGTGCAGGATGACGATGGAGAATGCACGCTGCTCCATCAAGGTCGGCAAAGACCTCACCGACACCTTTGATGTCAAAAAAGGTTTTAGGCAAGGCGACGCGCTGTCATGCGACTTCTTCAACATCGTTCTTGAAAGAATAGTGCAAAACTCTCACGTCAACACCAGAGGCACAATCTTTCAAAAGTCCGTCCAATTACTCGCTTACGCTGACGACATTGACATAATCGGACGAACAAAGCGTGATGTCAGTGGTGCTTTTGTGAGCATTGAGAAGGAAGCCAAGAAGATGGGTCTAACGGTGAATGAAAGCAAAACAAAATATATGCTGTCCACAAGAAAGGACACCCAACACCGACGTCTCGGACAGAACGTCACTATAGACAGCTATAATTTTGAGGTAGTCAGAGACTTTGTCTACCTAGGATCCGCTTTAAACTCAGCGAACGACACCAGCGCTGAGATCAAACGAAGAATTACTCTTGCCAATCGCTGTTTCTTTGGGCTAAGAAGGCAAGTGAGAAGCAAAGCCCTCTCTCGAGCAACTAAACTGTCCCTGTATAAGACGCTTATCATCCCGGTCCTGATGTATAGTGCAGAGGCATGGACACTGCTAACAGTGGATGAGAACGCGTTAGGCTGTTTTGAGAGGAAAATTTTCCGGGTGATTTTTGGTCCCGTCTGCATAGATGGGGAATGGAGAAGAAGATACAGCAACGAACTGTATGGGCTGTACAGCGACACCGACCTGGCCACAAAGGTGAAAAGCCAACGACTGAGATGGCTGGGTCATCTAGAGCGAATGGACACCAATGCTCCGGCCCGGAAAGTCTTTGAATCCAACCCCGTGGGACAACGCAGTAGAGGTGGACAGCGTAAAAGGTGGCGCACGCAAGTGGAAGAGGACCTCAACCAACTTGGCGTGCGAAACTTGAGACAGCTAGCTAGAAACCGAGCCGGCTGGAAGAAGCTTGTTGGTTGAGGCCCTGGTCCACCCCAGACTGTAGCGCCACAAGTAAGTAAGTAAGTAAGTAAGGGTCAAGACACGCATAAACAAAACAAAGTAGAGACTAAAGGCCTTAATATGGCATGTTCAAAAATTAATATTTGTTCAAAATTGAAGGAGATATTCCCATTCAAACCTTATCATTTCTTATAATTTTTCTCAGTTTTGGCCAGAAAGTCCCTTTTTCGGTACAATATGGCAAACACATTCGTAAAAATATTCGATATCAAAATTTTTGATTTAATATGACATTAGAACTATAGAGAATTTATAAAAAGGATGTAAGTTCGCAATTTCGTTTTTCGGCTGTTTTAAATGCGTTCAGACCTACAGACCGAACGGCTGGTCCGATTAACATAAGATTTGGTACTAGGTGGTAGGAACGTTAAATTTGTCATAAAGTACCAAAAACTAGGTTTTCGGGCAAAAAGTGCGGAAAATGATAAGAAATGGTAAAGTTTGAATGGTTATATCTCTGTCAATTTTTAAATAATATGGCTTTTTTAACATGTCATATTAAAGCCGTAAGACTCCAGTTTACTTTGTTTATGAGCGTTTTGAGCGTATCTTTGCTCTGAAAAAAGTTATGCGCAATTTAGAAAAAAATTTAAAAATCTTAGATATTTCGATTTTGTTGGTTTCTGTTAACTTTTCCTGCTTAAATTTTTTCGTAAAATTTTTTGAGTTATCTATTCCAATAGAAAATTTAATTTTGAACAAAAAGTATTATATGTAAAATTTTCAAATTCGGCTTAGTTTTCAAGTTATACCAAAAATACTGAAAAGTGGCCAGTATGACCATTCTCTCAGAAACGCATGGGTGAAGTTAGTAGCATTTTTGGTTTTAAGCATGCTTATGGGCCAAACAAACATATTCAATAATAAAAACCCTTGCACGTAATTGTTCCTTTTTAAAAGGTCTATTCAATAGGCTATATGTCAAGTCCTGAGAGAGAATGGGATGCAGCATTTAATATGTACATTAGGGTGGTCGTTAAAAAAAAGGTCATCCCAGATGGGCCCAAATTGTCTCTAACTGAAGAAACAAAAATTCCCTAATTTTTTCAGATTTTTATTTTCAACACCTATAGTCGCTGTAGGGGTAAATTAAATTTCCCCTTTTTTTTGCATACTAGAAAATTCGCGTAAGATCTGCCAAAAAAATTCAAAGCATGTAGGTGGAAACTAATCAAGAAAAAAATCCTACGGGAGGGGGAAAATATAACCCCCGCTTGGACGGGAGGGGCAATTTAATATAATATTTGCATAAAATAGAAAAAAATTAATTAAAAAAACAACGGCAATATTTATAGTAATGTTTTGTAGCTTTTTGGAAAGCCAGAAGTCCATTCTTACGACTTGTTTTTAAATAAAAGTTTTTTGATGAATATATTTTGAAGAAAACTTATTATTTTATTTTTTAATTATAGGTTTGAAAACAGAAGAATAATCAACTATTAAAATGGATTTCTGGCTTTCCAAAAAGCTACAAAACATTACTGCAAGTGTTGCCGTTGTTTTTAATTATTTTTTCTATTTAATGTAATTATTTTATTAAATTGCCCCTCCTTTCCCCAAGCGGTGGGAGATATTACCCCCCTCCAAGAGGATCTTTTTCTTGTCTACTTCTCACCTACATGTCCTGAATTTTTCGGCAGATTTTATGTGAGTTTCCAAAAAAAAGGGGAAATTTAGTTTACCCCTACAGCGACTATAGGGGATACAAATAAAAATCTGAAAAAAATAGGGATTTTTTTCTTCATTTAGAGCTAATTTAGGCCCATCCAAATAATAAGACTCAAAAAAAAAAAAAAAACATTATAACGACCACCCTAATGTACATACGAGTAAAAAGAGTAGAGATTTGATAGAAATCTGATTTATTAGGCATTGCCAATAGTAGGGGCGTTAGTGCCCGATATGAGGGCATACCTTTCATTTTGACCTGACGGATTGAGCTAAAGTACACTAAAAGTTCATGTCCTAAGTTTACTTTTAAAAAGTGTTGCCAAGGTGGCAACCCTCCCCTCGCACGAAGGGGTTGAAAAAAAATTGGTCGTTTTGGAAACAAAATTTGAAAAGCCATGAAAAGTTAGAAAAATATTTTTTTTAAATAAAATTTAAAGATGCGGTATCGACGCAGAATTCCACAATCTACTACATTACACCGAGAGTTGATTGAAAACCTACTTTGGTTTTTTCAAATTGCCAGGGAGGGAGGATATGAAAGATTAACAAACTTAAATATTTAACTTGGACTAATATAAGTATATGACACATGTTTTAAGGGTTAAGTCATGGACTATTTTTATACTTAAGCTCAACCCGTCAGGTCAAAATAAAAGGTTGGTCTCACTAACAGCCCCACTACAATGAAACGTTTCACTGTTTTTTATTTACCTTCGTGGGTGATTCTTAGCAAACTGGTAATTTTATGTCCCTCGGCGATTTCAGGTAGGTATTTAGACACAGTATTTTCTGGCTTTGGGCCTTTGGCACCTAATATATGCGAAATTAAAAAAATATAAAATACCAGCTAAAATGTCACCTAGTTCTGGAAATGGGTCATCCCTAGATAACTTGTAATCAAGGCTTAAAGTTTCTCAAGGTCAAGCAAGATCACGCATGATTTTTGGCACCTTATTTGAGAAATTTTACAAAAAAAAAAAAATTATACTATTATTCATATATAAAGATAGGTTACTAGATCATCAAAAAAGGTCAGTTAGTTTCAGTTAATTCAGTGATTGGTCAGCCATAGATTTTTTCTCTCGATTTTCATTCTTATGCCAAAAATCGTTCGTGACCTTGAAAAAAAGACCAATTGCTGAAACTAGCTGACCTTTTAATCTAGGGGTCTTTCAGATAGTTACAGTTTTTGCAAATTTCCCAAAAATGAGATGTCAAAAAACGGTAAGACCTTAAATTTTTGTTTACAAATTCACTAAAAATTCATTAAAAAAAATTTGAATGGGTGACCAATTACTGAAATTGGTGACCTTTTATGACCATGAATTGTGCATAATTCTTTTACTTAACGACCCAAATGAGGTGCAAAAAGTTTTTTTTTTCCATGAAATTAAATTTAAAAATTCAAAGAATGAAATGGTTGATCAATTACTGAAAATAGTTGACCTTTTTTCACGAGAGTTGTTAGTTATCGAAATCCTCTACTTATCCAGATCCTGTGAAAAATGTATTAAAGTTTTAACCTAATGTGAACAAACTGCCCCTAATTTGCACATAAACAAAAATTATATCAACAATACAAATACAATATTAAACTCAGTTTTAGTTTTAATTGTGTGCAAATTTCCATATAAAGTTTTTTAATTTCGTTTAATTATAAGTTTAAAGGTAACACGTTTGAAAAAATGAAAAGTCAAAAAGACAAACAAATTAAAAATATTGAGGGAAACAATACACATATTTAATCATGAAAACGCATATAAATTCCATTAAATTTGTAATTTTTTTGTTTGTTTTCGAGTGCATTTTAATTTAATGAAATTAAAACAAAATGTTTGTATTATGTACTTTAAACTCAGCCTTTGAACAAAACAAAATGAAATATAAATTTCAAGGGGTGGATTTGTTGAATACGAAAAAATAAAAAAAAAATCAATCCAATACCTAGAATAAAATGGAAAAACAAATTATTTGCATAGTTATGTCGAAAGTTTATTTTTATTTGCATTTTTTTTGTATACTCTGTTGCGGATTGGGCTAATTTTTTAAGTAACATTGTGTATATAACGACACCCTTTGGTATATTTTTTTGTTCTTCATAAAAGCATGAAAACTTTATTCGAATTTTAAAATATCAAATAAAAAAGTTTATGTGATAGTTGAAATGTTAATACGACATTCAATTTATGTGTGTACAAGTGTACATTGTACATAATACTCTTACCCAGCAGCAAGAGCAAGTAAGTCCCAAGAGTATATTTTACTTGTTTTAAATGGCAAGTATTGGTATCAAAAAAAATGAATAGATTTTACTTAAACATATAAAAATATGTAGATATAACTATAGAGCAATGATTTTTAATAGAGTCAAATGAGCTAAAAAGTAACATATTATGCAAAAAAAAAAACTAAAACTAAATTTGAAAAAATACTGTCCGTTTGTACATGTGTATGCTAATACAGTAAATAGAGCTAGAGCGAACCGATTGGTTTCATATTCGAGAAAGGACATTTGCAAATATGTAGTTAGTATGTGATTTCCACTGCTCCACAGTGGCGCAGCACAAAATAATTAAAGATTTATTAAAACAATCCACGACTGAGTTCTTCAGTTTTACCCCCAAAGTGGATAAATATTACGGAACCAAGGGCGCTCAATAATGGGCTCTGCAAAAAAGCGAGCGGCGATCTCAAGTTTATCGGGGTCAAGCCGTTCACGACAGAAGTATCTCCGTCCTCAACTACCAGGTTGTAACATGGGATAGATCAAAGAGACGCGGTGACATGCTTCAATGCATGCGCTGCCAAAGGTTCGGCCACGCTGCAGCAAACTGCGAAATGCAGTCAAGCTGCGTGAAGTGTGGTGAGAACCATATTAAGGGAGAGTGCAAGCTCGGAGAGGAAAGGGTCGATGATATGACCCAGCTTAAATGTGCAATTTGCCGAAAAGGGGGGCACCCTGTTAACTATCGGGGTTGCTCAGCATTTCAGCAAATTCGTACCAACAAAGCGACATCCGCCAATCCCCAAATTTCCTACTCCCAAATGGCGGCAGGAAGGGGACACACGGTACAGCCTGTAGCTTACCTTGCCTAACGAGGTAGTGGTTCGAGTCAACGTTGGCTCCTCGGACCGCTCGGACATGTTTAATAATGGAGGAGTGCCTCTATAGCAATGTGGTCAATCTGGTAGGTGGTTGATTGACCAGGAATTCACCATGTCCTCTTGTATATTTCAAGATGCGGGAACTGCGTACTAGCTAGCTACCTCAACGTTTCGCCCCGCATCAAAGTCGATTAGCCTGATTCCGTTATCAGAGGAGGTTTCGTACAGGCTATATCTTCCGATTGTGCCACCAAAGACGTCTTTTCTTTCTAGTTTGGCATTTAAATCACCCAAAACGCTTTTAATGTCATATTGCGTTTTTCTTTTTTGGCTCTGAGCAAAGCTCTGAGCGATCAGAGCAGCGCTCCGAGCAGATTATGATCAGATTCCTCGGATTTAATAATGAAACACACTTGAGCACTGAACTGTCTTCTCATATGTGTTTTTGGTAGATTTCGTGAAATTTCTTGCAATTTTTTTAAAAATGACGGGCGACTGTCAGGGACTGTCCAAAGAATCCATTTTAAATTATGTATCATTAAAAAAAAGAGTGAAGTTGGCTTCGCTGAGCGTTTCGCTCGATTCGCTCGGTCATATAATCCTGAGCTAATTGAGCAAGCTCTGAGCTAGCTCCGATGGAAAAAAGAAAAACACTTTTTATGCTCTGATATGTCTGAGCTAAAAAAGAAACATAGAGTTTTCCGTGATCTGCTCTGAGTTTAAAAAGAAAAACTCCAATAGCTAGGATATTGCTCATATGTGTTATCCATCTCGTAGAACTCCTCTCCTTGTTGTTGTCATCCTTCTCCTCTGTGGGGGCATGCGTGCATATGAGGCTAATGTTGGCGAATTTAGCTTTGATGTTAATTGTCCTGAGGCACTCGTTCACATAGTTGAAACTCAAGACTTCTTGCCTCTAACTTCGAATCCACATCCAATAAAATGCACGATTGAGTCGCACGTACTTGCTCTTATGTTCAAGACACTACGGGTTTAAGAAAATTGTATATAAAAACATGGAAATTATGAGAGAAAAATGAAATACGACATTTAAATTGGCAAAAACAACTCTTTTAACAATTTGAGGTGAAAAAAAAGAATGCCATCTTAATTCATAATTGAATATGATTGCATGGGAAAAAAAATTTTAAATCGTTGGAGGGGTTTTTTAAAAAAATAATTTTTTATATATAAAATTCTTGAAACATTTTCAAGAAAAAGTTTTGGTATGAAAATCTAAAGCATATATTTATGTGTATATAAAAACAAAATTTGAAAAAAAAATTGTCAGCCCGTTTTTGAGACATCGAATTTTCAAAAAAAAAATGAAACTCTTTTTAAAAATTCAAAAACTTTTGTTTTGAAAATTTTGATATGCAATATTATTAAATCTTATCTGAAATTTGTACATAAAAAAAATCATCTAAATCCGTTTAGCCGATAACGAGAAAATTCAAAATTAAAAAAATAAGTTCTATGACAGGTACTATTAATAGTTGCTAAGTGTAAAATTTTATAATTTTTGGTTGTAGATCGTACTAATTTTAGTATATGAAAAAAGTTTAAGCAAAATCGTAGGAGTCGTTTTTAAGCAAACAAATATTTTCCTTTGCGGTTTTTTAACTTTTGTATGGAAGGTACCGTTATTTCTTCATAAATGTAAAATTTTTTCTAAAAATATTTTAGAGAGTACTAAAAACTCTTAAGTACCGAGTTTCAAAAAATCGATCATGTCGTTTCCGAAATATTTGATTTTCCAAAAAAATTTTGAAACATTGTTTAAAAATCCAAAAAATATTTTTTCAAAAATTTTGGTACACAAAACTATTTATATTTTCTGGAAGCTTCTGTATAAAAAATAATTGAAATCGGTCGTATCGTTTTGAAGAAAATAAAAAATTTAAAAATGGTTCTTTGGGAGGTACCATTAATAACCATTTTTGTAAAATGGTTTTTCACCCAAAAGATGCCTTTACTAAAAAAATGTATTGAATTTTTTTCAAGAAAAGTTGTCGAGCCAATTTTGAGAAAAATACGATTATGTGAAATTGCTAAAAAAAATTGTATGGCAGGTACCGTTATTTTTGGTTCTAAGAAAAAATGAAAAAAAACGTGTGGGCATAATCACCAAAAACCCCTATGAACCAAGTTTGAAGAAAACTGTAGACGAACAGACAGACAGACAGAATTGTGCCACCCATTTGTTTGGTGTTCTCTATCATCGTAATATCATGTTTGATTGTTTTTTTTTTGCACGAATCCAAAACTTGCCTTATAGTACCTATATCGCAAGTAAAAATACGCTGCCCTTGCGATCGGTAGCAGTCACCATAGTATATGTCGCAATCTTTTAGTTTGCTTTTGCCCGGCCCATCCCAACGCACTTCTTGGATTGCAGTGATGTTTGCCTTGAATCAGTATAGAGCCTCCGCTAAATGTTCGGCTGCAGGTGGTCTATAGAGAGACAGAGAATTACACGTGCAGATTCGAAGATCGTTGTCCTTATTTCGTTTTCGAGGTTCGTCAATAGTCAATCCGCCCGTTTTCGAGGCTTGTTGTTGCTTTGTAACACTCCTCCCGGTTTTTGTCTTCAAGACTGTTGATTGCACGATTTATTCTCTATGCTGAAATCATCCGCTGTAAACCATCCTTCTGATAGGCTAGTCCACGACTTCAGCCGTATTATGCAGCCAGTAATTTCCGACAAAAGATTACAATGTTGCTGTTTTTTATCTTTTATTCAGCACTCTTGCTTATAAGTTTAGCAAGTCAAGTCCGGACGAAACCAGAATTATCTTATTATATTTACTTGTTTGGCTACTTTATACTGAGAATACACTCTATTCCCCTTAAACTTCAGTTAAGAATAAGACATACATATTTTTTGATCCTACATTTACTAATTGAATTGTATAAAAAGAAAGAGTGATGTTAATCCTTCATTTTCAAAAAAAAAAAAACAGGGGGGTCATTCCGTATTTCGATTATCGCCAGACGATATCGTTTAGACGATAGTCTTGCTTTCCGTAACTTTGAAAATGACTATCGTCTTGGCGATCTCGTTTTGGCGATGAATTATTTGCTCTACGTAAGTCAATAATCGTCAAAACGCTATCGTCAAAACGATAGAGCTTAGACGATAGCAAAAGAGGTATCGTCTTGTAATTATTTGAGTGTTTTAAAAGTGATAAATGCTTTTTTGTTGATTTTTAACCATTGTTTTTTCAATAATATGAAAACGAAACAATTATTGAATAATTATGGCATATACATATGTATATCAGTTCATGGTTTGAGTTTTCAGAAAAAAATCTTACCAACTAATCATTCTTGCCCAATAATCGAATTAACAAAAAGTATCTGCCCAGTGATCAAAATTCGACCATTTATACCAAAATAATCGTTTATCCATACAGGCGTCTTTGTCAACAGGGCTCTCATCGCGTAAGACGATGATCGTCTGACGGTGTCTTTTTCACGTTTAGTTAAACGCGATAGTTAAGGAATGCCTACTCTTATTGGTTTTGAGAACAAAATTTAAGAAGCAAAATAGCATATCTTTGCTAGATATATGTATGTATGTATTTTATTCAATAATAAATAATTTTGATGCACATCAATAATTTTTTGACAATCTTGCACTTTTTAAATAACAAAAGAATTGGAAATCGTAGAGGATGAGAGAAGAGGCTACCAACCGTTAGGAACCCGCACCGTGATTAAAGGAATGGTCTTTTTTGTATTTTCATATTCGTTTTCAACACTTGTGCTTGTAAGCCAAAATCGTATTTTTAAAGGGACATTCTGATGACCATCTGCTTTCAGGCCTTATTTCTTTAATGTTGCGCAACGTAAAGAATCAATTTATCCACGAACACAAACTTTAACGGACGATATTGCAATTCAATTTTTAAAATAAACTGACATTTCAAATGAAATTACAAGGATTTTTTGTTTTGACAGCAAAATTTAATTTTCAAATTCATTTCATTCATTCAAAAAAATAAACGATAGAAGAGACGATAGTGATTGAGTTACGTGAAGCAAATTATAGACGATATCATTAAAGATAATCGTTTTGACGATTATCGTTTTAAAAATTACGGAATGACCCCCCAGAAAAATATCCAGCGTAACAGTTCTATCCAAAAGTGTAGATATATTTTATGTATTTTATTAGAATATCTTTCTTGTTTTTTTCTGGGATTGACGGTTGGAGTGACAACTCTCAAACTTTGTTGCTTAAAAAAGCCATTGGGATTTTTTCTTCCACAATTTTTTTTTGTTTTATTTTACCAAGAATAAATACAACCTTCGTAGAATCTGGTTTGCTCCTTAACTTATTTGTTCGTGGGAATAAAAACAAGGTCCCTGGGCTTGTCCTTCATATAACAAATTTAACGCATGGTAATGATTTTTTGTTGCAGATTTTCCCCGGGGGAGCCACGTGGAGTTGACACACCTATAGAATTCTCTTTTGATACAACATAACCCGACACTGAAGGCCTTGGTGGCTGGCGCAGTGACAGTGGTGTGTATTTTAAAACCCCCATTTCAGTTGCTTTTTTCTCACACCATTTTCAACCCCACTTAAATTGAGAAAAATACTTGACAAAGGTACATAGTGCATAGGTATGTGAATATGTGTACCTATGTAAATTTATTGCGTGTAGAACAATAAATGGTACAATGGGGTCGGACGTACTTGCTAACTAAAAAAATTTTTTTGAAACTATGCTTCAATGTACTAAGATTCATATAATTTACAATATTGCCAGATTTTTTTAAATATGATTCTTACAATAAGTGTGACTCACAATATGCGTACCAGGAATGGTTATAATATTCACCATCGTAAAGTTGTTAGATTCCTTTTAATTGCTGGATTGATGGCCTGTTGAAAAACTTCATTGATTTTAGGTTAATTTTCCAATGAAAAAAATACTTTCTCTTGAAATATAGAAAAAATGTTCTTACTTTTCCTTGGCTCAGAGAAACATATCAAAATGAAATGACTTAAGAAAGAGTTATCTTTTCAACACGCAGTTTTTGCTTGGTTCCATTAGCCTACTTTTATACATTATTTTCTTTTTATGTCGATTGTGAACTACAACAAACATAAACAATAACTCAAAGTTAAAAGTTCAAGTGAGCTCAACTCCATGATTGCGTTTCGCCCAGGTACGATAGTTGGGCTCATCAGTTAGATGACTATCGTACCCTTCTAAGACGCAATTTTGTATCGATGTTTACCGACTAATATAAAAATCACAGCATTAAGATACTATGAATTTTATTATTCTAAGGGAATTTGGTTAAATTCAGACACTTAGAATTTCAAATGCCCGCGCTCAGGCTTTTTATAATAATTGAATATGAAGAAAATTTGAAAAGAAATTCTTCTGTTTAAGTGGAGTGACCGAATATATAATTCAAAGTTAAAAGTTCAAGTGAGCTCAACTTAAACAGAAGAATTTCTTTTCAAATTTTCTTCATATTCAATTATCATAAACAATAACTTTTCACCTTAATTTAAAACCTTAAGAACTTGAGGTTTTTGAGATTCCGTCGATCTATATCTGTCTGACTGTCACTGTCGACTCAGCTTCAGGCTAGATGCTGGCTCGTTTTTCTTTACACTCAGTAAATAAAGTTTAGAATTTGGATGCTTATTCCGCTTTTTTTTAGATTCAAAAATAATGGAACGTACATAAATTTTTTGTAGCAATTATACAAAAAATGGTTTTAACTCAGGTTTGAGTTTATTGAAAAAACTAGGCCAACCTTCTTTTACCAATTTAAGAATTTCTTTCAAAACAGGATCCTTATCGGTTTCCTTCATCAAAATGTTGGCATTCACTAGAAAATCAGTAATCTCTACCTTTAAATCCACTGCCATCTGAAAGCAGTTTTCCTCGTATTTATCAAATTCAACATCAAGCCCTTAAGGTAATCTTATGATAGTCCATCAGCATTTCCGTGAAGATGCGTTGACTAATGCTCAAACGTATATATGGCCCATTAAAATTATAGGCCAACGTTGCAGGCGGTGTGCTGTCATTGTCGGAAGTTGTTTGCATGGATTAAAGATTAATGTAAGTGGTTTATGATCAGTGACCAGCTCAAAAACTCGACCATAAACATATTGATGGAACTTCTGAACTCCAAAAATTATAGAGAGTGCCTCCTTTTCTATCTAGCTGTACTTCAGCTGTTGTGCATTTAACGTTTTAGAAGCATGAGCTATTGGGCGTTCAGATCCATCTGCATACCGATGAAGAAGAACCGCACAAATTCTATGAGATGAGGCATCGGTATCTCAAATAAGCGGCAAATCCTCTACAAAATGAGCAAGGCCAGTAGCTTTGACAACTCCAACTTTGAGTTTATCAAAAGCGTCTTGATGACAGCTATTCAAAACAAATCCTAAATATTCCACCTCTTCCTGTGCAAACACACATTTTTTTATGTTACATCGAAGTCCATAGGATGCTAAGTGTCTAAGAAGCTCTGTAACTGTCTCTAGGTGTTCTTCATTGTTTCTTCCTGTGCAAATATAGTCGTCTAAGAACACAGCACAATTGTTCATACCTTTTATTATCTGTTCCATAGGTAGGAACATTTCAGGAGCACATGCAACTCCAAAAAGAACTCGCTGAAACTCTAAAAACCAAAGTGCGTGTTAACTACTAAGTAGGATTTAGACCCTTCCTCCAATGGTTTCTGTCAATAAGCTTCACTTAAATCGATTACAGTAAAAAACTCTTTAAACTTTAAGATTGTGGAATATTTCTTTTGGGTGTGGAAGTGGATAGCTGCTCACTTCTAGTTGAGGGTTTATAGTCATCTTAAAATCCCTACAAATGCGAATACCCCCAGAGGTTTTATTCACAGGAACAATCAGAGAAGATGGGCATCTTCTTGTTTCGACAGGTTTCAGAATTCCAAATTCAACCATCCTGTCTAATTCACACTTGAAACTGTCCATTTGTGCGAATCGAAGTTTTTCAAGAAAATAAATAGAAAAATTATTCATAGCCAACAATTAATCCATTTATTACTTAATTTTTGTGGAGTTTATGAATAAAATTCAATTTTAAAAGGTAATTGCAGCCTTTACTCCAAAATGCGTTTCGCCCAGGCATGGTGGTGGGCTCATCAGTTAGATGCCACCATACCCAATCTAAGACGCATTGTTTAGTCGATGGTTACCGACGTCTGCATATAATTTAGTGAGAAAACTCACTGTGAATTGTATATATGCTGTCTAAGGAACTTTAGTTAAGGTTGTGCACTTAGAATTTGTTGTTGTTTTGCCCGTGCGAATGGTATTGGCCGTGACTTAAAAAATTTGGAACGGCATTTGGTTTAACGTGCAACTTTGCAGTGAAATGCTGCAACACCTAATACTATCTTGAAAAACACCCTGGAATTGCTTGCACATCTCACTTATTTAAGCTCTCAGATCCTCTATATCACTTAAAGTCTTAGCGTATAAAACTTGGTCTGCACAATTTACTTAAACCCTAAGACATCGAACCAGTCCATACCAAGAATATTTCCACCTTCATGTGTGTCGATAACCAATAGCTGTAAATTATAATCCCGACCTTGAAACTGTTCTTTTACCTCAGCCTTTTCTTTGATCGGAACCGTATAGTTTTCATATGTTTTAAGCACTGTTGTAGATTGCAAACAGTTAATATCGCCCATTTTCTGAAATGCTTCTAGACTCATCATTGAACACGTTGCCCCCGTATCCAATTGCAATTCTGGTGGGACTCCATTCACGAACAATTTCACCATAAAATGTTTAGCATAACTTCTGATGAATTATGGCTTAAAGTCTGAATACTTTCCTCTCTAATAGTCTGAATCTGCTCAACCCTTTCAAATTTATTGTTCTGCTTCTTACATTGTAGACATATCGAAAAAAATGTGACCCGTTTCATTGCAAGTGCGACAGGTAGCCTCACGCATAGGACACTGAATATAAACATGTCTAATACCACAACCAGGACAAGATATTTTTACCTCTCTTCGATTGCTACTATGACCACGGAATTTATTCCCGCGACCACGTGAATGTGAGCGTCTCCTAGAAAAATGCCATCCTACCTGTTCTATTGCATCTACCTGCATGGTGATATCACCTTTAATAGCTAAAACTGACTTTTGTGTGAACTCTTAAGTCTCTGCAATTTGAATTACATCATCGAAACTAGGATTGGAACTTTGGAGTGCAGCGGAGCGCACAGCATCATGTGGTGTGTTAAGTACTATTAATGTCGCGAATAAAATTATCCACTAACGGTGCTTACAGCTTTCCTTACCGCTTTTCTTACCGTGGAGATCCGCTAACCATTCACCGTATGTTTGCCTTTCTTTCATACGTAACTGGAAAAAGGCATAACGGTCCGCTAAAACATTCGTTTCTTCCGAAAAATGTTCCGTAATCTTTTTTTATAAAATTCTCAAATTTTCGTTCTCTTCATTCAAATCAGAAAGTAAATTCCTTACTAGCTCATAGAGATCTGGACCTTACCACGATAAGAAAAATGCTTTCTTCTCAGAGTCCGCCACAACATTATAAGCTTGGAAATGTTACTTCAGCTGGTCGACAAATGATTTCCCGGACTGCTTACGCTTATCAAAAGCTGGAAACACCGGAATATACACTTGAGCTTGCACACTGCGTTTGCGTACCATCTCTTCCGACCCATGCGTCGCCGTTGGTGCCTTCGCTACACTCTCCCATATTTTTTTTATCTTTCATAATCTCCTTCATCCATACCTGTTGTTGCTCAAATAAATGATTTGAACTGCGAAACCATCTTATCAGACTATTGTACCGTGAGTTAATAAAAACAATTTAATTTAATGCTTGCTTAAGTTATAACTTTAATTCATTTTACTTACATAAATAACTAAACTAATCATACTAATCATTAATGAAGTTAACGCAGTGGAGGTTGAAAGCAGACTGACTGCTATCAAAAGCTTTACGCCATTAATTAAGAGAGATAGAAATAGTATGCATAATTTAGACTAGTCCTTAATCTTGGTTTTTGATACAAAGCCAGTTTTTTTTTTTTTTCAAAAACGACTTCAAAAGTTTTCTTAACCCGCCAATGGTAACCTATATGTCTGTGAGAACGGGCGTATTTTTGGAACTAGCCCGGTGCATAAGACCGTGCGTCACCGTTTATGTTAGTGAAATAGTAATAGTTGAATAATTTATTTTTTTGAAATTCTTGAGGGATATTTACGTTTTTTACCTACATACTTTGTTATTATTTTTACCGTTTTATTGTATTTCCTCTAGGATCAGTGAGTTTATTACAACATTGTATCAGTATTTAAAAAATCAACCATTTTTATTTCAAAAAACAACAATTTTTGTATGAATTAGTGTCATGTTTGGAATCGATTTTTTTGTTATTTTTTATGTGGAAGGATACCAGTTTTTATTTATTTTTAAAATTTTATAATATGGAAAGACTCCCTGAAATAATTTAATTCCAAAAAATATGACTTTTTATTTTTTTCTTAGTTTTCAAAAAGTTATGTTTAAAAACATCGTTATTTTCAATGCTCTAGGCAAAATAATTTATGAAGTATTAGAATTGAAATGAACGGGTCTTGGTTGATAAAATATCTTTGTTTTATTGTCAAATGTCATATTAAAAAAAAAAAATATTAATAACACGATTTGAAAAAAATCTTAAGTTGTAAGCCCCGGTCTGTGAGAACGGTGTCACCAAAGATGTAAGTCAAATTGACGTCACCGAAGCACGGGGCGGTTGGCGGGTTAAAAAAGTTTAATATCACTTTCAAAAAAATGTTTATTAATGGTTCATCCCTAAGAACCATTTCTCTGTTTTCGATTATCTTGAAAATGTTTTGACTGATTTCAAAATATATTTACTTGCGATATACATAGGTAGTAGGCTATTGAATAGACCTTTAAAATAACTGCGAAAAATATAAGAAATGCTAAAGTTTGAATGGGTTTATATCTATCAGTTTTGAATAAAAATGGCTTTTTTAACATGCCATATAGATCCCTCCAGAATATACTTTGTTTTGGGTCTATTCTTGCTCCAAAAAAGTTATGTGCAATTGGTTGAAAAATTAAGAAATCATAAATTTTTTGAAGTTTTTTTGGTTGGTTTTTGTTTATTCTTCCTGCAAAAAAAAAAAAAAATGTTTTTATAATTTTTTAAACCATCCATTATGATAGGAAATTTAATTTTTAACAAAAAGTTTTAAGATTTAAATTGTCAAGTTTGGCTTAGTTTCCAAGTTATACCAAACGCTCAGAAACGCGTGGTTGAATTTTGTAACATTTTTGGTTTCAAGCATGCTTATGGGCATGCATGGAGTTGGGTCGATCTCTTGTAACGATATTGTAATTGTTGTTAGTCAACTTATGTTTCTGATTCAGCTTAGTTTCGCTGGCCATAAACACATCTGGACTTTGGTCTTTCAACAATTGAAATAGATTAGCTCTACGTTCGGTCCTAATCAGTGAATTTACATTCACAGCAAGGATCCTAAGAGGCCTCTCTGACAGCGCACCTTTTAACCTCTTTAAATGCGATGGGCTAGGCAAAACAGAGTAGAGATGATCTACCCTAGCCGCCTGCTCACTTATCTGCTTTTGAAATCCTGTCAACTGGCTTTGAATTGCCAGGAACATGCTTCTAATTTCAGCCTGGAGCGTCCGGAGCCTTAGGCACGAGGGCCAGTTGGGCTAACTTCCCAAGTAACATTTTTCCTCTCATAACACTCTGTCAGATTCTTAGTAGATTTTTTAGTGGGAGTAGAATATGCTCTGGTAGTACCTAATATGGACATTATTATTATAGGCTATTTATTGATTATGTCATTTAATAAGGAACTAAGACGTTCATGGGATTTTATTGTTAAAATCATCAAAGGGGTCATTGAAGATGAGAAAACCGTGGAGTGCTATTAAATTGGAGGGTGCATTTTGGAGAGGGGGTGCAAAAGCACCAGTTTTGTTTTTTTGCATATAACTCGAAAACGAAGCAAAATATCGAAATAATTCTCAAAACTTTTTTTGTAGAGAATAAAATTTACCATCAAAATGGATTTTTGAAAAAAAATTTAAAAAATTTTTGGTTAGCAAAATTTTAAAAAGATCATTGCAAAAAAATGTGAAAAATCGCATATTTTGGTTTTTCTTACGTATTTGCTTATAACTTTCTTACCAGCAGAGATAGGTATAGGCATAGCTCCATATAAAAGAAAAGTTAATTAAATTTCTTTTAAAATAAATCTTTAAAAAAACAGTTTGGATAAAAATCGACCGAGAAATAGTCATTCAAACTAGGCTGATTTTAAATTTTTAAAGCTTTATGAATACGCTCAAACTAGGTGTATTAGTGAGCCATGACCAGTTAAGTCAAAAATAAAAATCAAATTGCAAATTTTTCACAGTTTTAGGGTTGCCATCTATTTTTTTTTTTTTTTCAAAATTTAGAATAATTGGCAAAATCCACACACTGGCTCTTACAAAGTCGGGTTTTGTACACATATGTAAGCATATACCTTCTCGAACATGAAAAAAAAAATAGTTCCAGACAAGTTTTACGGTTGAAAGTCCTTGCCAGACGAGCTCAACATTTTCAAAGTAGGTATTATAATAAATTACTTTTTTTTTTTAATTTCAAATAGGTAACTATTAAACCTTGTTTTACAAAGCCGGGTTTTCAATATATGTTAGCTAATGTCTCCTTGAATAGAGACAAAACTGTGCCAGACGAGTTTGGCTGTCGAAAATGCATGCCAGGCGGCCCTTAATGTTATAAAGTTGGTGATTTTTTTCCATTTGTTTTCTAATTTTTAAAATAATTATCAAAACTAACAAATCTACTTTCACAAACCGAGGTTTTTGGTAGTTTATGCCTTTCGGACAAAATAGTGCCAGACGAGTTAGGTATTCCAAAATAAAAGAAAGTTATTTCTTTAATACCTACTTAGAAAATGTTGAGCTGGTCTGGCAAGGACCTTCAAACGTTAAATTGGTCTATTACTATTTTTTTTTGCATGTTAGAGAAGGTATACGCTAACATGTGCTCGAAATCCGGCTTTTTAAAGGCAAGTGTGTTGATTTTGACAATTATTTTAAATTTTGAAAAAATTCGATGGTAACCCTTAAACTGGTCAAGACTCACTAATGCACCCAGTTTGAGCATAATCTAACAAGTCCATCAAAATAGCCAAAAATGCCATTCATAAAGCTTTAAGAATTTAAAATCATTTCTCGGTCGATTTTTATCCAAACTGTTTTTTTTTTTTTAATTTATTTTAAAAGAAATTTAATTATCTTTCTTTTATATGGAGCTATGCCTATACCTATCTCTGCTGGTAAGAAAGTTATAAGCAAATACGTAAAAAAAACAAAAAATGCGATTTTCACATTTTTTTTGCAATGATCTTTTTAAAATTTAGCTAACTAAAAATTTTTAATTTTTTTTTCAAAAATCCATTTTGACAATGACAACACAAGCTTGCTATTGTTCAGTCGGATTCTTTCTTTTTTCCCCATGCACCGATTCACCGATTGTTCATTCAAAATTATTCAATATAAATTGATGTATAATGCGCAGCATTGCACTGCACTTGTGTGGATTTCCATTTACACACAAACCCAACCTAAATTGTAAATTAATTCTTGACCAGTGTCAACTCTTTCAACTCATCCCCCCCCCCTTGTATGACCAACGAATTGTTGGCATACGAATCGGTGCATGGGGAAAAAAGAAAGAATCCGACTGAACAATAGCAAGCTTGTGCGTTAATAAAAATGCTAGTCGCTGTTGCAATTGATAAACAACGAAACCTGCATTGGGATAGAGCTAACCATGTGGCTTCAGTGGCACGGTGTGTAGTGCATCGGCCTCTGAATCGCAAGGTTCATGGTTCGCTCCCATATGACGGCAAAGAGTTTTTCAATTAATACGAGCATAACCAGACTAAGCACCACCAAAGGAGTCTGATGATCGAGGTGGCTCTCACCAAATATTTGCTGTCAACAAGAAAGGACACCCAGCGCCAGCACCGATGTCTAGGACAGAACGTCACTACCTACAGGCAGCTCTAATTTTGAGGTGGTCAGCGACTTTGTCTACCCAGGATCCGCTATATACTCAGCGAACGATACCACTGCTGAGATCAAACGAAGAATTACTCTTGCCAATCGCTGTTTATTGGGCTAAGAAGGCAATTGAGAAGTAAAGCCTTCTCTCGAGCAACTAAACTGTCCCTGTATAACACGCTTATCATCCCGGTCTTGATGTATGGTGCAGAGGCATGGACAACGGTGGATGAGAACGCGTTAGGCTGTTTTGAGAGGAAAAATCTCCGGGCGATTTTTGGCCCCGTCCGCATAGATATGAGGAATGGAGAGAAGATAAAACAAAGAACTGTAGGTATGGACTGTACATGTACAGCGACACCGACCTAGCCACAAAAGTGAAAAGCCAACGATTTTTAGATGGCTGGGTCACCTAGAGCGAATGGACACCAACGCTCCGGCCTGGAAAGTCTTTGAATTCAACCCCGTGGGACAGCGCAGTAGAGGTGGACAGCGTAAAAAGTGACACACGCAAGTGGAAGAGGACCTCAACCAACTTGGCGTGCGAATTTGGAGACAGCTAGCTAGAAACCGAGCCGGCTGGAAGAAGCTTGTTACTTGAGGCCCTGGTCCACCCCGGACTGTAGCGCCTCCTTAAGTAAGTAAGTAATTTAATATTGAAGTTAAGTGCGCCACAAAGCCCGGACTTACCATATATGATTTTCGAATTGATTATGGCTTATCCTTGCATTCCTTCTTTAAATTTTTAGAAGAATAAAAAGTATTTGAAATACGACCAGAAAACTTTAAGCAATGATTTTCGTCACCACACCAGTAATAAATAAATAATTAATTTAAAAATCTAAAATTCCACATACTTGATTTAATTTTTGCAACTCTACCTACCAGACTCTTAATCTGAATGCCGCCAACTCCTTCAATTATATCTTATACTTTGACTAGGAACGGAAAGGAGTCGAAGAAGAAATTTCAATTAAATTCATGCCAAATGAGCTTTTTTGAAAGAACAAGAGGTGGGAATCAGGTTTTTCGGGTCGGGATAGGTTGACGAATTATGGCGGAAGGAATACATAATGCGAGAAAATCTCTTAATTTAATTGAGGACACCTGATGAGCACTTTGTGGTATGTGATTGTATTTACATACCTACCTGCGTGCTCTCCACCACCTTTCATCAACTTTTCCAATATCCCTTAGCTTTTGTATATACAAAACATCCCAAGTGCGGTGTGTAAAATTTGTATTAAATTTTGTACACGGGACTTTGGGCGGGTGGGGTGTGTGTAAAAACAGAAGTAAATAACACAAGGGGATGCTGTGCTGCTTTCAGAATACAAATACTCACCCCATACTTGGTTGAAGCGGGTAACAAAAATGTGAGAAGTGTTAGATAAATAATTCGTGATGCTTCATGGTTAACAACTCCAGAGACCTGTTTTATTGATTACAAAGTATTCTGTGTCATTGGCATTTCCTATTAATCTTTTAAATTACGAATTCATGGCGCCACGATACCTACAACACGAAATTAGAAGCTTGGAAGTCAATTTGTTGAGTGTTTCAAAAAGTTGCGAAATCAATGAGACATCAACAGTTATTTAAGTGCTAAAGTTAAAAATTGTAAAAGAAAAAATATTTTTTTAAATTTGAACTCAGGAGGGCATCTATCGACAGATTAAAGTAGAGAAGAATGTCACTTCTAGTTGCCCTACAACAAAATAGAGTGTTTGCACAAAAAGGAACTTGAAGGTTGTAAGTAAGGATTTTTCAGGAGTAGCTATAGGGAGCTGAAAATGAGATGGTGGTGTTAGAACCTAGCTTACAATTGAATCACCAGTTGGAAGAAGGGAATAAATCCATCAGAGCTAACTGTTGGGAAAACGCAAAAAACTGAATAACTTCTTTATTTGACGGTTCTCAGATTTTTCATGTATAAATAAAATAAAGTTCTCTTTGTTTTGATTCACATGAGATATATTTTCTTTTTCTATCGCTTCCTAGTAGCTAGATAAACGGTGTTAAAAAGCTTGGATTTATTTCCTTCTTCCAACTGAAAATTTTAACTTCAAAATAAAATAGAAATTTTACAGAAGAAGTTTTCATTTTTCAAATATAAAGCTAAAAACATAAAAATAAATAAATAATAACTTCAACAAAATTGTGTGTTCAATAATATATTAGTTTTTGTCTGTTATTTCAAACATGGACCATATCGTTTTATGTTCCAATATAACTGAAAATAACGATATTGATTAAGTAGGTATACAGAAAAAAAATACAAAATTGTTATTGAATATTTGCGTGCAAAACGACATATAAATGTCTCTCTTTTTAAATTGTTTTTTTTTTTTTAAGCTTTACCACACCATTTCAAATCTATTTTCTGAAAAACTTAAGATTTTGAAATAAGCCACTTTGCTTCTGAGGGGACGATGTCTTATCAATGTTAACTAGCTGAGTTAACTGCGCTGATACATCAATCTGTGATTCAATAACTCAAAAGTGCTAAAGCGTGATTTGTAACCCACCAATTCAATAACTGTTTATTTGCTTTGTAGCGACATAAAACTGAGTAGATAAACCAATTTAACAGTTATGTTAACAAAATATAAAATAATCAGTTGGAAGAAGGAAATAAATCCGGGATTTGTTTCCTTCTTCCAACTAATGCTTTTTAAAACCCCCAATATTTCTACAATGAAAATAGTTTTTACTATTTTCCTAGACCTAACAGATGTGTCTACGTATAGAGAAGACATTTGCATCAAAAAGTAATTTTTGGAAATTTTGGGATTTATTCCCTTCTTCCAACTGGTGGTTCAATTAAGGATGCGGATTCGTCATGGGGAATCAATCAAGAAGTAAAGAGATTGACTCTAAGCCGATAAAAGATCACGTCATTTCACGTCACTGTGATCCAAATCAAGGCAACTTTCGAAAACATAAACCAAATATTTGTATTTGCCTTCATACTTATAAAGCTGAAAACATACATAGGATCAAGGAGGAGTTAGATGAACTCCTGCACGGAGCATGCCTGTTATGCAAAAGTCGCAAAAGAGAACTTCTTTGTGGATTCCGTGGATATCACGATATTTACTTCTGATAATGTCGTCAGCATAAATGCAAATAATAATATTGTATTTTGAAAGATTGTGCCTTTAGTATTGGAGCTAGACTTTTGAACTATTCTTTTAAGAACTTTTTTAAAGAAGTTACGTGACCGCGAATTGCCAGTTTGCAATAATCTTTACAAAATACGGTAGCTAATACCTTGTATAGACAATGTCAAAGAGGTTGATTCCTCTGTAGCTGATGTTGTTTTCTCCTTTCCTGGGAACCAGGTGAACAATTCTGAATACTCCATTTATTGGGCATGCTTTTATAGAACTATTTTTTTAACTAAGCGGGTATATGCTTCTTACCAATTCATTACCGGTAATTTTGAACTGTTTGGTGTTAGCTATTCACTTGGGCTTCACTTACTCACTTCCTTAAGGTGGCACTACAGTCCTTTTTTTGACATCAAAGGTATCGGTGAGGTTCTTGCCATCCTTGATGGAGCAGCGTGCATTCTCCATCGTCATCTTGCGCAATCGGACAAGTTTGGGAGGGATGCCAAAACTAGACATTGCTCTATATAGCTCGTCTCTACAGACGCTGACATACGCAGCCTTAAAATCAATGAATAGGTAGTGGGTATTTATTTGAAACTCCTGGGTTTTTTCCAAGATCTGCAGTAGAACGAATATTTATTCGATGGAGCAGCTCTGTCTTCTTCTGTTCTTAGAGCTCACGAGCAGCTCTAGTCCTCCTATGCAGCACCGTGCCGCTTAGTATGCCTGTTCTGTTGTTTCGGCTGCATGAACTTGTTGGCATTATTTATCGAACCAGGAGTTTCACTGTGGTGGTCGTGCAAGGCCCAGCCTTTTGGAGGTGGCATCTTTGATGGCTTCCTGGCAATTATTTAACTGGTTCTCAATACTTGAAGTTGACGGCATAGGACTATTTAAGAGGGCGCGAGAGACTCAATCGGAAAAGGACCTGGCGATTTCTTGCGACTGTAGCCGTCCGAATTTGAAGCTCCTCACAGTATTTCCCTGTTTTGACTTTGGTCTGGATATCCGTTGTATTAGTGAAATAGCTATAACTCCAGCCTATATACTTGGTGGTAACACACACAAGTTGTTGTTGTTCATTCAAAATTATTCAATATAAATTGATGTATAATGCGCAGCATGCACTGCACTTGTGTGGATTTCCATTTACACACAAACCCAACTTAAATAGCAAATATTTCGTTTTGTTGTCATTCTCCGTTAAACCCATTTTCTTGACTTCCTTCTCAATACTCACTAAAGCCCCACTAACATCACGCTTTTTTCGCCCGATTATGCCAATGTCGTCAGCGTAAGCAAGTAATTGGACGGGCTTTTGAAAGATTGTATGATGGAGCAGCGTGCATTTTCAATCGTCATTCTGCACAAACGGACGAGTTTGGCAGGGATCCCAAAAATAGACATTGCTCTGTATAGCTCGCCTCCATAGATGCTGTCATACGCGGCCTTAATATCGATGAAAAGGAGGTGGATATCGATCTGAAACTCCTGGGTTTTCTCCAAGATCTGCTGTAGTGCGGATATTTGGTCGATGGTGGACTTTCCTGGCCTAAGGCCACACTGATATGGACCTATCAGGTTGTTGACGAATGGCTTCAGGCGTTCACAAAGTACGGCAGAGAAGATCTTGCAGGCGATAATAACAAGACTGATGCCTCTATGGCATCTGTCATCTCTGTGCAGTACAAACGAACGCCTTTCTTGAGGATCGAGCAAACAATGCTGAGGTTCCATTCATCGGACATGCTTTCCTCCGACCATATTTTACAGATGAGCTGGTGCATACTCCTAACCAATTCATAGCCAGTCGCTTTGAATATAAGCCGCAAGGCCATCAGCTCCAGCAGCTTAATTGGACTTAAGTTTCGATATAGCTATCTTTACTTCGTCGAGATCGGGTGGACGGAATTGTTGGCCTACGTCGTCGTCCATGTTGAATGGTGCAATTTGCATAGTAGCGGAATTCGGTTCTTCATCGCCGTTAATTTGCAGAAATGATTTTTCCATATCCTCAGCACTGACTGCGATTCTACCACGATGTTCCCCTGATCATCTCCTGACAGGCTTCAGTTCGGGCCTTGTAACCTTGGGAGGTTCTTCTTACTTTTTGGTAAAACTTCCAACTTCATTTCTGCAATGGCATCCCTCATATTCCTCGGTCGCGCGCTTCTCATGCTCTTGCTTTTTCCTTCTTAGAAGCTTGTGTTCCTCTCTCCTCTTCTGCTCGTAGAGCTCCCGAGCAGCTCTGGTCCTTCTATGCAATCTTAAATTAATTAACTACGGTCAGCATTTTTTAAACAACAATTTTTATTAAATTTGTTGAGACCAAAACCTACAAAATTATAAAATAAGGATAACAATTCAAGTTTTTTAACAAAAAATAAATTAATTTAAAAATAGCTTTAAAAAAAACATAATACCCTATCTGTGGGCAATATGGCAAACCACTGAAAAATAGTGTTGATGGAATATTGTATGTATCGCAATTGGCGAAAAGTTTTTTGATGTTTGCAACACTAGCCACTTCGTGCTAAGAGGGACCTTCTTTGAGCAAACAGTTAGTTGAGGTATCAACATCGACGACAGGCAACTTGTAACCAAATTCACCCCTTCGCGATCAGTCATTTAGAAGTTCCTTGCAGGACCATCGAATTCTACTTTTAATTTTTATTTAGCTTAAGGTCAAAAGAGTATGTAACCGTGAAAAAAGTAGACAGAAATTGTTGTTTTTGTTTTCATTTTGATGATGGTACTGCCTCTTGCGAGGAACTGACAAATCCTCCAAGAGTATACTTGTCATGAAAAAGTGCTTCTCATTTAGCCGTTTGAACTCGGCAAAAATCTGTAGGTCCCCTCTATTCCTTCCAACAAACACGCACACAGGAATGGTTGTGAGTTGTAAGTCACTAGGCCCTGGTTCTCCACTAGCTGTTGCGCCACCCAATTTATTTATTTATTTTATTTGGTGATGATTACACAATATTTGGGGGACAAAACTTTTCGATTAATTGGTTTGTAAGACTTTGATCATTTAGTGTGAGAAAATGGTTCAATGAACCGATTTACAGAAATGTTGATTAACCAATAAACCACAAAAAAGTTTTTTTTAGTACTTTTTTTTATAAAAAAACGGTGCAGATTATAGAAAAAAAAAATTTCTTCAAAATCAAATTTGGTGGTTTCAGGTTGAAAACCTTGCCAGTAGAATTAAGTCACAAAGTTGTGAATATTTTTCCATTTGGGATTTATTTCTTAGCTTCCAAACTAGGAAATAAATAATTGAACCCAAAAATTTGTAATTAATTTCAATTACAAAGCTTTTCTCTGAAATATTTGTTGTTTTGCTCTTTTCTCATTACATAATTGAAAAAGAGCTTTTGTAGTTTTGTAGTTTTAATTAAAATTGCTTAAGTGTTTTGGATAAATTACAAGTTTAAAACATTTTAAAATAAAAATGGTTATCTACGTGATTCGATTTTTGCAAATCTTGTAGCCACTTTTTCTTCTTAGCTTTGTTCAGCACTACCTTACTTTCTAAGTTATTTCAACTCAACTTCAATTTACGAAACTAATCTAAATTTTAATGATAATCCTGAGGCAATCGATCTGAACATTCACTACCTTTATTGAAGATAAATTTCATTTCACCCAGGGGCGTCTTAAGACAATTGGGGGCCCTGGGCCCTTAAGGATATGGGGGTCTCTTGAATTTTTTTTGATTGAAAAGTACATATTTCATATTACAAGTCTTTCCACAAGTTTTTATTAGACTTAACTATGTATTAACTATAATCATTTAACTATTTTGGGAGTATCAAAAGGTTAGAAAATCTATTCAATATAGTTTTCCAGTTTAAGGCAAATTTTGAATATTTTATAATTAGAATTCGATTAAATGAATGTTATCTGCATTTCTCACGCGACACTCAATACTTTTTTTTTCGATGATAGAAATGTTGTGTTATGGTTTTTTCACCCTAAAGCGTCTTTCAAAGCAGAAATATGCATAAACGCTTTTGTTTGTGAACTGTCGAAAGATGTCTGAATAACGACCAATGGAAAAATTACATTCCTGTTTTTGCAAATAAAATTGATACAACAAGTTCCGACTCTGGTGCTCTTTAGAAACGTATAAAGACAGTTGTCACGAGATTTTGTGTTCAAGGAAAATTTTCTTTTCATTTATTTTTAAAATACGTTCTGGGAATATCTTTTTTGAAACTTAAAACGGGATAGTCCCATGAAAAATGGAAAGATATACCTATCAGCATTAGACATGCTGCTACTTAAAATTAAATTTTTGTTTGGAGTTCTCTTAGACACATATTTAAAAAAAAATTCTTAATCATATACGAATGCCCTACCAACCCAAATTTTCTTTTCTCAGAAAGTAGGCTAGTCGGTAGTTGAATTAAAAAGATTTTGTATAATGCAAAAACATGTGTATTTAATAGGAAAATTCTGCAGAATTTTATGATAGGAAATGGAGCTTCAACTGCTTTTTTAAAAAGACGCTTTAGGTGCCAGTTATAGCTATCATTGAAAATCATCATTGAAAACTTTAATGATTTATTTTGAGACGTTTAGAAAGCAAAATTATTCATTATTTTGATGGACGATTAAAGCTCAAGACTTAATTAATATTTCTAGTCAAAAAAAATTTCAAGTAGTCCCAACTTTTCACAAAAATTGACTTTTGATTTTTCAATGATCATTGGTAGGGTAGTTCAATCATTGAAATAAGAAAAGTCTTTTTATGTAGAAAGTTGTGCCTATTTGAATTATTTTTTTGGCTAAACATATTAACTAAGTCTTAAGCTTTATTTGTCCATCAAAATAATAACTGATTTTACTTCTTAAACGTCTCAAAATCAGTCATTAAAATTTTCAATGATGAGTTTCAATGAAAGCTATAACTGGCACCTTAACCAGTTTCTCCATAAAGACACATTGTATAAGAAAGTTGTTAGGATATGTTTATAGGAAACTGAAATAAGCAGCTATCTTTCTTTAATTTGAATATTTTTTGTAGGATCTATAAATACTTATCTCACAGTACTTTGTCTAACTTTAGACAGCCGTCTACCTCCGAAAAGTTATTGACAAACTTTGTAGGTTACTGTTGTCCTAAATTTTTTTAACTTGGACAACGGAATTGGTTGTCCAAGATTTGATGAACTAGACTGTCTGTTTTTGACATTAACGTAAGATCCGTGCGAAAAAAATATATGGACAAAATTGAAACAAAAGGGCGTAACGCCAAGGGGGCAGCTAGATGCGCTTTGCCCCCCTCTCTGTATCTATTCCATCTAAAATGACTTTAGTCCATGTGGATTGGTATTTCGATCATAAAAATTTGTGTTCAACATTCCTATCATTAACTATTTTTAGTGAGTTCCATTCATATATTTCGGCCTCATTATGAATAGCGAATCGAACGTTCAATTAAAAGCGAATAATTTATCGAATTCCCTTATCACGGTATTATCGATAGCGAGCTTCCACATTCGCTTCAAAAATCAATGCTGCCAACAATAGCATTGATTTTTGAAGCGAATGTTGAAGCTCGCTATCGATAATACCGTGATAAGGGAATTCGCTAAATCATTCGCTTCTAAGCGAACGTTCGATTCGCTATTCATAATGGGGGCCTACACTTTTAAAAAAAAAAAAAAAACATTAAGAGGCCTCCGGACGAATTTTTGAGAAATATGGAAAATTGGCCTAATGGATTCCAAAGGATCTCAGCCACGGAACCATGTATTGCCAAAATTTAAATTGCATATGAAAGAATAATGTTTTGGGTTCAAAATGGGTGGACTTAAATTTTTGATTTTGGATTTTGATTTTGTTTTATTTCAAAAATCCAGGGAGAGGTTTTGTAAAAATCACGTAAACCTGCCAAATGGATTCCTAAGGATTTTGAAGTAGGACAGGTGTACATATATAATAAGTATATCATTGTCACGTTAATGATTAGGGCTTCAATATGGGTGGAAAAGATTTTTGAGTTTCATCCTTATTTTTTGAAATATTTGCTTTTGGAAATGGACAAATTTTCTACTTTTCAATTGCGTTTTTAAGTAATAAGAAATTAACCAAATATATTGAAACTTTCTCATAATGATTTAAGAGTTCTAATAAACTAAATCACTAAAATAAATTAGCGCAAAAACTTAAATTTTATTAGAAACTACCTTTTTTACACAGGTCTCTTTTCCAACAAAAAGTCGTTATTTTCAAATATTTCGAATTTTTAGTACATCTATTTGCCACATGATGGCTTTTCTTCGAAAATCAACATTATGTTGGATTTTGAATCAAACACGAACCAGATGCAACATTATACCACTATCGCAAGTGTATCTGTTGTTGTTGTTGGTTTTTGGGTATTTCATCTGTTTTTTTTTTTGCAATTAATGAAGGTTGCAAAGCAGTGGTGGTAGTTTTTTTGTCTTCATAGTTAGCTCTAACTTAAATTTTGCTTGTGTGTGTGTACACTTCAGATATATTTATTTCATTCTTGTCGATCTTGGCAAGAATTTACGTTTTTAATTTTTGTACCACAAAATATATGTGAAGGTTTGTAGGTTTGAAGGAAAAATTTGTTTTTTGGAGGATTTCTCTGTTTTCACGTTTGGAGGTGGATGTGGAGAACAATGAATGTTCTGAAGCAATGGTAGACTTGGTGGCGGTTGTTTTTATTTGCCATTTTTTGCTCTCATTTATCCTTTTTTGTGTGCTTGCTTGTGTACTCTTGCATATACATTAATAAATATAATCTCGATCTTCTAGTAATGACATAAGAATTTTGGTTTTTGGTGGTTTCGAGGATTTCTATACAGCATAAAAATAATGTAGGTGGTATGAAGGAATATTTTGTTTATTTTATGTATTTATTTATTCAGTACCGAAATAAAAAATATTTTAAGAAATACAGATGAATAGAATAACATACCTTATTTGTTTAATTGCAAAAATAAACTTACCTAGTCGAGGAGTATGTTCGCAAATGATGTATGTATTTAACATTCCTTTAAATCGAGTAAACTTACTGTAAAGTTAAAATGCTATTTGCTTGAGCATAGCATAAATGAGGCTGTGAGTGATGCAAAAGTGGAGTAACCCACTTTTTTTTTATCATATTTTTCGTCTTGAATCGATTTTTAATACTAACTGAGATTCAAGGAGTGTACGTCATATTTTTGGAAAGCTTAGATATTTTAAAAATTAAAATTTTAGCTTTGATGACTTTTGATGCATAAATGAAAAAATACGAGGCAAAAATATCAAAAATGCCAAAAAAATGCGTTACACCACTTTTGCACTCACGGCCTCAAATAAAGATTCATTATTTCCATGCCTATATATTCATTTTTTTTTCTATTAATTTTCTAGGCAAATGCGCCCAAAAATATTGATATTTTCACTCTAAACGAATTTGCACCTCTTATAATAATTTATCATTTTCACTTGAATCATTACAATTTTCTAAAAATATAATCCTTGTTATATTATCATTCATTTCATACCTCAAAAAAGAATTACTGAAGTTATAAACCATTTGCGGAGAGCTTATACGTTATATTCCAAATCCTGTATTTGTACCTAGTTTGCAAAATTTTGGGTTGAGTAATGTTCAAAAATTGATATAAAATCATGTGGTTAACCTAGAAATATGTCAGATACACCAAAATAACCTGTTAATAATCAAAATTATTATAAAATACCGACCTACAAGTTTTTAAAATCGTATTTAAAATTAAAAGATTATTGTAAATGGAGTGAACGGCTTGCTTTTAAACCTTTCGAAACCTCTCAACTACTCAAACTAAATGCAAATATAATTTTAGCACGCTTTGAAAATTTAAATATTTTTCAAATTTCTTCAGAAACATTATTTCTGAAAATCGAAGCAGTATTTCACGACTTATATCCCAATTAATGCAGTTGGATCGACATTTTTTTATTTATTTTGCTTAATCTTGAAAATGATCAAAATACAACTTTGCTTGTAATTGATTAATAAATTGAAATTTATTTAGGAGCTTGTAAGCAATGCACATAAACATTCTCGTATATGTACACTCAAATTTTAGTTTGGTTTTGCAAAATAGAGTTTTGGAAAACTAAAATCATTTGGTGGGTGTGGTCAACAGATATGAACTACATAATTCACAGGTAGGAGGATTAATATAGCAATTTTAATAAATAATAAATAAGCAAGTTTTAATATATTTTGAACTAACTTTTTAATGTTAATATTTGCCAAATATTAAATTTCATTAAATTTTTGGTGTTTTCATATACAGGGTGTCCTGTAAATAATGGATAACCTTGCAACTGGTTGTAGCAGGCCTTATGACCTTTCCAGAAAAAAAAAATATTTTCCCTGTGGTTACTATGTTATGATGTTTTTTCCAAAAGTTGTTAACAAGTACTACTTTCCTCGAATACGTGAACGCTACGACCATGGATGAACAATTTTTACTATTTTTATATTTTTGTAATATTCAAGAATAACTGTTGTAATAGATGGGTGGTAAAATTTAACAGTAGTTATTGCATTTTTTTTATTATAATTTTTAAAATATTTTTTTCAGTACAAAAATGTATTTTCGAAAAAGTTTGACCACCTCTAATAAATTAAAATTGTATGAAAACATGAGTGGCCAATTGCTTAAAAAAGTTGTCTATTTAATGCACTTTTCAAAATGGTATAACACATGCTTGTATATTAACGAAATAACCAAGAAAATTTGTCAGTCATCTAATAAAGCTGCTTTTAACATTTTGGCAAAATGTCTATCAAAATGTTACAACAACCTCCAAATTTGGGATGGACAAAAATTTTCTCTTTTTATGTGTAAAGGGGTTTAGTGCAAGTATAAAACTCTATTTTAGGTGTTGAATGACCCACCATTTGGCCACCATATTGAAAAACGAGTTCTGCAAAGTTTTCCATGGCAACTTAAATTTTATTAGTCTTAGAAAAAAAACTTTGGTACAATTTTGTAGCAAATTCAATTCTATTCAATTTATGTTAACATACTTTTTACCCTAAAGTTATAAATAAAAAAGTTATAATCAAAAACATATGAACTTTTTCAATGTTTAAATTTTGATTATAACTTTTTTATTTATAACTTTAGGGTAAAAAGTATGATAAAATAAATTGAAGAGAATTGAATTTGCTACAAATTTGTACCAAAGTTTTTTTTTCTTAGATTAATAAAATTTAAGTTGCCATGGAAAACATTTTAGAACTCGTTTTCCAATATGGTGGCCAAATGGTTTGGCTTTCAACACCTAAAATCGAGTTTTATACTTGCACTGAACCCCCTTACACATCAAAAGAGAAAATTTTTTCCAACCCAAATTTGGAGGTTATTGTAACATTTTAATAGACATTTTGCGAAAATGTTAAAAGCAGCTTTACTAGATGATTGACAAATTTTCTTGGTTATTTCGTTAATACACAAGCATGTGTTATACTATTTTGGAAAGTGCATTAAATAGACAACTCTTTTAAGCAATTGGCCACTCATGTTCTCATACAATTTTAATTTATTAGAGGTGGTCAAACTTTTTCGAAAATAAATGTTTGTACTGAAAAAAATATTTTAAAAAATTATAGTAAAAAAATGCAATAACTACTGTTAAATTTTACCACCCATCTATTACAACAGTTATTCTATATATTACAAAAATAGTAAAAATTGTTCATCCATGGTCGTAGCGTTCACGTATTCGAGGAAAGTAGTACTTGTTAACAACTTTTGGAAAAAACATCATAACATAGTAACCACAGGGAAAATATTTTTTTTATATTTTTTTCTGGAAAGGTCATAAGGCTTGCTACAACCATTTGCAAGGTTATACATTATTTACAGGACACCCTGTATGTAACCCTACAAATATTAAAAAGTACCCCAAAATTTTTTACCGTGTAGGTACCTACCTATTTGCTTTTTACTTGCGATATATAGCATTCGCAAATTGAATTAACCAAATCGCAAATAGGTTTAACCTAAACGCAAATAGATTTAACCCAAACGCAAATAGAATTAACCTAATCGCAATTCGATTCAAACAAAACGCAAATATAGTTAAACTATACGCAAACAAAATTAAACTATTAGCAAATCATTTTAACCAAAACGAAATCGAATTGCGATTAGGTTAATTCTATTTGCATTTGGGTTAAATCTTTTTGTGCTTGGGTGAAACTAATTTGCGTTTTGGTTAAACCTATTTGCGATTTGGTTAATTTAATTTGCGAATGCTATAGGTACTATAAGGCAAGTTTTGGATTCGTGCAAAACAATAATTTGAGATAACAATCAAACATGATATAACGATGATAGAGAACACCAAAAAAGTGGGTGGCACAATTCTGTCTGTCTGTCTGTTCGTCTACAGCCTAAACGGCTCGATAGATTTTCTACAAACTTGGTACATAGTGGTTTTTGGTGATTATGCCCACACAATTTTTTCATTTTTTTTTAGAACCAAAAATAACGGTACCTGTCATACAATTTTTTTAGAACAATTTTATATAATCGTATTTTTCTTAAAAACGGCTCGACAACTTTTCTTAAAAAAAATCAATACATTTATTTTAGTAAAGGCTTCTTTTCGGTGGAAAACCATTTTTCAAAAATGGTTATTAACGGTACCTTCCAAAGAACCATTTTTTTTAATTTTTGATTTTCTTTAAGACGGTACGATATCGATTTCAATTATTTTTCTTATACAGAAGCTTCCAAAAAATATAAATAGTTTTGTGTACGAAAAATTAAATAAAAAAATATTTTTTGGGTTTTTAAAAAATGTTTGAAATTTTTTTTGGATAATCAAATATTTCGAAAACGACGTGTTCGTTTTTTTGAAACTTGATACTTGAGTTTTTTAGTACTCTCTAAAATATTTTTAGAAAAAAATTTACATTTATGAAAAAATAACGGTACCTTCCATATAAAAGTAAAAAAGCCGTAAAGGAAAATATTTGTTTGCTTGAAAACGACTCCTACGATTTTGATTAAACTTGTTTAATATACTAAAATTAGTATGATCTACTACCAAAAATTATAAAATTTTACACTAAGCAACTATTACTAAACTTAATACCTAGTATACCTGTCATAGAACGTCTTTTTTTATTTTGATTTAGATGAATTTTATTTTATGTACAAATGTCAGATAAGATTTAATAATATTGCATATCAAAATTTTCAAAAAAAAGTTTTTGAATTTTTAAAATAAGTTTCAATTTTTTTTTTTTGAAAATTCGATATCTCAAAAACGCGTTGACAATTTTTTTTTCAATTTTTTTTATACACGCTTGAATATATACTTAAAATTTGCATACCAAAATTTTTTCTTAAAAATGTTTTAAGAATTTTACTATGTATAAAAAATGATTTTTTTTTTAAATCGCTCCAACGATCTTAAATTTTTTTCCCATACCATATTTAATCAAGAATTTAGATGGCATTCTTTTTTTCCACCTCAAACTGTCAAAGGAGTTGTTTTAGCTAATTTAAATGCCGTATTTCATGCTTCCCTACATTTTTCTCTCATAATTTTCATGTTTTATATACAATTTTCTTAAACCCCCAGTGTCTTGAACATAAGAGCAAGTACCTACAAATGTACGTGCGACCCAGTCGTGCATTTTATTTTAAATACATATGTACCTACCTATCTAACTAGGAACATTACTATTTTTGTATAGTTATTCATTTCCTCAAGAAATGACATATTTTGGGTTTGAAGGCAGTAGGTAGGTATTTATAATTCATAATTCGGGAATTTTTAACAAATAATAGGTACCTACATTTTCATCATAAAAAAAAACACAAATAGCTAAATATTTAAACTAATCGCTTTTGTTATTTACCTTCCAATATCTAGAAGAAAAAACCTTGAAACCACACACAAAACAAAAACACCCATTAATTAAAATAATCAATTCCTTCCGGTCTTCCTGCTTGATCCTTTACCTGCCATAACAATATCCTAAAATCTAAAATCATTCAAGTTCAAGATCAAGTTAAAAAAAAACTACCCCCATTCCAATAAATGCATGACCTACAAATACTTTGAAATGTTTGTATCTATCTACCCTCATAAGAAAACAAAAACTACAAAAGAAATGAAGATACAATATACAAAAACTATCAACATTTATCATATTTATTATTCCCAAACGAGAAAAAATAAAACAGACAAAACAAATAGCGCTTCGCGCACCACCACACCAAAGCAAAAAATCACATATAGGTAATATCCCTTTCCAACCAACGAATACATTTAAAAACACTTTACTCCCTAAAATCGTACAGTTTGGTTTGTGCACTGTTTCTTCTTGTTCAATGGACAAAGAGTAGGTAGTGGAAGGGAACAAAAACAAAAAAAGGCTGGCTGTGTGCGCGAATACCTTTTTTTTGTTTCTTTATGTGTCGTATGCGTACCACTCGAACGATGTTTGTTTGAAGATCAAACATCAAACATGTTCTTAGGGGTGGGTTTTTTATTTTTGTTTTTTTATTCGAAGATAGAAATCTTCGAATCTGAGTTCGAACTTTTGTCCGGAGGCCTCAAGAGGCCTCCGGACGAATTTTTGAGAAATATGGAAAATTGGCCTAATGGATTCCAAAGGATCTCAGCCACGGAACCATGTATTGCCAAAATTTAAATTGCATATGAAAGAATAATGTTTTGGGTTCAAAATGGGTGGACTTAAATTTTTGATTTTGGATTTTGATTTTGTTTTATTTCAAAAATCCAGGGAGAGGTTTTGTAAAAATCACGTAAACCTGCCAAATGGATTCCTAAGGATTTTGAAGTAGGACAGGTGTACATATATAATAAGTATATCATTGTCACGTTAATGATTAGGGCTTCAATATGGGTGGAAAAGATTTTTGAGTTTCATCCTTATTTTTTGAAATATTTGCTTTTGGAAATGGACAAATTTTCTACTTTTCAATTGCGTTTTTAAGTAATAAGAAATTAACCAAATATATTGAAACTTTCTCATAATGATTTAAGAGTTCTAATAAACTAAATCACTAAAATAAATTAGCGCAAAAACTTAAATTTTATTAGAAACTACCTTTTTTACACAGGTCTCTTTTCCAACAAAAAGTCGTTATTTTCAAATATTTCGAATTTTTAGTACATCTATTTGCCACATGATGGCTTTTCTTCGAAAATCAACATTATGTTGGATTTTGAATCAAACACGAACCAGATGCAACATTATACCACTATCGCAAGTGTATCTGTTGTTGTTGTTGGTTTTTGGGTATTTCATCTGTTTTTTTTTTTGCAATTAATGAAGGTTGCAAAGCAGTGGTGGTAGTTTTTTTGTCTTCATAGTTAGCTCTAACTTAAATTTTGCTTGTGTGTGTGTACACTTCAGATATATTTATTTCATTCTTGTCGATCTTGGCAAGAATTTACGTTTTTAATTTTTGTACCACAAAATATATGTGAAGGTTTGTAGGTTTGAAGGAAAAATTTGTTTTTTGGAGGATTTCTCTGTTTTCACGTTTGGAGGTGGATGTGGAGAACAATGAATGTTCTGAAGCAATGGTAGACTTGGTGGCGGTTGTTTTTATTTGCCATTTTTTGCTCTCATTTATCCTTTTTTGTGTGCTTGCTTGTGTACTCTTGCATATACATTAATAAATATAATCTCGATCTTCTAGTAATGACATAAGAATTTTGGTTTTTGGTGGTTTCGAGGATTTCTATACAGCATAAAAATAATGTAGGTGGTATGAAGGAATATTTTGTTTATTTTATGTATTTATTTATTCAGTACCGAAATAAAAAATATTTTAAGAAATACAGATGAATAGAATAACATACCTTATTTGTTTAATTGCAAAAATAAACTTACCTAGTCGAGGAGTATGTTCGCAAATGATGTATGTATTTAACATTCCTTTAAATCGAGTAAACTTACTGTAAAGTTAAAATGCTATTTGCTTGAGCATAGCATAAATGAGGCTGTGAGTGATGCAAAAGTGGAGTAACCCACTTTTTTTTTATCATATTTTTCGTCTTGAATCGATTTTTAATACTAACTGAGATTCAAGGAGTGTACGTCATATTTTTGGAAAGCTTAGATATTTTAAAAATTAAAATTTTAGCTTTGATGACTTTTGATGCATAAATGAAAAAATACGAGGCAAAAATATCAAAAATGCCAAAAAAATGCGTTACACCACTTTTGCACTCACGGCCTCAAATAAAGATTCATTATTTCCATGCCTATATATTCATTTTTTTTTCTATTAATTTTCTAGGCAAATGCGCCCAAAAATATTGATATTTTCACTCTAAACGAATTTGCACCTCTTATAATAATTTATCATTTTCACTTGAATCATTACAATTTTCTAAAAATATAATCCTTGTTATATTATCATTCATTTCATACCTCAAAAAAGAATTACTGAAGTTATAAACCATTTGCGGAGAGCTTATACGTTATATTCCAAATCCTGTATTTGTACCTAGTTTGCAAAATTTTGGGTTGAGTAATGTTCAAAAATTGATATAAAATCATGTGGTTAACCTAGAAATATGTCAGATACACCAAAATAACCTGTTAATAATCAAAATTATTATAAAATACCGACCTACAAGTTTTTAAAATCGTATTTAAAATTAAAAGATTATTGTAAATGGAGTGAACGGCTTGCTTTTAAACCTTTCGAAACCTCTCAACTACTCAAACTAAATGCAAATATAATTTTAGCACGCTTTGAAAATTTAAATATTTTTCAAATTTCTTCAGAAACATTATTTCTGAAAATCGAAGCAGTATTTCACGACTTATATCCCAATTAATGCAGTTGGATCGACATTTTTTTATTTATTTTGCTTAATCTTGAAAATGATCAAAATACAACTTTGCTTGTAATTGATTAATAAATTGAAATTTATTTAGGAGCTTGTAAGCAATGCACATAAACATTCTCGTATATGTACACTCAAATTTTAGTTTGGTTTTGCAAAATAGAGTTTTGGAAAACTAAAATCATTTGGTGGGTGTGGTCAACAGATATGAACTACATAATTCACAGGTAGGAGGATTAATATAGCAATTTTAATAAATAATAAATAAGCAAGTTTTAATATATTTTGAACTAACTTTTTAATGTTAATATTTGCCAAATATTAAATTTCATTAAATTTTTGGTGTTTTCATATACAGGGTGTCCTGTAAATAATGGATAACCTTGCAACTGGTTGTAGCAGGCCTTATGACCTTTCCAGAAAAAAAAAATATTTTCCCTGTGGTTACTATGTTATGATGTTTTTTCCAAAAGTTGTTAACAAGTACTACTTTCCTCGAATACGTGAACGCTACGACCATGGATGAACAATTTTTACTATTTTTATATTTTTGTAATATTCAAGAATAACTGTTGTAATAGATGGGTGGTAAAATTTAACAGTAGTTATTGCATTTTTTTTATTATAATTTTTAAAATATTTTTTTCAGTACAAAAATGTATTTTCGAAAAAGTTTGACCACCTCTAATAAATTAAAATTGTATGAAAACATGAGTGGCCAATTGCTTAAAAAAGTTGTCTATTTAATGCACTTTTCAAAATGGTATAACACATGCTTGTATATTAACGAAATAACCAAGAAAATTTGTCAGTCATCTAATAAAGCTGCTTTTAACATTTTGGCAAAATGTCTATCAAAATGTTACAACAACCTCCAAATTTGGGATGGACAAAAATTTTCTCTTTTTATGTGTAAAGGGGTTTAGTGCAAGTATAAAACTCTATTTTAGGTGTTGAATGACCCACCATTTGGCCACCATATTGAAAAACGAGTTCTGCAAAGTTTTCCATGGCAACTTAAATTTTATTAGTCTTAGAAAAAAAACTTTGGTACAATTTTGTAGCAAATTCAATTCTATTCAATTTATGTTAACATACTTTTTACCCTAAAGTTATAAATAAAAAAGTTATAATCAAAAACATATGAACTTTTTCAATGTTTAAATTTTGATTATAACTTTTTTATTTATAACTTTAGGGTAAAAAGTATGATAAAATAAATTGAAGAGAATTGAATTTGCTACAAATTTGTACCAAAGTTTTTTTTTCTTAGATTAATAAAATTTAAGTTGCCATGGAAAACATTTTAGAACTCGTTTTCCAATATGGTGGCCAAATGGTTTGGCTTTCAACACCTAAAATCGAGTTTTATACTTGCACTGAACCCCCTTACACATCAAAAGAGAAAATTTTTTCCAACCCAAATTTGGAGGTTATTGTAACATTTTAATAGACATTTTGCGAAAATGTTAAAAGCAGCTTTACTAGATGATTGACAAATTTTCTTGGTTATTTCGTTAATACACAAGCATGTGTTATACTATTTTGGAAAGTGCATTAAATAGACAACTCTTTTAAGCAATTGGCCACTCATGTTCTCATACAATTTTAATTTATTAGAGGTGGTCAAACTTTTTCGAAAATAAATGTTTGTACTGAAAAAAATATTTTAAAAAATTATAGTAAAAAAATGCAATAACTACTGTTAAATTTTACCACCCATCTATTACAACAGTTATTCTATATATTACAAAAATAGTAAAAATTGTTCATCCATGGTCGTAGCGTTCACGTATTCGAGGAAAGTAGTACTTGTTAACAACTTTTGGAAAAAACATCATAACATAGTAACCACAGGGAAAATATTTTTTTTATATTTTTTTCTGGAAAGGTCATAAGGCTTGCTACAACCATTTGCAAGGTTATACATTATTTACAGGACACCCTGTATGTAACCCTACAAATATTAAAAAGTACCCCAAAATTTTTTACCGTGTAGGTACCTACCTATTTGCTTTTTACTTGCGATATATAGCATTCGCAAATTGAATTAACCAAATCGCAAATAGGTTTAACCTAAACGCAAATAGATTTAACCCAAACGCAAATAGAATTAACCTAATCGCAATTCGATTCAAACAAAACGCAAATATAGTTAAACTATACGCAAACAAAATTAAACTATTAGCAAATCATTTTAACCAAAACGAAATCGAATTGCGATTAGGTTAATTCTATTTGCATTTGGGTTAAATCTTTTTGTGCTTGGGTGAAACTAATTTGCGTTTTGGTTAAACCTATTTGCGATTTGGTTAATTTAATTTGCGAATGCTATAGGTACTATAAGGCAAGTTTTGGATTCGTGCAAAACAATAATTTGAGATAACAATCAAACATGATATAACGATGATAGAGAACACCAAAAAAGTGGGTGGCACAATTCTGTCTGTCTGTCTGTTCGTCTACAGCCTAAACGGCTCGATAGATTTTCTACAAACTTGGTACATAGTGGTTTTTGGTGATTATGCCCACACAATTTTTTCATTTTTTTTTAGAACCAAAAATAACGGTACCTGTCATACAATTTTTTTAGAACAATTTTATATAATCGTATTTTTCTTAAAAACGGCTCGACAACTTTTCTTAAAAAAAATCAATACATTTATTTTAGTAAAGGCTTCTTTTCGGTGGAAAACCATTTTTCAAAAATGGTTATTAACGGTACCTTCCAAAGAACCATTTTTTTTAATTTTTGATTTTCTTTAAGACGGTACGATATCGATTTCAATTATTTTTCTTATACAGAAGCTTCCAAAAAATATAAATAGTTTTGTGTACGAAAAATTAAATAAAAAAATATTTTTTGGGTTTTTAAAAAATGTTTGAAATTTTTTTTGGATAATCAAATATTTCGAAAACGACGTGTTCGTTTTTTTGAAACTTGATACTTGAGTTTTTTAGTACTCTCTAAAATATTTTTAGAAAAAAATTTACATTTATGAAAAAATAACGGTACCTTCCATATAAAAGTAAAAAAGCCGTAAAGGAAAATATTTGTTTGCTTGAAAACGACTCCTACGATTTTGATTAAACTTGTTTAATATACTAAAATTAGTATGATCTACTACCAAAAATTATAAAATTTTACACTAAGCAACTATTACTAAACTTAATACCTAGTATACCTGTCATAGAACGTCTTTTTTTATTTTGATTTAGATGAATTTTATTTTATGTACAAATGTCAGATAAGATTTAATAATATTGCATATCAAAATTTTCAAAAAAAAGTTTTTGAATTTTTAAAATAAGTTTCAATTTTTTTTTTTTGAAAATTCGATATCTCAAAAACGCGTTGACAATTTTTTTTTCAATTTTTTTTATACACGCTTGAATATATACTTAAAATTTGCATACCAAAATTTTTTCTTAAAAATGTTTTAAGAATTTTACTATGTATAAAAAATGATTTTTTTTTTAAATCGCTCCAACGATCTTAAATTTTTTTCCCATACCATATTTAATCAAGAATTTAGATGGCATTCTTTTTTTCCACCTCAAACTGTCAAAGGAGTTGTTTTAGCTAATTTAAATGCCGTATTTCATGCTTCCCTACATTTTTCTCTCATAATTTTCATGTTTTATATACAATTTTCTTAAACCCCCAGTGTCTTGAACATAAGAGCAAGTACCTACAAATGTACGTGCGACCCAGTCGTGCATTTTATTTTAAATACATATGTACCTACCTATCTAACTAGGAACATTACTATTTTTGTATAGTTATTCATTTCCTCAAGAAATGACATATTTTGGGTTTGAAGGCAGTAGGTAGGTATTTATAATTCATAATTCGGGAATTTTTAACAAATAATAGGTACCTACATTTTCATCATAAAAAAAAACACAAATAGCTAAATATTTAAACTAATCGCTTTTGTTATTTACCTTCCAATATCTAGAAGAAAAAACCTTGAAACCACACACAAAACAAAAACACCCATTAATTAAAATAATCAATTCCTTCCGGTCTTCCTGCTTGATCCTTTACCTGCCATAACAATATCCTAAAATCTAAAATCATTCAAGTTCAAGATCAAGTTAAAAAAAAACTACCCCCATTCCAATAAATGCATGACCTACAAATACTTTGAAATGTTTGTATCTATCTACCCTCATAAGAAAACAAAAACTACAAAAGAAATGAAGATACAATATACAAAAACTATCAACATTTATCATATTTATTATTCCCAAACGAGAAAAAATAAAACAGACAAAACAAATAGCGCTTCGCGCACCACCACACCAAAGCAAAAAATCACATATAGGTAATATCCCTTTCCAACCAACGAATACATTTAAAAACACTTTACTCCCTAAAATCGTACAGTTTGGTTTGTGCACTGTTTCTTCTTGTTCAATGGACAAAGAGTAGGTAGTGGAAGGGAACAAAAACAAAAAAAGGCTGGCTGTGTGCGCGAATACCTTTTTTTTGTTTCTTTATGTGTCGTATGCGTACCACTCGAACGATGTTTGTTTGAAGATCAAACATCAAACATGTTCTTAGGGGTGGGTTTTTTATTTTTGTTTTTTTATTCGAAGATAGAAATCTTCGAATCTGAGTTCGAACTTTTGTCCGGAGGCCTCTTAACCGTTACAGCTGATTTTTAAATTTCGAAAACGAGTTCGAAGTGAATTGAAATTCTTTTTCATTTCATTTAATGAATATTGCTCGCGGGAAGAGCTCTCTAATCTTTCGTTAGACCACAAAGGAAATCGCAGGAGAAACTAACATCAAAATCGCTTCATCTTAAGGCAGTCTTTGAAATCGTCAAAATATCCTTCGGCACACGAAAACAATCTGATATAAAAACATAAGTTTGTATTTCTAAAACAATATTTTGATGTTATCATGCAAACTATCCATATCAAAGATTACCTAAAGCATCCGTCGAATGAGCTGTGGAGCGAACCAGACTGAATTTTACATTTTTACTATGAGCCAAATGTCAAAATTGAGCCTGACTCATTCGTCGGATTCTGTTATCAGGGTGATTTTTTACACCGGAAGCTGAGTTTTTAAACTTAAGCCCCAAAAGTTATCTGGGCTCAGCTAAGTCCGAAAAATACCAAGAAGAGTTGAAGAAAAAGGTAGCATTGATTTATTTTGTCAAACTTCATTTGATCTTTAAGAAATATCGATACCCAAGGAAATACAGTCAAACTTCTTTATAACGAACTTCCTTATAACGAATATCTCTTTATTGCGAACTGCCACTATGTCCCCGTCCCCTTAAATAAATATCCTATATAAATGTGTTTCCATATAACGAATATCCTTATAACGAAATTCTCTTTATAAGGAAATAAATTTTGGGACCCAGCATTATAATTGTTTCTATATAACGAAATTCCGAACAAAATTTTTTCACAATTTTCTGCAAATAAAATCATTTCGGTTTTTGCGAATTCCTCGATTTTGCACATCTTTGCTATCTCTACGCTCAGATTTGTTGTGTGTTAAAAATTTTAATTATTGTCAACGAAAATTTTCGTTTTGACGATTAAGCTTTGGTTCCATAACTGCAAAAACAAAAAAAAGTACAGCCCAACTGTGCATTTCAAGTGCTTTGTTCTGAGTTCTTTTAAAATGTCGAAGCGAAAAGTTATTGCACTTTCGTTAAAATTGTCCATTTGTGAAAATAAAAAAGGTTGTTGTTTTTTATATGATATTAAAAAAAAACAATATTTTCAATAATTTCAGAAAAATTCTTTATTGCGAATTTTGTATTAAATTTCTCTACAACGAACCAAATTTTTGGTCCCTTGAGGGTTCGTTATAAAGAAGTTTGACTGTATAGGTAACAATAATAGTATGAAGGTCAACCTCACTAGTTTCAATATAAGGACTTGGAAAAAAACACAGCATCTAGGTATGCATACTTACTAGCCCCAAACTTGTTATTTCTTTAGTCCGATTCCCTAGGGGCTTGGAAAAAACAAAGCTCACATACAATTTGTTAAGCCCCAACCTCCATTTTTCCCTAAAACAGCTTTCAAGCTAATTTTTTAGCTCTTGGCTCTTATTTTCGTCGGATTTCCTTAATGCCTTTGTTAGCCCTATCAGTGTTATAGTTTTCGTCAGATTCCCTTGCAGGCTTAGGAAAACGCTTCGTAAAGGCTTAGCCCCAAGCCTCAATTTTTCGTCTAATACTTTTAGGGCTTGAAATAAATAGAGCCATTTGATTTTTTTTATAATCGACTTTTTTCATCCAATTCTCTTCGGGCCTCGAAAAAACAAAGATGCATATAATATGGTTCAGCCCAACAATTCGTTCAATTTCCCTAGGGCTTGGAAAAACACAGCTCACATGTAAATTTTGTAGCCACAATCTTAGTTTTGTTTGTCTAACTCTCTTCTGAATCACCCTAGGGGGGATGGGGGCTTCAGCCCCTATACCCTGTAGCCCCCCCCCCTCTGGATCCGCCACTGGACCTACGTCAACCTGGCATTTGACAAACCTAATAATTTTTGTACAAGGAAATTCCTTGGGACAGAATTTGTCAAGAAGGAAAATATTTTACTCTCCGGTGAACACTCTCTTCTTTCCAAACCAACCCAATTTTTGAAGTGTGGAACAGGAATTGGTGACAAAGACAAATAGTTACATTTACCGTTTTTGTTAATCTTTGGAACAAAGCAAATGTTAATTAATAAAAAAAAGTACGAATGTAGGTAGGTACACAGATACTTAAAACTGTTTTTTTTTTATTTTTATATTTTTATTATTTTAACTTAACTTATAAGAAAAAAAGCAAAAAAGACAAAAAAAGGTATTGATGGGTAAAAAAGGTAAAATAAAATATATAGTTTCGGAATCAGGAGGACGTATTTGTATGAAATCGATGCTTGCATATACGATAACGCACAAAAAAAGGCAGAGTTTGCATAATCCTATCCCTGTTTGAGTCTAAGAGCTCGCAAATTTTGTTTTGGTGTGAAAGGAAACCAGACGATATTAATGTTACAGGTAGTCCTAGTGAAGATGATAACGAATATGTTCATCTGCCAGGACTTAGTGGTCCTGTTCACGAGGAAAAGTGCATCAAAAGTACAACTTTTCTCAAAATTGAATTAGTGAGGGAAACCACAATACACCCTTTAGCCCTCAATTCGCTGATTGATATATGGTCACGACAGACGTCTAAGTGGCCCCGAAACACTCGACAGACGTCCTTGAAAACGCAATTTTGTTCATGTTTTTAAAATTTTAGGAAACCACTTGAAATATATCTCAAATGAAAGGTCTTGACTCCGTGAGTACAAATATGTACGTTAGGGTGTTTCATATTTCCAAAGGTGTGATTTTTTGCTGACTTTGCTCACGCCCCGAGTCTAAGTGATGTCAAAGATATGTATGCCAAATTTCAAGAAGATTGGATAATATTTAGAGGTTGCGCATTTTGATCACTTTTATCTGAAACTATTGAGTTTTCTAATATTGAAGTCCTTTGTATTAAAGGGCTTCTCATGCACTTGTTTCATCTTGTGAAGGTTGTGTGTGTCTACAAGTACAATCTAAACTACATTTTGTTAATTTGTGACATCCCTACCTTCAATTCTTTTTAAAATAATTTCTCTTCGAACTGTACCTTCAAACTTCGAGCGTTATGCCTACACGGTTTACCAATTAGAGAGGGCAGGTCGACTTTGAAATGGAATAAAACAAGCTGTGTGTGTGGTATTAACGAAATTCTTATTATTTTTTTAAGGGACTATAAGTATGCTATAGTAAATATATAATATGGTATATGACATTGTTCAAAATATCTGCCACGGCTGCGCACGGTGGCAAGGATCCGAGACGTCGAAATTTGAATGCCTTTGTTGCATAGTTCGGGCTGAATTTGAACGATGGCCTAAATTATTTTAACTTTGAGGGCATCAGTTGATTGCGGCTCATGAGCATAGACCTGCGACATCAGAAAACCCCACGAAAAGTTTAATGGGGGCAAATCTCACGATCTTGGTGGCCAATTCACGTCACCTCCTCGAGAGATAACCCTTTCTTACAGTTATCGTTTACTATGTAAAATGTCTTTTGTTACATAACTGTGTAATACGCAGTGCTGTCCTTTCTAAACAATATGTCACATATTACATCCATATAATCCAATTTTGGCCAAAAGAAATTGCTTGTCGTCTATTGGTAGGGATCTCTTTTGATTAAATTATCGGAATTGACTGCATGGGGTTCACCTATCCCCTTACCCCTGCCCTAACTGACGCAACTAATTTTTTTTTTTTTTGAAGATAAACTCACCGTTAAGGGTGATGGGAGCTAGACTTTTGTGTTCTTATAAAAAAAACACATTTTCTCTAAAAGCTGCAAAAAATGTAAAAATCCTATTTTTTGCCTACTTTTAAAAAAGTGATCAAAATGCGCAACCTCTAAATGTTCTCCAATCTTCTTGAAATTTGGCAAAAATATCTTTTTTGTCAGAGAGACTCGGGGCATGAGCAAAGTCAGGTAAAATTTAACATTTTATTTTGTGCCTTATAAAATGAAACACCCTAATGTACGTGACAGACGTTTTAGTGACCTGAAATCCTTAGCGTCTTGAACATAAGAGCAAGTGCGTGCGACCCTAGGCATGCATTTGATTGCTTATGCGTATAACAAGTTGTGTTGCTTGAATTTTCTTCGATTTTTCCACCCTGTCAAAGTGCAACCGTGTCAAAATGTCGCCCTAGGCAAGGCAATTGCCTGTTTTGCCTACAGTCAGGATCGGCACCGAATGTGACCATTGTTTTAGAAACGCATGGGTGAATTAAGTTGAATTTATCGGTTGTAAAGCAAAGCCCCCAAGGAACTTAATTAATAATAAAACTTTTGAACGTAATTGTTCCTTATTAGAAGGTGCATTTATTCACTAGTCTATAAGACGCATACGATATTTTTAATTTATAGAATTTTCTTATTTTTAGAGCTCTCAAAAACTGCTGTAATGATTATGACTTACTATGGTCAAAGCTATTACTCGTATACTGAATTTTTATTTCAGGTTTTCGGGTAAAAATTGGTAAAAAGCACAAATTGTGCTTAATTAAATTTTGTGTTCCGTGTATAGCTAAGTTGATTTTTTGGTTCTTAGTGGCCCAGAAAGAAGAAAATAAGTTTTTTTTAACCTGTTTTATACATTCTATCCCAATTATCTCATTTGTCATTATCCTGAAAAACCTGTGTTCATCTTCAATACTTAAAGCCATAAACCACCACAGCAAGATCGTGCTTCCTATTGGTGCTTTTTATTTCTTCAAAAACAACAACAACAAAAAAAAAACGGAGTCAAAATTAGAGGAAAGAAAAAAGTATATACCCAATCAACACAGACGCCAGGACAATGAATATTCAAATAGATGGTACTTTCTTTTCTCTTGTGTTTTTTTTTTTTTTTTTCGTTGTCTGCATCCACTTGGCTGAATTGTGCATTTGCCTGATGAGATACAAAAGAATGAGCAGGAAAAAAATATTAAAATTTAGTCTCCTCCATCACGCCCACCATATAAATAAATTTTTTATTTGACCCGATTCGCGGACAAGTGCGAAGCAAAAAAAATAGAGGACGACAAACGGGCCGACTGAGGCGCGCATTAGTACCTAGCATGAAGCTCGTTTTCCTAGTGCTTTATGCATAATTCTACGAGATAAAACTGAATTTCAAATTAAACTTTGTTCATTTAATCACGTCAACAAAAAAAGCCCATAGAAAATGCTGTACCTTCATTATATATAAAAAGTTAAAGTAGAGGGAAAAATTATTATTTGTTTAACTAAAAGAAAAAACACAAGAATGCAGTAGACTTAGTTTGTCGTACCCTATCCCTCAATATAAGGTGCATTTTGTTTGTTTCAATTCTCATAGCTGATTCCGCAAAGACATTAAGAAAGTCCTAAGCATGTTTTGCTGTAATAAATAATGTTTTATTGGTGTATTATAAAATACGCCAAGGATATGTCATTTCATGGGTGGTCTTGTCATGACATTTTTACTTGCTGTTAAATATAGGGCATGTATTGTTTTCATAAAAAATATTTTTTTCAATTTTTAATAAAATCTAACATAACAATGCGATGATGTTGGACTTCCCCAACAAAGTTGTTCTGTGCGTCTGTACGTAGTAACTGGGTAAATAAAACGGAGCACCAGCTCAAAACTCAACTTTTCGAAGCATATACATAATTCATTTGGTATGAATAAAACACTCGCAAAGGGGCTCAAAAAATAAATAAATTTAGTGACGCAACAGCTCGTGGAGATAGAGAACCTGGGCTAACTGATTAACAACTCACAACTATGTGCGTGTTGTTGGCAGGAAAGGTGCTCAATAGTTGAGCAACTAGTTATATGCTTGATGAGAACCTCCTAAGGGCACCTGCTCTAATTGAGCAGCTCTTCTGATACGTACCTGGGGCCTATAACACAGAACAACAAGTCAACTAGTCAACAATTACTTGTTCAACTATGTTTGTTCAACAAGTGAAAATCATTTCTGTAACTCAATAAAAACCGCAACAATTGTCAACTGAAAATATTTCCCTCGACTTGTTGAACCAGTTCAACAAGTAATTCTTACGCGATTAGCCGAAATGTTCCGAAAAAAAGAAAACATTTCATCTTAAATCATTGCTTTGCTTGTTAGCTCTTACTTACTTTCAGTAAGATGAATCAATATTATACTCACCGTATACAATGACAACACCTGTGGTTCTTTTTAAGTCAAGTTTTTCTTTCTACTCTCTATTCTACTTTCGAAAACTACGTCTTGCTACGAATTTGGTTTTTTATATGAGCTTTGACAGAATTTTGGGCTAAATTCGTAGAAATTCGTTGTTTTGGGAGGTACACGAACAGTCATTTGGATTCTCATTATCACTGCTCGATTTAGAATAAAAATTAAAACATTTTGTTTTTATAAACCAAATTCTTCACCAATAAATAAATTCTAAATCAGCCGTCCGTTCATGGATTCAAATATCTGAATTTTTCGAGCTTCTGATTGGTCGCCTGTCATTAAAATCTTGAAAATTCAGATGACTTTTAGCACGATTGCTTACGTTTTTTCAGATAAAAATTCAAACAGCTCAAAAACAAGACAACAAAAATCCGCACATAGAAATTTTAATTTATAGTGAATACAGTTATTTTTGTGGTCTATTGTCGGCTTGGTACGGTGGGTTGTTTGCTTTTTAATGTTTATTTTTTTTTTTTTAAGAACAAAATAATTTTTTTGTAGTTAGAGTTTTCCTCCACGGTGCACAGCGTCAAAGATTATGATTTCGTTCCAAATGAATGTTTTTATTAATTGAAGCATAAAATACTCAATGCATATATTTTTTGCTGAAAAAATAAATAAATTTTGCAGATTTTTTGAAAATTGAATTTGAATGACAAAAAATTCTTTACAGGATGTTTAATATGAGATGTGACAAAAGGAGGCTCTCTCCTTTTTGGTTGGACGAAGACAACAAAAAATTGAAACCGGAGAAGGGGTTTATTTCCTCCATTTGAGCGGGAGGGATAGTTTTTCTAAAACATTTGCCTAAAATAGCAAACAATTATTAAAATCAACTGCATAATTCACAATTTCAGGCAATAGCTTTTTCGAAAGCCTAAAATCCATTCTCCAATTTCCTTTTTAAATAAAATTGGTTTTGTAAATAGCTTTTGAAAAATAATTTAAAACTTAAAATTAAAACAAAAATCAAAATTGTTTTTTAGTAACCCACCTACACTTCAGTTTCTCAAAACTATTAATTTTTGCGCATATTACACTAGTTAACATAATAATTTTAGGCCTTCGTAGTGGGTCGCTGAGCACAAAAATACAGATTTTTTTCCCAAAGACGCGTTTTCAAGATAAGCGCAAAAATAATTTTCCTAGCTATTTTTTTAAATACTGTCATAAATCTCGCTAACGGTTTAGCTAATTGACATGAACTGTGTACGATTCAGTACTGAGTTTTCATATTTTTGCTGATGAACAATTTATTTCTAACGATTTCATCACTTGCTAAACACTACTGCAAGTATTTATTTCTAACTTGTGGACTTCGAACAAGTCAAGAACCGTCATTTGAAATTTATCAACTTTTCAACAAGTTTATTCTCTATTTTTCGAACTATTGTTGTTTCCAGTTACAGAAACGGTGAATTTATGAAATTTCCCACTTGTTGAAAGAACCCAAAACAATTGTTCAAGTTCTCCTAGACTTGTTGTTCCGTGTTACACAAATTTTAAAAAGTTGTTGAGTTTCACTTGTTCAACAAGCACTTTATGTATTGTGTTATAGGCCCCGGTGTCAAGTGCGACTTTTGTGTGCGTTAAGTTCCAAATCTTCTTAAATGATACAAAACATGGATTTTTGGGAAAATCTTATTTCCTGCGGCAAGATTTTTTGTTTTTTTTTTGCACGGATTTTCTTCAGGGGCCGAGTTACCGCTTCAGTGACCGAGTGAGTGAGTGCCATCAGTGATCGAATGAACGAGTTATCACATCAAATTTTGGTATACTAGATTGCTCAAAACGTGAGCGGTAATGACAAACTCACATAATTCAGTCACGTATTAGTCGATAACTTATGCGGTAATTTGGCCCCTGATTTGAGTCTACACGGCTTTTATGGCACTAGAAGTCCTTACATTGCCTGAATGGCCGGATCTTTGGAAGTCAGGCACCCCACCAATGTCATCAAAGAACTTCACCATGCAATGCACAAAAACGTGCGATTCCAAGTGGTCACAAGGTCCGAAAGATATCACCATTTTCCATGTGAGACTTGTGAAGGCAAATTTTAACAATCCGGTTTTCGATATGGCCCTATGTCATGTTTGTAAACGACTGAAAACAAATTCTTTTCTAACGGTAGTTAATAAAACCAATACTCTAGTAAATATTCTTGCGTTTAGATTTGTATCAGTACTTATGACTTGACTAGATTATATTGCTTGTATTAGTGAATATGCTGATGCTTAAAACTATAATCAGCCATTTTATAATTTATATTTAGTTCCACATCCGAGAACATACATATTTCACAAGTAAATGTGTTTGGAGAGATGGGAACTGTTTTCAGTTGTTTCGGAGACCATTTCATGGTGGCTATACTTCAAAATTCAGTGTGCAATTTACACCTCTCATCTCGAAAGCGGTTACTTTTTATCGTGTACGGGACGGTCCTAGCTTTCATTTGATACCCCATTTATATAAGTTGCTTGTATTCTAAGTACAAGGGAAAATGCAATCTGAAAAGCGCATTTTCTAACCATTGCGACCAGATAAAGCTTGTCCGACCAGCAGTTTTGCAAATGTTTGGACTAAAGCCAGGGGTTGGTATCTAATTTTTGCGTGGTTGCGATAGATAGGTAATCTTACAGTGGGCTCCCGGAACATAAACCGACAGGATCTTTGTGAAAGAAGTGTTATACCCGTCTCTTTTTGCCTTACGTTTGTTTATTTTTCATGTGTCTTTAGCCTCTTTTCTTTGCACTACTGAGATAATTCACAATATTAAACAGCCTCCAAGTCGCAAGAATGAATGTTAATTTTTTGAACATTGAAATAGAGATAATAAGGTGCGGAGAACTAAGCCCCCGGGAACCAAGTCCACCGATGGACTTAGATCTCATTTAATAGGAACTAAATCCACTTTAACGAAGTGGACTTAGTTCTCAAGCAAGGTGAGAAAGTAGTCCACTTCTTTATAAGAACTAATAGTCCAGTAAATAGAGAGGTTTTACCCTACAAAAGGTCGGGTAATTCTAAATTTTTGATATGTTACATGGTAAGGTTAGTAGATGAAAATTCCACAACCACGCCCAAGTAACAATTTTAGCTCTTCGAATGCTTTAACAGCGTTTTTAGAGCAAATCTTAAAGCTCTTTGATTTCAAAAGAAGCTCCAGATGCGCTTCTAAAGCAAATGTAAAGCATGCTTACAGCGAATTCATTGAGTTTGAGAGCTAATTTTTGCTCGAAGCCAGCTCTTTGTCAGTGGCTAGTATAGCTTTGAAGCTCTTTGGTTCATGATTCAGATATCTTTAAAGCAACATTTTTGACAGCACTTTGTTTGTATTAGTTTAGATAATACAAATGATAAATTAAAATAATATTAGGGAGATGTATTTCATGTGTGTGATAGTAGTAATCGAAAAGGTCATGTGATGTCGTGGAAATTAATTAAATATTCGCAGAGAAAATGTCATAGTGAGAAATAAAATTAATATTTGTGAGTGCCATGTAAGTGATTTTTTAGTGCGCGTTTAGTTTTATCACAATTGTACTGAAGGTACCTCGAAAAATAACAACGCGCCTTCGAAATTATTTATTTTACGCTGTGAAATATTTAAAAAAGTTTACCTAAACAATGTAAAAAGTTGATAAATAAATTTAATAAATCATGAAATTAAATATTTTTGTTTTCATTGCAATATTTTATTGTGTTTTTGTTGAAAGGAAAGATTTTGCATTCGTTTAAATAAATAAAGAAAAATTATTCAATGATTTTTTTTTTCGTCGCCATAGTTTTTATTATGAACATAGTTTGTCTTCAACCGAGCTCTTCTAGAGCTAGTTTCCACAAAATGAGAGTTTTACGTTCAGTACTTAAAAAGTAGGGTGTTCGGAAATTGAAAGTCATTCGCTAATTCTAATTTCTGGAAAAAAATTCTTGTTTATTTAAATTCTATTCAACAACGTAAGCAAGTACTCTTGCGACTCAGCCATAGATTTAATATTATTTAAAAAAAATTTTAAGTAAACTGTTTAATTGATTTTAATAAAAAAAAAATGTGAATTTAGCATCTAATTTGATATTTGTGGTGCATACTCGGTATTCACCAGAAAGTGAAAGGAATACATTTATTTTCTAGTTTTGGTTTTATTTTTTCCTGTTGAAGTCATGGCTATTATATTTTATTGTGGAACACCCTAATATTGAGTAGTAGTATTTTATTTGAGAGAGGTTTAGTATTAAGCTCTATAGTCGATTTGCTGTAGCTCTATGAGTGTTGTCACTTCCAGGTTTAAAAAAGTGGTAGATAAGTCTAAAAAATAGTGGTAGATCCAGATTTTTAGTGGTAGATTTTAATTTCCAAAAATTAGATAAGCACAAATATTTTTGTTTCTAAGTTTTATTTTAGTCAAAGAGAACCATTTTATTCATAGAAGTATATGGGTGATTCTACAAAATGATGAATACATTTTTTGAAAATATATGTCTAGGGGACTAAGATTTTTTATTTTTTCTTAAGTCATTTTTTGAAAATATGTGTCTAGGGGACTAAGATTTTTTATTTTTTTTCTTTATTTTAAGTCAATTTTTTAGAAAATCGTATCCCTTGCCTAATGGGAGATATAGTCACCTGTATAAATATCCTTTTGAAAATCTTAGCCACATTGATAATAAAATCAAGTTTGTATTAACAAGTATTTACAAGGAAAAGTAGCATTAACTGAACACTTTTGCGGTCTCTTGATAGACAGTCAGCCGTTAAAGTGCAAGGGGACTGAGGTGAGGAGACTTAGTGTTTTCATAGTTTTTGCCCCAAAACCATAGTTACGCATTGTACGAAAAAATAAAAAGATTTAATTATTAAGGTTTTGCTTAGCCAATATAATAATGCTAAAAAATATGCCTTCTTAGATAGACATTTATCCTAAATACTCATCAGAGGACTGAGAAACTGAACGGACAATCCATGACCTGTAGCACAATTGCCTTCTTAACAAATAAAATAGCAAATGGACGTGAGACACAGATACCGTTTTATTTTCACCAGACTTAATGCTTCACGCTGCCAAATCTGAAACCTCGATAGTTTTCAAAGTTAACGATATTTTTGCCTGTATCTACAAAGTTCAATAATTTTTTTTTTTTTTAATGAAGTGGTACTAAAAATGTTTTTGTATCATAAAAAGATTTCTTATTTAACGTCATAATTGGGTTTATATTGGTTTTGGAACTAAAATAAGAGAACTGCAATAATGTGTCCACTCGAAAACGGGCAGGGCACTGAAAATCAGACACTTTGAATAATTTTTTGAGTAATGAAAATATATCAGATCTTTATAATTTTGTCTGGGATATCAACAAGAATTATAATTATAAAAATACCTATATATCTTTTAAAAATTTTAATATTATCAATAGATTTAGAGTTATTCACTTGGTTGACATTAATCTTAGACATTTAAAAAAAAATTAAGGAAATATACTTGTTTTTTCACAAATTTAATAATTTGATGAATAAGTTTTGTGAACGCGTTTCGTCTTAGTTAAGACAGAAGTGCCCTGATGATGTCCTAACTTAGACGAAACGCATTGCCAAAACTTATTAATAAAATAATTATTAAATTTGTGGAAAAAACAAGTGTTTCTTAAAATCTTTTTTAAAATGTCTTTTAAAAATATTAAAAAGACAGATTTTCTTTTATTATTAAAATTTAAATCATGTTTTGTGTAAGCATTTTTAAGCAACTTGACAAAGAATATTTAATTCATTAGTTTATGTACCTATTTGGTAAGATCAAAGAAAAACAATTTTTAGAAACTTTTGTTCTATTATTTCTGAATCTATTTCTTCACTGAAGTTTCTGTGGTGATCAAAATTCAAGCCAAAAAACATATCAGGAAAGCGTTTATGAATTGCTCGTAGGGCACAGCGCACACGTTACATTGTCGTCGAGGAGGGTAGCCATAAAAGTTTCCCCTTTTTCCCATATTTTATAAACAAAGTTGTAGGACACAAGCTTTGAAAAAATCTACAAGATTTCTATTTCTAACATGCCAGCTCTACTGAGCATGAGCCATGCTTAGACTATGAACATGTCTTGAAGAAGAGCCAGCACGTAAAAGAAATCAGTTCTAAATAATTTCAATGGCAGCATTCAGGTAAGTACATAAAGATAAAAACTTACAGTAATTTTTTTTCTATTGAAAAATTTCTACTGAAAAATTTTGTTTTTTTGATTAATGATCGGATTATCTTTGAATTTCAAATTTTGTTTGTGGATGAGCAAAAGTGGTAGAATTTTTGACTTCAGTGGTAGAAGTGGTAGATTATCAAAATCTTGGAAAAAAGTGGTAGATCTACCACAATTGTGGTAAAGTGACAACACTGGCTCTATCGAGTCTTCACATTTCCCAATGCTCAGAGATAGATTTTATAATGCTCAGGGAGATTTCAAGCGCATGCGCTAGTGTTAACTTCACAAGAGTTTGTGTGAAAGTATTAGTAATTAAACTCTACAGCCGTTTCTTGTGTAGCTTTTGAAATGCTATTTTTTGACATTTCTATAAAGTCATGCGTTAGTATTTTGAACATGAAATTAAGCAGCTCTGCAATGCTTCTTTATGAGCTGATATCAATAGTTAGCTCGTTTAAAAAACGTTGAACGTTATTAAAGAGCTATTTTTAAATCGTGAGTCGTTATAAAATTAATAGAGCTAAAAGTGTTCTGAAACTTCGATTATAGAACATCATTTTTAAATGAAATGTAGGGAGCTGTGCAATAATCTATTTAAGAGCTTAAGCCTTGGATTTCACTGCTTACAAGCTGCTAAAGAACAGTTTTGCTCCTATTAGCTCCAACGATGTTACTTGGGCGCCTCCTCCGCCCCCTTCAAAATCCTGGAAAAACTACAAAAAATTGGCACTTTTTTCAGTTTTTTGTTGTTAATTTCTTTCCGGTACATTTTTACGAAAAAAAATATAGAAAACTTTGTAGACAATAAAATTTCCTACAAATATGTTTTTGAAAGTATTTTTGTACAACCACTACAATCAGCGCTATGGAGCTCCCAAAAACGGCTAAAATTTCGTATTTTCTAAGATTTTCAGTTTATTCCCTCTTTACATCACAATAACTCCTCAACCGTCAAGTTAAGGGCAAAATTTGTCATAATAAATCTTGTAGATAATTTAATTGGATACCAGTTTCATGTAACTATAGTCGATGCCCTCTGAGTAGAACTCCCCCTTAGTCGAATTTCTCTCTAACAAGATTTTTTTTCACCATGTTTGTTGTATACTCCTCTCAAATTTCCAAACTTATTTATTTCTCTCTAAGTCAACTTTTTGCAAAACTCTTTAACTTGAAAAAAATTTGATATACCGTGAGAACTCAGCTTAGAGGGAGTCGACTGCATTTTCATTTTGTGACCAATACAATTGGTTTACACTGACTACACAATCCCACTACTGAATTTCGATAAAAACTTTGAAGTAACCATACCTTTCCAGATCCACCTGGGAGGATGTGAAATTCTTAGAAGATAAATCAATTGACTTCTACACCGAAGGATCGAAGACCGACAATGGGTTTGTTGGAGGTGTGTACTCTAACAGACTAAATTTAAGTCTCTCATTCCGTCTTCCTAATCACTGTATCGTATTCCAGGCAGAACTTCTAGCGATAAAAGAAGTAGAAGAAGTCTTGGCGCAAAGAAAGCGTGATATCAGACTCGGATATCCGCATCTTCTCTGATAGCCAAGCTGCTATTAAATCCCTGGACTCTGTCTCTTCAAACTCTGGAACAGCCCTTAACTGTCGATCATTTCTGTTGGAGACGGCGCAACAGTTTAATATTCACCTCTGTTGGGTGCCGGGTCATAGTGACATTCCAGGTAATTGTAAAGCTGATGAGCTCACTAGAAGTGGAACATTACTACCCATTTTACCTGAAAAGCTAAATATTGGTATACCAACGCTACGTGTAAACTTTTGCTGAAGGAAGATGCCTTGGAGAGAACAAACATTAGGTGGGACAACATCACTACTTGTTTGGCGACAAAACAAATTTGACCAAGCCTTGACTTAAAGCGCTCCAAGTGTTTAATATCTCTAAGCAGAGTGCACATCAGCTCTATTGCAGGTGTCATAACGGGGCACTGTTTAATAGGCAGGCACGCAACGTGGTTTGGAGTACTTTTAAATGATTTTTACATAAGCTGTATTGGACGAGGAGGAGGAAGAATCGATTCCTCACCTTCTCTGTTATTGCCCTGCTCTTTCCCACAGACGTAGGCTCTACTTAGGAGATTACTACTATAACGAACGATCCAAGTGATCTGGCAAGCAAAGACATTTACAGTCTTGCACGCTTCGTCAGGAGCTCTAAATGGTTTCACGAGTGAGGAAGATTTTTCAAGATTCATGTCACAACGGGCCAACTTTGGTCTAAGTGTAAGTATTGATCAATGACATCCAGCTCTACCTTACCTAACCTAATACAATTGGTAATTTTATGCCAATTTTGTCCACGTTGTTTGTATACGGAGCAAGTCTTGTCTTCCATCTTACTCATTGGAATACATATTGTAGGTAGTTATGATGAAGGACATTAAAACGAATGCCAGTAAAAGATCCAAAATTCTGGAAATGACCAATGAACTTCAAGTCGAGACGAAAAAATACTATTGGAAACCACTGCTATTAATCTATGTTTGTCAAAAAAGGTTCAACTCTCTTCTTACGCTCAAGACACTCCTAATCTCGGTAAGATGAAAATCAGAAATGTCAACTAATACTGGGCTCTTTCGCAAGTAATACTCGTATTATTCGATGGATTTTTGGAGGAGAAAGCACAAACGTGAGCTCAATGAGCTGTTCAAAGACAATCTAGTCCAAAAAGTCAAAATACGTGGACTTGGCTTAACCAGATTGTGCGAATGGGAAACAATGCTCCAGCCTTTTGAGTTTCTGAATCCCAAGTTGAAGGCAATAAGGACGATCAAACCTCTGGATCAGAGGGTAAGCCATCACCAGAGCACTTGTGGTTTCAGCCCTTCGTGGGTCATCTGAACAACAACCGAATTTTTATAATTTTTTTCCGAAAATATTAAGGGTATTCATGCAACGTCGTAAGTTTACAAATTGTGTAAAATGATACATAAGTTTACGCAAAAGTTTGCATGAACGACCTTTTTATTAATTTGGTTAAATGCTGTGTAATTGAATCAGCTGTTCGTTAAACGTCAAATATTTGGGCGCGTTTGGCTTGGGTCGAGGAGTTGGTCTTACAGATAGTGCATTATGGTCTGTTTATTTGCATGTGTGTGTACAAATATATATTTGTTTTAATAGATACGTGTAGTAAGTACTCCTGTTAATTCAATTATATTTGTTTTGCATTGAAATAAATACATCAATGCCATTCATTTTGCTGGAATCTCAATACCATTTCAACTCAACTCAAGTGACAAAAAACCTGGAGCTCCTGGAGAAGTGAGGAAAAGTAAAATGAATCATCCCTCTCTTTTTTTTGTAACATCTTCCGACTATTTAGAATCTTCCAAACCAGTGCGAATCATTCGTTGACCAAAAAACTGTATTTGTGAATGCTTCTCTATAATTTCGCGTTGGTTGGGCAGAGCCTTTAATCGTTGAGTAAATGTAGTTCTTCTAATTATTTTTTTTTTTTGTAAACTACGTTTTAATTCACAACTTTTATCACCAACTAATTGCAATGCAATAATTACAGAACACATTCAGAGCTTTTTTAGTCCTCCGAGATATCATTTGTATCATGTTCCTAAACATGCCTAATTCTAAAAGTCACAAACACGCCTAATTCAATCTCTAAAAGTCACAATGACGTTTGGATAAGTTTAACCAAATATTTGGTTAATTTTCCGCAGCTAAGTCCTTGGATAAAATTAACCAAATTGCGTAAACCATTTCCCATACAAAATTTGACAGTTCATTAACCAAAAGATAAAATTAACCAAATCGTAAACTTATCTAGTGTTTTACGCAGTTGCATGAATACCCCTATTATGTTTTAAGAAAGTGGGAGCGGCAGTGGGTGGAAGTTAATGTATTGGTTTTTCATCTCGTCAATTATAAATTTCATCAAAACCAGTACCTATGTGGTTTAGTTTTTAATGGAATTTTGGGCACTACCTCCAAAAAATAGTGACTAAAACACCGGGTTCAGAATATCGTGATGTCTATCCAAGTTTTCTGATTCTGCTATGTATACTTCAATCGATTAAGGTGGTTAGACAAATCGGTAATAAAATTTCTACGGGATTCTAGTACACTACAGTACAGTATAAAACAGACAGAAAAGAAAGTGAGTTCGTAAAAACGTTTGAATAAAAAACACTTTCTCAAAACTTAGAGTATTCCAGATTGTAGTCACAAAATGAAAATACAGTCGACTCTCTCTAAGTCGAAATCTTCGAGTTAGAGAGAGTTTTGCAAAAATTCGATTTAGAGAGAAATAAATTAGTTTGGAAATTTGACTGGAGTATACAACAAACAAAAAATTCTTGTAAGAGGGAAATTCGACTTAGGGGGAGTTCGACTTAGAGGACGTCAACTCGCCGCCTGAGTACTTAAATGCCCCATAGACCACTTTTTCGGGATGTTAATGATGCAGTTATACTAATTCGAATTTTCTCTATCGTTTGCTGCTATCCACGTTGCTCTATCTCTATTTTTAAGGAAGTTACAGAAACCCAGTTTGCTCCATAGACCACTAATTTGTGGGTCCTCTAAGTGCTTATTTGCCGCACATTCAAAATTTGTACTATGTGGGGCAGTCTTTGTAGAAGAGTTCTTAAAACATTCATTTAATGCTTAAGTGCCCCATACCAAAGGGCCATGGATATAGAGCGTTTAATTATATCTGGGTCTGGGTCGGGGTTATCTTCTATAGCATGCAAGAACAACATATGGGATCCAGGTTTCTATCGGAGGTTATTTCAATAACGCAAAAGTAAGTTTTCTCTTTGATGATGGTAAAGCAAAAAGACAACATAAAGGTTGAAAATACTCAACCATGAGGTAGATAGAGATGGATGCAAAGCACTGTTTTCATATTAGTCCGCAATGCGGTTATGAGTAAAAATAAAACATGGGTAATACTTATTTAGACAAGTTCATTTACGTACCTTAATGTTCCCAGACTTCAAAACTGTATTCAGCCTTGTAGGTTTTTTAACGATTTAATTTAAGCATGTTTTTTTTTTTTACTAAAGTGGATAAAATCAAAAAAGGTAAAAAAAAATTAATTTGAAAAAAAACTTTAAAAAACAATTAAAACTTTATACAATGTAATGTACGAATTTTTATAAATTATTCCCAATTAAAAAAGACGTATTTTTCAGGAAAATTTTAACGACCAAAGTTAGTTTTAAGTATTTTTCATAATTAAGTATTAAAATACTTCAGCATTTTCTTACTTATTTTGTTGACTTAGAAATAATCCAATAAGAGTTTTAGTAAGGTATAGCCACTAAATTGATAGTATTTTTTGTTTTATGTTCTTATCAATAAAAATGAAATTATAAAAAATAAATAATACCAGTGCTTTTGATTTTTTTTGTTCTTCTTGTTAACATTGAATTCCCTCCTTTCAGTGCACAAAAGTCCTATATCCATAGGAAATTTTCAATTTGGTTTTCATCGATTTCGCATTCGTATGGGAGAGGGTCCTATATCCATTTCTGACTTTTTTCATACTTTTATTTTTTTTTAAATAGCCGTTATAGCTTTTGACGTCATGTCTTCAAATTACAACAAAGATATTTTCAAACAATGTATATAAAAATTCATACATCATATTTCTCAAGGAGAAAGTAAGGAAATTATTTTTCAAACCTTAAAATTCGTTTTCTGGGGAATAATTTTTTTGGATATGGGGCATTTAAGTACTCAGGCGGCGAACTGTAGATGCATAAAATTGGTAGCCAATTAAATTATCTACAAGATTGATTACGACAAATTTTGCCCTAAGCTTGACGGTTAAGGAGTTATTGTGCTGTAAAAAGGGAATAAACTGAAAATCTTACAAAATACAAAAATTTAGCCTTTTTTGGGAGCGATATAGCGCCGATTGAAGTGGTTGTACAAAAAAACTTTCCGGATCATATTTGTAGGAAATTTTATTGTGTAGACTGTAGGTACAAAGTTTCCATATACTTTTTTCCGTAGGTTAGGTTAGGTTAGGTAGTTACTTTTTTTTTTTTTTTTTTACTTTTTTCCGTAACAATCATTACCGGAAAGAAGTTATAAGCAAAAAACTGAGAAAAGTGCCAATTTTTTGTAGTTTTTCCAGAATTTTGAAGAGGGCGGAGGGGGCGCGGTTGTGGAATTTCGGAATTTTCATCTACTAACCATACCATATAACATATCAAAAATTTAGAACTACCCGACCTTTTGTAGGGTAACCCCCCTTATCTTTACCTCTATTTACTGGACTATTAGCACAATTTCAGTTTTTATTTTCAATTGGACAGGAATATCTTTATATCACCAAAATTTAAGAGAATTTCATTTCCTACAAATACAAGAAAAATACATGGTGTATTTGTGTTATTAATATTTCCTTTCTTTTTTCAAAAACAAATTAAAAACGGTTTGCCATCAATTAGGTTGGAGTAAATGTGTTTTCCTTAATATTTTAAATATAAGAAATTATTTATTTTATGAATTTGTTGAAAGGTATTTAATTGGATTAAAAATAAGCGAAAGGTAAACAAGACATCATTAAAGGTTTATATAATATTCATTTTGAAGTTCAAAAGTTTTTATGTATTTGAAGAGCATTATATAGGGTACCCATTGTAAAAGAATAATTACTACGCAGAATGAATTTACTTCATACTTTTCGCAGTGTTTTAACTTTCAATTTGAAGCTCTTTTTCTTAAATAGATGGTATACAAACTTTTAATACATAAAAGAAGGTTCAATTTGTCAAGGCAATCATGGCTGATGTGGGGTTTGCTTTAGTGTTAAACAGAAATAAAATCGATCAAACTCGAATGTTGGGTGAGTAGGTATCTATGGGTAAAAAGTTCAGCGCCCTATCATAAGTAAATATTTTCAAATAATTATAATTTTCTACACAGTGGCTATGGCGCCATGGAAGAAGTGAAAAAGAATTTGAATAACAAAATTTTCTATCATTAATTCAAGGAAATAAAGTTCAAATAAATAAAATAATTGAAAAATAAGCTAAAAAGTTCTACAGGAATTGTTTGAACAACTCTATTTTATGGCGTTGTTTTAATTGCATAAGGAAAAATTCGAATTGATAATATGAATCGGTTGAACTGAAATTTTTTTTTTTAATTTTGTAGTAGGTACCTATAGTATAAAAGCCGTTGACAAAATTTGGTGGTGAACGCACAGCCAAAATATGAAGTATGAAGGTTTGTAGCGTAGGTACATATATGCATCGTGTTTTTTTTGTCGATGGTGGGGATGAGAGGTTAGAAATAGCGGTTTTATAATTTTGTGTGAGGGGTAAAACCACTTGAATTTATTTATTAATATAAAAAAATACGATAAGATTTTTTTTTAAGTCCATAGACTTAAATTTTGACGATTTCATGATCCAATAGTTTCCATTTCTTCAAGGTAACTAAAATGTTGGAGATCTCCAGAAAGACTATGTATCGTCAGCACGTCCAGTCCATACCTACTAAATGAAAAAAATTTAACATTACATACAATGTTGGACCAACTCCTAAAATCCCCTCTCATAGTTGGACCAATTCAAAAAAGAACTTGATTTAGTAAAGAACATCTCACAAAATAATGGATATGGAATAAAACTTTTGTTTCAATTTCCTTGAGAGTACCATTCTTTTCACATTTATTTTTTTAAATAATCCCATAAACTTTCCCCTTTATCCAAAAATACCTACCCTTTATGCGAAATATTTGTACAGACATTTTTGTCACAGATCTTATGTTTATAATCTTGCCATTTTCATCGGTTCATTATATTCATAGCATCTATACCTATATTGAAAACTATACTATATTGAAAAAATTTTACATTATATGTCCTTACTTCATGATGATTACTCATCTGGAGCTGATGGCATCCCACCAATAGTCTTGAAAAAATGTAAATCAATATTAGCACTCCCTCTTCTTAATTTGTTTAACCTTTCACTTAGCTCAGGTAAATTTCCAAGTATTTGGAAAAAAGCATTTATTACACCAGTTTTTAAAAAGGGTAACAGATCTGATATATGCAATTACAGGCCAATCTCCAAACTATCTTGCATTCCAAAGCTTTTTGAGCAAGTAATGTGCGATAGTTTGACATTCAACTGTAAGAATATAATTTGCAATCAACAACATGGATTCATGCAAAAGCGATCGACGATAACCAATTTACTTGCATTCTTGCATAAGTGCTCAACTGCGTTGGAACATGGTCAAGAACTTGACTGCATCTATACAGATTTTTCTAAGGCTTTCGATCAACTTTCTCATGACATCATCACGTTTAAGTTAAAGGTGTTTGGGTTTCCTCCTCAACTCATCACTTGGGTTTCTTCATATCTCCATAATAGATCCTATCAGGTTAGATTAAGGAGCTCTGTCTCCAACGCTTTCTTTGCCAAATCTGGAGTTCCCCAGGGTAGTCATTTAGGTCCACTTCTTTTTATCTAAGCTATCAACGACGTATCCCTCTCTGTATACGTTATAGTGAAATTCTAATTTTTGCTGATGATATGAAAATTTTCAAAAGCGTCAAATCTATGAGTGATCGTTTACTTTTGCAAGAAGATATAAACAGTTTTGTTATTTGGTGTAATAAAAACAGTTTAAATCTCAACCCTATTAAATGTCAGGCGATGATTTTTTCTAAAAAAAAAGTTCCTAGTTCATTTGATTATGAAATATCGCAGCACACATTGCGTCGTGTTGATAGTTTCAAAGACCTAGGGGTTCATTTTACTTTTAATCTTGATTTTACGAAGCATATCAATTTAATCGTCAACAAGGCAGACTCTATGTTAGGGTTTGTTAAACGATGGTCTAAGGAATTCCAGGATCCTTATGTTACCCTCACTCTCTACAGCAGTCTTGTTCGCCCTTATCTTGAATATGCATCACAGGTATGGACTCCTTTTTACGATGTCCATAAGAATAGACTAGAAGCAGTACAGCGTAATTTTATACGTTTCGCCTTGAAAGGACTACCGTGGTCCGATCCTTATAATCTTCCTCCTTACGAACACCGGATTAAGCTTCTTCAGATTCAAACTTTGGCACAAAGGAGAATTAATAATGATATTGTATTTATTCATCAGCTTTTAACGGGCGTTATTGATGCACCTGATTTCTTATCTTGTACTAGCCTTAACTATCGTGGGAGAGGTCACAACACTCGTAGTCTAGAACTAATGTATATATCTCAACACCGTACCAATTATGGAATGCATGAGCCTCTTACCAGCATGTGCAACATTCTGAATATGAACTCTAATTTTTTTGATTTTAATATAAGTAAGAATAGATTCAAAGCTTCATTGAAGACCAGTGTACCACGCTCTTAAATGTTTGTAATTGTTAATCTTTTCAATGTCATTTTATTTGTTATTTTATAATTATTGTTTTTAATTTTATTTTATTTTGTTAAGTGTATGTCTTAAGTAGTTTGTTGCTTACTAACTACTAACACTACACTAAGTGATGAGCCTGATAAGCACTTTATTTGTGTTTGGCGATTCTTTGGTCGCAAGACGTCGCTTGTACTAAGCTCTCTTCGGCAAAGATCTGATAGTGTAAAAAAAAAAAAAAATACCTGTTCTTTTCCCTAGTGCAAAAATTCAACTGAATTCAACGCAGTGTTGCTTTTATGAATTTTCATGTATAAATGTTGGACTACGAGACAAAAGTATCAATTTTTCCAATATATGCGTAACGCTTCTTTTTCAGTCACGCCCTTAATTTATATAAGCTGTTTCAATTCACATACTATAATTTTGAGAATGAAGAGAATTAAGTAGTCATACAATTTTTAATTATTTTAGATTTAAAAATAATAACCCCAGATTTCCCCCCAGACATTTTGTCACCCCAGATTTCTCCCTAACGATGGAAAAAAAACCCTAAGTCTGGGGGGAAAGCCTCCAAACTGGCAACCATAGGCGTAGGAAGGGGGGAGCAGAGGTGGGCAGTGCCCACCTTAAAAAATGAACTGCCCACCTTAGAAAATCGGCAGTTAAACTTTTCTGTGAATGAAATTTCAGATACCAAGTTTAAATTTTGCCTACAGTTACAGTTGGTCGTCACATAAAAGCAATTTTTGTCCACCCTTATTTTGTTTGTATTTACACATTGTTTGTATTTGCACACAGCATCAACTCGGTTTATTAATCCGGGACAAGCACAAACCTAGTTGAACCGGTTTTAATTTGTCTCAAACCGAGTTACCTTGAACCTTGAAGATGAGTAGTTTTTCAGGTTTAAAAAGCGAAATCACTAAACGTAAGATATATGTAAATAGCCAAAAAATCACAATATTTCAAAATTTTCCACTCTATAAATAACCAAATTAAAAAAATTTATTAAAATTAATTTAGGAATAAGAAAAAAATCATTTTTCAGTTTTGGGGTGCGTTCAGATTTAATACTACGATAGCTCCATCTAGCAAAATATTACACGGCCATTCCAAAGTAACGGAGAAGACAATCGGACGCTTGTAGTGAGGATTTTCTTGTTAAGAAATTAATACTTTTTTATGAAACTCAGTAGTTTTTAAGAATTCATCACAAAGTACACGACACATATGTAAGTTTCACCAAAAAATTATGACATTCAGTAAGTTTATACCAAAAAATAGATGGTAACGGAGAAGACACGTACGATTTAGAGATTTCCGACCTTTACCTGAAAGATTCAAATTCTGCGCTGTCCATTGGGTTATGAAGTCGATTTTTTTTGCACACTTTCATAAAGTCAACATTTATCAAAAACCATCCTTGGTTTCCATCCAAGCTTCATTTTACTATCAGAAAAAAATATTAAAGATGGTAACGGAGAAGACAGCTAATGGTAACGGAGAAGACACGTACGATTAAAGATTTCTTTTTTGTTCAATTATATTACAATTTGTATTTTTTATTATTATTCTCATCAATGATAAAAGTTATCCAAGTAATTGAAAAATGTTATAAGATTTCATTGAAATCGGTTAACGTTAACACGTGCTAGAGAGCACTTGAAAGTTGTCATACTAAATACATGGGGTTTTCACTGTTTTTACTTAAAATATCAGCAAAATTGTAAAAGTTGATGGAAAATCTTTAAACTTGGCACATAAATTAAGTACCGTAAGGAGTATCAAAAAAAATGTCTTCAATAATTTTTTATAATATTTACCCCATTAAAAAATAAAATTAAATATAATTGTTTTTGTGCATTTGTTGCTATTTTTAATGGAGTAACTGTTATTTAAAAAAATATGTTTGTATACTCTTTATGGTACTTAGTATATGTGCCAAGTTTGAAGATAAACGTCAACCGATTTCAATGAAATTTAACACATATTTTTTTTAATTACCTTGATCCATTTAAAGCATGGGGATCAAAGAATATCAGAACTTTAAAAAAAAAATGCCCATGAGTCGTTGAACTTTGGGTGAGAAAAGTGCAATTTTGTCTTCTCCGTTACCCTGTTTTAGACAGTTAGACATGATATAAAAATCTAAAAAAAATCCACGATGATCCTTTTTCAAGAATAATTTTACAAACACTAATATAGTTTACAATTTATACCTACTTTTGTCATTTTTCGGTAACGGAGAAGACATGAAACGTTCAGTCATTTCGAAGCGTATTACTATTTTTACAGCACTCCTATCAAGAAAATAATTCCGAATTTCAGTAGTGTATTAAAAATACTAATAAAAACCTCATCGCACATCGCCTTTTGCATCACAATTTTATAGAGAACTGATAGCGGCAAAAATGCCGAAAAATGCACAGGTACGGAATATAAAGTATGAGTTTTTTTGATCACTTGCCTATTTTACAACAACACGTAGAATTTTGTATCTACAGTTTTTTCGTTAACTCTAATTATATACTCTAAATATTGGCATATGGGTGTTTCCATCGTTACGGGTGTGACAGTGAGACTCCATATTTTATTAATTATTCACATACTATTCCCAATTTATAAATAATTACTTTACTATTCTATAGGACACCTGAAGCCCTTTTAAAAAAATAGTATACTAAAGTATGAAAAACTAGTGGTTCAGTTATAGGATGCAATTTGGTTGCGTTACGGGTGTGACCTTAGAAAACTGCTGATTTGCGATTAAGATATCTAATTTCCATGTGGTGTAAAATATTGCATGAAAAGTTTGTATCATTCTTTTGCAAATATTTACCTAGATAGTTGATCTTCAGTTTCAGTTAAGAAATGAGAACCAAAACTACGAAAAACTATACAAAATTTCTAATTGAAAACGTTACGGGTGTGACAGGTCATCGTTACGGGTGTGACCGAGCATGATTTGTATGCCTTAAAACAATTTAATATACTATATTTTGACGGGAAATTATTGTCATCGATGTATAATCATTTCTCACATGATATCAGAAACACTTTTTCTAGAAAAATGAAGTTTTTCTCACTGAAAAGTGAATAGTTTTGTCACTTCAATGAGAATTTTTCCATTTTCTTTTAAAATAGGGAAATCTTTCACTTAAAGCCGATTCAAATCATATTTAAAGTAGATTTTCTTAGAATTATATCCCTACGTCATGAATTCCATATCTAAAAGCAACAAAACTAAAATTGAGTTGAAAAACAGTATGATTATGATTTGAAATGCCAACCTGTTACGGGTGTGACATAGGCTTAAAATTTTAAATACGCGGTCAGTATTAATTTCAACGTCTTGAAATTTTGTCTGACAGTAGATCATAGTATTCTCCTTTTTTCCCCAAATTATCACATTGAAACAAATTTTTTTCTTCTAGTAATGAAACATAATTTTTTTTTGTTACGGGCGTGACACACTAACCACTTTATGAATCAACTACCTAAAAACAAAAATTGTATTTACTATTGAATAATTAAATGACACGAAAACGTGCTTAGAGTTTTCATAAGGGCAAATAACCACCACTTCTCAAATTTTGAAACAATTAATTATTGAAAATAGGGTTTTGAGCTTCTGATAACAAAAAGTGACTTTTGGAGACCTATTTTGCAAAGTGGTTCGAGCTGCGAAATTAGCGGCGATAAAAAAAATTATTGATAATTTCACTTTTAAAATAAAACATGCAATCTTTTAAAACCGTTTAACGGTCGTTTTTTCAATTCTAAGTCATATTTTGTGATTTTTCGTAAAGGGTCGTTTTCTATGGAATCACCCATATATAAATATATTTTTTTCCTAAATTTGAAATTGAGTTGCTTGGTTTCGAATTTATTGGAATGGCCGTACATCATAAAACTAATGTTAAGTTTAAGTAAAAGCTTGAAAAAAAATTAAGACTTGAATTAAAAAAATCAAAATCACCAAAAGCTTAAAATATTGCCTGTTTTGTGTACATCGCCAAATCGATTTTCTTGCCACCAAATGAAATTTCAAATCGTCTGTTTGGCGATAAATCGCAACATCTGATAAATTTGGTACATGAACCGAAACGTAATTCGATTTGGTTTGTTTAAAATTAAAGCTTACGGTTCGGTTTCGCTATGTATCAACTCGTTTGTCATCGACTCAGGGCCGCTTTATACGATAATAGAAGTCATATGACCTGTCATTATATTTTCTGTATGATTTTACAAATGAGCTTTCATTTCAAGTCAAGTCATACGGTTTTGATTTTTTTTGTGTTTACACGTTTTTACCTCGCATTTGATTTTCTCTATGGTTATCTGTCAAATCCAAAATAAAAGAAAAAAAAGTCATAAACAAATAAATTTCTTAAGTTAAAAATTTCTTTTTTGCAATTATCCATTGTTATTTTCATTCAAAATTCTCTTTTTTTGTAAGAATATTTTTGTTTTCAATACTTTGAATTCACTATTTTCCATCAAAACAACAAACCCCGTTTGACTTCTCCAATGGAATTAGCTGCAATTCTAATGTCAAAGTTTGAAAATGTTTTGAAATTAGATATTTGTTGTTTTTTTGTTAAATGTAGGTACCTTTTATTTAATTTCAAGTCAAAAAAGTATCTTACCAATGCAAAACTGTGGAAAAATCTACTGGAATTATGGTTTTCTTGTCATTTTGATGATGACTACGCATTGTTTAGGAACAACACAATTTTTTCCTTTACCTGGTTTGTAAGAATTTGAAATTTTGGTGCGAAAAAACGGTTCGATTAATCAATTTGAAAATTTAATAATTAAAATAATAATAATAATAATAATAATAATAATAATAATAATAATAATAATAATAATAATAATAATAATAATAATAATAATAATAATAATAATAATAATAATTAAATTTATAAAGTCAAAAAATTTGCATACCAATGCACGCCATGTAATTAATATTTGCAAAGAAAAAAAAAGTTTACGAAAAGACCACAAAAAGTCGGTTTTTAGTAATTTTTTTAAACTAACGGTGAACGGTAAAAAAAAAAATGTGTAAGTACCGGGACTCGCGTTGAAGATGTGTAAACATTCATTTTCACGTTTCACCTGAGGGTAAGGGATCGGGACATTACCTACCACGTATGGAAAAAATTAGGAATCTGTAATACAAGCACTCAAACAAAATGGTCGCACAAATTGTGTCGTGTAATATAATATAGTGAATTTACCTATTTAAAAACCCCTTCCGAAAAAACTACTCCGCAAATAAACCATCACAAATTAAGCTACTTTAATTATTATCTTTATGACGTCACAAAGTTGTTCCTGGATTCAAAGTTAAAGTGTCAAAAAGTAACTTTGAGTACATTTTTCCAACTCATCTCCTCGATACTGAGTTGAAATGGTTAATCCGTCAAAAGCAGCTGAATCACGATGTCTTTATTGTGAGTTATCTTTTGTTTGCTTCTCGATCGTTCGGTTTAGAATTGTTCTCATTTTTGTAATAATAGCTTAATATAAGTATCCTCCAGATCTGATCCGGATTAGATTATCATAACAAAACAAACAGGATCCCAGTACGACAAGAGTGTTATATGCCTATCCCCGTTTATCCTTTTGTTTCTGTATTTTCTCTCTACTCTTTTTTCTCCCTATCTTCAATGCAAAAAGCCATCTACAAGTCAGAGAAAAAACTCATTTTTGTAAAAAAGTAGTAAGGGTGTATGGTCAGAATTAATTTGCAAATCGAAATCCAAAAGCAAAGTCGGATTTTGTGTTGTTTTTGTAATACATGTACATATGCATATACAATCCAGATCAGATCTGGGGGAAAATATAAAGCTAATATATTTTTAGTTTAATATTTAATTGATTTTACCGTCGAAATTGAGTTTGGAATTTTTTTTTTCTACGTTTTGCGACATTTTTTTATCCGATTTGATCGATTTGTTGTAAAGAAATTTGTGCTAGTAATGAATGATAAAAACAAATTGGTAATATTTTTGTTTAAATATTCTATTTTGTGCTAGAATGAAGTTATTCATTTTTGAAGTGCTGATAAAAGTTCTTTTCAATAAATCTAATGAAATCACAAATCGTTCTTGATTTGTAATTCCAAATCTATTTTTTTTTATTCGCCCAATTTGTTTGACAGATCAGCCATATTTTTAGCTTTTTTCGTTCCTAAATGAAAAGTTACTCAAAGTAACTTTTTTAAATATGACATTGCAACTCTTCTTTTTGACACATTAACCACAGCTCACTAGAGAAAAATAAAAGAATACTCCACTTTGCAAATCATGTTATGACATTTCAAATTAAGAAATTGTCAAGACGAGCATTCTGAGAGAAATTATGTACTGTGGAGTCGGGGTGTAAGGAATTCACTCCACTTAGCAAATACCAAAACCAATAAAAATCAAACGAAAACTACCTTACCTATTTGAGTTTACAGAGTTCTACTTACCTACAACAAACAAAATGGAACCGTGAGCCCATATCCGTTACAGCTGATTTTCAATTTTGCCCATACCGAGAGCTAAGATGTTTACACATCAAAAATAATTTCTACAAAATCTTAAAAAAAATCTTGTAAAACGTTTTTTCAAATTTCCAAAACTGTCTTTGAATTTTTTATATCGTCATTATTTTCTGGGATATTGGTAATCGAGGCTAAAAGTATCTTTTTTCATTCAAAGTCAGAAAAATCATGCAAAAAAAAATCGTACGACATCAAAACGAAAATTTAATTGAAGCTGAACAAACAAGCTATCTGATTATTACATTTAATTGACTCAAAAAATTAAAAAAAAATTTATACATAGGGTCAATGTGGGTAAATGTAAACTGGGGGAAATGAAAACATGGCTCATATCAAACTCTAGTTATGTCTATTTGACACATACGTTAATGGAAACGGTGAACGCATTCATATTTTATCACATACTTCAAACTCATTGCTGTCAAAAGAGAATTTATTTGAAAATTGCATTTCCCGTGAAAGTTCATTTTTGAAAGTGCCAAACAAGTCGTTATTCTTTCAGAGAAATTAATTATTTTTGCAGATTCAATTGGGTAAGTACAATTTGCAAATACTTTTTATTCTTATATTTTGATGTAGATTCGATGTGAAAAAAAATCACAAAAATTCATGAAATTTACGTCGATTTTCATGTGTTTACATTTACCCCAGAATATTTTTTCATATGGGAAAATGTGAACATTATTCTAGGGGTAAATGTGAACATATATTTTTCATAAAATTATTGATTTAAAATAAAGTAATTGGTTTCTATTAATTTAAGATTGCTATTATGCCACGGAACTACATATTGAAGAAGCCACCACCATCATATTCAGTGGATGATGTTGCAAAAGCGGTCTGCGACGTACAAAACAAAAATATGACGTTCAGAGCAGCTCAGGACGCATATGGAGTACCAATATCCATCATTTTTAACAGGATAAAAGGGAGAAAAAACTCCATGGAAACATTTAAACAAGGACGTAAGATTGCACTTCCATTGGAAGTGGAAAATGAGATTGCCAAATGCCTCCTTGAACGTTCTTCATGTGGTTATCCGTGCGATAAAGAGGAACTTCTAAATTTGATAACTGATTATATCGTTACAAATGGCATAAAGACTCCGTTCAATAATTCAAGGCCTGGTCAAGAATGGTATAGAAGTTTTATGAAAAGGCACCCCGAACTGTCGTTAAAGAAACCGGAGCTACTACAAAAATGCAGGAAAGATGCCAGAAAGCCCGAAGTCATTTACGACTTTTATAATCAGTTGAAAAAGGTGGTACGGGAATTTGGGCTTAACGAAGACAAATCGAACTTTGTATTCAATGCAGATGAAAGTGGCTTTTGTGATGATCCAAACAAACTGAAGGCAATAGGTCAAAAGGGTGTTGCAATGAGTAGACTCACTGGAGGTTCTGGACGTCAGTCAACCACTGTTTTGGCATGCATTTCTGCAGATGGCTACGCTCTGCCTCCTTTAATTATTTTTAAAGGCGCAGCAGTACAAGCTCGATGGACAAGTGATGAAGCATATCCAGGAACTTTGTATGGAGCTTCAAAGAACGGTTGGATGGAAGAGCCACAGTTCTACCATTGGTTCATAAATGGATTTGTTCCTCATGTTGTACGTCTCAGAGAACAAAACAATGCTTTTGATCAAACTGCCGTACTGCTGTATGATGGACACTCCAGCCATATCAGTGTGCGAATAGTGGAAGCTGCTATGAAAAATAATATTCAACTGCTTCGATTTCCAAGCCACTTGACAGACAAATTACAGCCGTTAGACAAAGCGGTTTTCGGTCCAGTAAAGACGGCTTGGGATAAAGTCCTTGTAAGACATGGAAAAGAAATGTTAGGCAAAGGTTTGTTTCAACTATCGAAGTCTAAATTTACAAAACTACTGGGGCAAGTTTGGAAGAGTGCTATGATTTCCAAAAATATTATTGCTGGATTCGAGTCAACGGGGGTTTTTCCAGTTGATGCGTCAAAATTCCCGAAAACGGATTTCAATAAATCGGAGTTGGAAAAATATGAAAGCAAAAATGCTTCTTATACAGAATCCGTTCAAACCGCTGAATCTCTGGAACATCAAGAGCAACCTTCAACTTCAAATGGTAATTTTATTTTTAAATTTTTGAAAATTAATAAGATGGTATCTAGGTACTAAATAATGACCATATTCTCCCTAGCTCAATCCTCTTCAAATATGCAACAGAGCCCGTTGTTGATTACCAGAGACCCTATCGGTATAGAAGAGAACATTTTGTCGTCACCTTCATCAGTTGGATCTCAATTTATCCATACCCATTCAAAAAATGTATTGGTAGGAAATCAGAATGCCTCTACACCATCAACCTCCAGATGTAAATATTTCCTTGTGCCTACATATATGTGTTTCACTTACCTCTATCTTCCTTCCAGCATATTCAGTGAATGGAATGGAGTCCCCGTTGTCTCCAAATTTTGGAACTAGCAACTATTTGCCAGAATATATATTGAGCTCACCCGATTTTTCGCCGATACCTTCAACCTCCAAAGGTGTGAAATATTCTTATTTAAATTCTATTCGATAATAAAATCTTATTTCTTCATTACTAGCTGCTTCATCAGTTGCCCCCATGGCCCATTTTTTCGCAGTTCCTTCTCAGCTGCAAAACGCAACTCCGAAAAGAAAAGTAACTCCCCGTCTAAAGCAATTTCAATATGGAGAAATTTTAACTACGGATGAAGTTCTACAGCGTTTGAAAGAAGCGGAACAAAAAAAGATTGAAAAAAATCAGCCAAAGAAGAGAGTTCCAAAAGGAATTAAGTTAAAGAAGAAACCTTTTGAAAGAAAAAAGAATGTGATTGTATCTTCATCCTCTGATGAAGAAACCGTCACCTACACACCTGCAGATGATGATCTTATAGATTTAGACTGGGGGGAAGGAGAAAATGGGAATGGGCCTAATGAAGTTGATATGATCGAGCCGAAACAAATTCAGGACTTCCGATTGGGAGAATTTGTTCTGGCTTCCTTTAAGGGCGGAAAGAGAAACTCGAATTTATTTAAGTACGTTTGCCGAGTAGAACACCTTGATATTAAGGAAAAAGAAATAAAAGTGCAAGGGTTCTCTGCGTTAAACTCATCCAAAACTATGTTTAAAATCGTGAGGAAAGACATCAGTTTCATAAAAATATCCCAAGTCATTGCAATGCTTCCATTACCGAAGGAGGCATTAGAGGACGATGGAACCACAATTTATTCATTTGAGGGATATGTCCCTGTCAAGGAAATACGTTAATAAACAATACAACTTGTTCCTTTTAATCAAACCTTTGTATTTTTATGTCTTTTCAAATAAATCTTTCTTATGTAAACAATAATTTTAAATTGTTTTATTCTTTTTTGGGGTAAAAGTAAACACGCAGTTTTTGTATTTTTCTCAATGCCAAAAGTTATATATTCGCTTTTGTTTTCATTTCCCATAATTAAGCTTCCATTATCATGCCTAGTCAATGAAATCACTGTTTGCTTTTACCCCTGAATTTATAAAAAAACAAAAACAAGGTGGGGTATTTGTAAACATACCATATTTGACAGTTATTTAAACAATTTCGAAAATATTTGTTTATATTTATACAAAAGAATTGCCATTATTTCATATTTCCTTTTAAAAATTTCCGTCAAAATGTTTTGTAAAAACATATAAAAAAATAAAGTCGAAAATTAAAAACAAACATGAAATTGTTTACATTTACCCACATTGACCCTACAAATGAGTACCTTCAAAAAAATACAACAAAATAATTTTATTGTCTCGTCTCATTTCTTGCAATAACGCAATTACGGTACTTCAAAATTTTTTTTTTTGTAAAAAAATCTCGAAACAAAAAACATAAAGCTGTAAAATGCTCTCTGTTTCAACACAATACGACCACTCGTCACAAAGATACAGCTCTTCAAAAAATACTAACAACGGGCTTTTTTGGGAAAAGTACCATTTGTTTTTTCTTAATTTCTCAAAAACTAAGAAAGATTTTTACATTTAGTTTTCGCTAATGGATTACAAAATAATGAGGACAATGAATATTGAACACAAAATTAGAACTTTATTAGGTACGTAAAATTTGAAAAATATCGACTTAAGAAAAAAAAATCGCAATTTTTTTTTTTAATCTTGACTTTGAAGCTTAATTTCTCAAAAACTCTTCTCGCAAGAATGGAGTATTTACTTTCAAAAAAAATATAGCACATTATAAGATGTGTTTTCGTTGATTTTTAATGTTTTTTTTTTTGGCATTTTAAGTCAATTTTTCAGAAACTGCCCCCCTACCCTGCCTCTGGGAGGGGAGATACAACTTTCCCCCTATACAATTTTTTCTTTAAAATATACCCAGGAACCACACCCTAAGATACTTTCACTCAGGTGCCGGACACCCTGTATACAAAGATTGGTAGGTACAGGAGAACCAGTGGTGCGATTTATTTTGCAAAGTTTACAAAGTAAGTATGTTTGTAGTTTTCAATCATAAAAAAGTAACTTTTCCTATGCTCTCTTTAGTTGTACTGTGTATTAAAAATCCAATACCTAAACCTATCCTGTAGGTACATAGGTATATCTTTCGCTCCTACTACTTCAAAATTTACAGAATGAATCCTTTTCTGAAATTGCAATATGAAGGTACTTGTTAAACTTTTTTCGAGTCATTTCAGAAACATTCGTCTCTTGAAAGTTGTTTCTGAAATACATATTTCTTAAATTGGTACTGCTTTGAAATATTTTGTTGGTACATGGCTGTGGCATAATGAAATATCAGACAGTTTATTTCTTTTAAAAAAGGAAAAAAAAAGGAAAAAACCACCTTCAAGAAGGATTCTTTAATTAAATTTCAATTAAAACTTATCGTAACATAAGGATCGATCCTTTTCATGACCACCCTAGAACTTACTTAAACAAAAAAATTTCAAACACAAAAATAATAACGCCACAGCTTCAGACATTCGTCCTGTTTCAGTAATGTTATTTTCAAAAATTAATATAAAGCATACCCAGCCGACATTAAATATATAAAACTTTAAAGGATTTGCAGAAAGGCAAAATCCTGTTTCTTTTTAAATATTCCTTCTTCTTAGGTATTTGAAAAAAAAAAAATAAAAAAAAAATCACAGACACCCTAGAGAATAAGAAAGGCTATAAAAATCCACCACGCATTTTATACGCAAAAAAAAATATGAATAGCTAGGTTATGAAGGAGCCAGCCCTAAAATCAATTGACTGCGGGATTATATTTAAGTTGATTCTAAGGGCTCAAGTAGCGGCAGCAGCCGATAACTGATAGGGTTGACGGTTTTCGGATTACAAAAATATTCTATACAGTATGAGTGCTGGTGGTGAAAGCTAAAAGGTCTTATGTATACAGATTCTATGATTTACGCGAATCCGATTTCGTTATCATTTTGTTTATCATGTGGAATTGATTTTTATTTCGTATAATTTTTTTTAGGGACTCGATTGAAGAATGTGAAAGATTTATTGACTGCCAAAGCATTGCCATGGATAGGAAGAAATATACTCAAGACTCAAGGAGTCTATATTATGTTTGATAAATAAATCAAACGATGTGTTAGTGAGTCACTGCGAAATTTTGCCTCAGCTGTGATGAGAAAATTAACTACCTATAAGGGAACAGGGGTAGTTGACTATGGGCGGTAAGCTTTTTTTGGGAGAAAGAATGTATAATATTCTGGGTTATTTTTAAGCTGTTAATTTTCTTATTCAATTTGATTTTGTGAAAAAAAAAATTATATAATGCGAAGATTCTGTAAATAAAATATAAATTAGTTAGTTGCTTGTTACAATAAAGTTGTTTAGGTTTTATTTTAAAACAAAGTATTTGCCTTTGTAACAGTCATCCCTCCGATACACATTTTTATTTATTTGATCTACATTTGAATTACGTAAGATTGAATTATGTATAGATACTTATTGTTAATTGAATTTATTAACAGCATATTTTTTCCTACTCATTAAATTTGAATTAAAATTAAATCAAACACATTTTTTGCATCTAAAAATAACTTCTAATGTGCTGCTGGAATTTACTATAAAAGGGCATCATTGCAGTCTGTTAAAATGAAAAGTTATTATACAACGATACATTGGAGAAAGTAGTCTTTTTATTAGAAACAAATTACTTTTCCCGTCGTTGCGTTCCAGACAGGCTGATGAATACTAGGTTGGTGGCCTGACTCCTCCCCATATTGTCTATCACAAACATGTTTTCGACGCATATGGGAAGATTTCATCCGCTCTGGATACTATCGTTTGAAGACAAAACAACAACAAAAACACAACATCACAATTGAACCCGGATAGGTCCAAAAACTGTAAGTGGATTGAAATTTTTAAGTTGCTTTGAAATCGAAATTAATTCATTAATTTATTTATTTTTTTTTTTTGATTAAAAATTGTTTCTTTAATTTTCATTTTTTTTTTTTTAATTTCTGACAAATACAACTCGTTTGAAAAATATACTCAAATAACAAACTTCTAGCCTTAACGAGCTATAAAACATTGTTTTAGGCTCTTCCCTCTTCCGTTGTTTTTTAACAGTTTTGTTTACATCTAAGTCCTTTTTTTATAAAAGTGCTCCTCCTGCCTAAACAGTAAGAGTTTGACCCCCATTTTAAAGTATTAAAACACTTGCTTTGTGTCCCTCTACAAGTATCCGTTGTTTTTTCGTAAACTCCCCTATGAAGTATTTGCTGTATGTTGGCAATTTTGTTACACTGTATTTAAGACATTTTTTGTTTCCATTAAAATCTGAATATACAAAAATGTTCCTACATCAGTGGTACTTTTCTAAAAACTATTCAATAATTATTTTGGTCAGATGTGGAAAAGGCGAGATAAATGTTAAAAACCATTTTTTACAAACGAAATCTGACAGTTTTTCGTCACTTACTTTTAATGGGAAAGAGATGTCAAAAATAATTGTGACCAAGAATTTTAAAAGCTACTTTTACCTACAAAATCGAACTAAAATTTTTACTCTAAGTCTAAAGGAGCCGAGAAAATTGCATTTATGTTTTTCAACACACTTTTTCAAAAAAATGCATGCAACATTTCCTACCAGCCAGACATTTTATGGATATACATATTCCAATATATTTCGTTAATGCCTCAACAAATAATTTTGTTGTATATTGAAATTAAAATTCTTCTGTTTTTGTGAAATGTAGGTACTTTTTATTTCATTTCAAGTCAGAAAAGTATCTATAACTAATGCAAAACTGTGAAAAAAATCTACTGTAATGTTGTGGTTTTCTAGTCATTTTGATGGCGATTATGCATTGCTTAGGAACAACACAATTTTTTCCTTTACCTGGGTTTGTAAGACTTTGAAATTTTGGTGAGGAAAAACGGTTTCGATGAATTAATTTGAAAATTTACAGGAATGTTGATGATGCCTTAAAAGTCTACAAATCAATATTTGAGAAGAAAAAAAGATATCCGAGAAGACCACAAAAATTCGGTTTTTAGTACTTTTTTAAACTAACTGTGAACGATGAAAAAAATTAATTTCTACAAAATCTTAAAAAAATTCTTGTAAAATACTTTCTCAAATTTCCAAAATCCTATTGAAATTTTTATAACATCATTATTTGCTGTGATATTGGTAATCAAGGCATAGGGCCTGTTTCACATTCTCTGAGTAAAGTTCTGATAAGTTAATCGACACATAAATTCTGAGGCAGGGTCATATGTTCACAAATAAAAAATTGCTTACGAATTTATAACTTAATCAGGTGGGTCATAAGACAATTATTGTGAATTTTTCTTCTGTGGACTTATTACCCTGTGCTAATATTTATGTGTCGGATATCTAATCAGAACTTTATTCAAACATTGTGAAACAAACCCTAAAAGTATCTTTTTTCATTCAAAGTCGGAAAAAAAAATTGGTTGAAGCTGAATAAACAAGGTATCTGATCATTACATTTGACTGACTCAAAAAAAAATTATCCTGCAAGAAAATAAAAACAAAATTTTTTGTCTTGTCTCATTTTTTGCAATAACGCAATAACGGCACTTCCAAAAAATTAATTTGCAAACAATTATCAAAACAAAAAACATAAAGCTTTAGAATGCTTTTTGTTTCAACTCAACACAACCACTCGTCACAAAGATACTGCTCTTCAAAAACACAAACAAAAATTGAAAACAAAATTGTTCCTTTAATTTCGTTGACTAGTGTAGTTTAGGAACCGTAATTTTTGGCCTTAAAACCTGAGCCCTTAAAAGATCTATTTATGTTTTTTGTATTTTACGAGTCAACTTAAGTAACTTTTATTACTTTCTTTAATCACATCCCCTGCGCATAAAACAGAGATACGTCACCATATACAACAAAAAAAATGCTTGAACCCTCCTTGAACTTCAGTAAGTTTCAGATTCAGCGATGGTTAAAAGTTCAAGTATGATGTTTTAACAAATACAAGGTTGACAATTGTTGAAATCGGTGAGCTAAGATAATTGAATTAAAGATGAGTTACGTATTGACCAATTTGGATGTTCAGGTTCACTGAAACATAGGTGGAAGCGTATTTTTCCTTCGGATTTTCTGGTAATTGAACCCACGGATCAAAACTTGAACCACATTTGTAAAACTGGCCTTTAGTCCGCCAAAAGCAGGGGAGTGCTACGATATCCCGCAAACCAAGATCTCGAATAACGAAATCTCGCATTTTTTTAAAATTCTCGAATAACGAAATCTCGCAAATTAAAAATCTTGTTTTTCATAATCTCGCAATTACAAAATCTCGCTTTTTACAATCTCGCATTTACATCTTGAACCTAAAAATCTCGCAATTTAAAATCCCGCAAATCAAAACCTCGCAACTTCAAATTTCACAGCAACGAATGGCTTTAAGATTTTTTTTTTTTTGGTAATATACCTACCCAAGAGCACTTTGGATAATTTTTCTTTCCAACTAATAACTATACCCGGCAATAAAAAAATTTGTACATCCTTTATTACTGTTAATAACCTCTATAATCATTTTGGTTGTCTTTTACGCGTTTATAATGGAACTAAAAGTATTTTCTAGTTCAAGGCCAAATACGAGTAATGCGATTTGTACATGACACTTTACAACTGGATATACCATCTCTATGTTCTCTCTTCTTCTTGTTCTTTTGAAAACAATAATATTGAAAAATCAAAAGCTCAAAGTGTAGTCTAAAAGTACCCAGACACTGGATTATATATTTTGCAGTAGGTAGGATATCTCGCAAAAAAATCTCGCGCGAGATTTTTATTTGCGAGATTTTGATTAAAAAAATGTATTTGTTGCAATGCAATTCAATTTTGCGAGATTTTGATATGCGAGATTTTAGTTTGCGGGATTTCGTTATTGTGAGATTATGAAAAGCGGGATTTTGTAATTGCGGGATTATGAAAAGCGAGATTTTGTAATCGCGAGATTTCGTTATGCGAGATTTCGAATGCGAGATTTTGATTTGCGAGCTTTCGTAGCCAACCCCAAAAGCAGTGAGTTAAGTTGCTGAGCATCTGATCACAATTTGAACCATGTTTGTTCAATCTGGTCCTTATAGACCAAGGCTTACGTAAAGTGCTTTTCATATGAGCTGCGAACAGTGAATTGTGAACTAGGAATTATCGTGAATTTTTGTTTGGTTGCCTATAGATGAAAATTGCCATAAAATATAAGCCCAGTAAAATGTGTGCTAAGAAAATGTGAAGGTAAATGCTTTGTGGAATGCGATTTGCGAATTTATCGTTGGACAGTCCACAGAAAATATCTTGTTTGTCACTTATAAATTATAAAAATGCTTAATTTTAAACTTTAAACTAATTTAAGGCCGTGTTTTTTTAGCATTGGATAGGATCGTTTTTTCATTTAGTCGAAAAGGTAAATCATAGCTTTTAAAATAAGCTCATTGATAATGAGTTTCAGTTCATAAAAGACGAAATAAAATTGAAATAGCTGTCAATGAACTGACAAAGACGTTTGTCAAAATTTCTTTGTCTTTGATAAGACCAAAGATTTTGTGTCAATCAAAGACATACGTGGAAATGAACTGGCAACTGTGTCGTTCAAAGACCAAAACGTTTTAAGTAGTTATCAGTTATTAAACACTGAAAAATAGCCGAATTTGTGGTCGAATTATATTAAATAATTTAATGAAAAAACCTTATAGACCGCAAAACAACGTAATTCAATAAAACAACAACAAATTTATGTATTAGTGTTTTTTTATTTAATTGCTACGAATGCATTTCGGTTCACATCAGAGGAACCATCTTCAGCGAGCGTCGTTTGAGCACTGAGTCAAAAAATATTTAGAGTTATAATTGCTATATAAAAAATTGATATAACAAAATTGTCTAATAAAAATGTAAAAATGTAAAAATGTTACATTTTTATTAGACCAAAACGTTATCTGGCAAACCACTCATATAAAGTCATGAAAAAACTCGTAAATGTATAATTTTATCCTTAAAATATATTGTAATGACTTTCCATATTTGAACTATAACGACACCGAAAAGCAAACAAACGGACACATTAAAGCTTTCGGTCGCAGTGCAAACATACCCTTATTAGCTATAATTATAGCGACTCTCAAACGAAAGAAGCGCCATCTGCCGGATTATAGCAGATACACCAGCTGTCAAATAAAAGCTTTTCGAAGGGAAATTATTGAGAAATTTCCCCTATGTAAAGCTCTGGAAGCAGAGACCAGAACCTTCCACTACTTTCCAGAGTTTGGAAAACAAGTATAAAAGGCACATGTTTGAAGGGCAGCGACACAGTTTGTTTTTAATCGTGAATGAATAAAGTTAATTGTAATAAAAGTGAAAAGTAAAGTTTGTGAAATAATTCAGTGGTGAAACATAAATTGTTTTGTTTGTAGTAAGAAAAGTAAAGTGTTTTATTTTGCGAAGTAAATAAGTGGACGTTTTAAATAAAGTAAATAAGTTTTATTAACGAACCTGAGAAAATATTACAATATCTTTATTTGAGCCTAAGTTCCAAATTTTTGAAATTTTATAAAAAATAATGCAAACTGTAGGTACTTATGTCTATAATTTTTGTTTTGACTAAACTAAAAGTCACATACATATACATGTGTATATAAGTTCCAAACTTTTAAAAATTGATTTAAAAAAAAAATATGTACTACATATACAATACATATATGTATATATTTAATTTTTGTTTTCACTACACTAAGAGTCACACACCTTTCCAAAGTCAAAAAATTATTGTTAAATAACTAAACTATATTGTGAATAATTGTATTATTCTCATAACTTACATAATTTATTATGTTCATATCTACTTCTGAACATTATTTATAAATATAATAATTATTACCTTAGCAATAAAGAAATCAATCTGGCAGACGGCAGCGCCATAGCCAAAACTTTTATTTTATTTTAAGATTCTATACAGCATTTGAAAGCATTGTCTTATTATATTTAAATAAAATGAAACTAAACCTAAATGATCTGTCAAACTGTATCAATTCAAAGTCAAAGGGAAACCAAGCATGACAGTAGATTTCGTAAGAGCAACAAATTCGAATAAAACTGTGCACAATAAGGTGTGTCATTTATTTAAACTCTGGAATTTCCACATCTTATACCTCCAAAAAGCTGCCTTACATATTAAAATTAAGTTCTTCATTTGAAATTTTCATTTAAGTTATTGGCTTTGGCTCGCTAAAAAAGCTTGGAAAGAACACCAAAAACGTTTGTTTCAGGCTATTGATTATGTCCTAAAAAACAGAGCAATAAGGAGCTAAGACGTTCATGGGATTTTATTGTAACAGTCTTCAAAGGGGTCATTGAAGATGAGAAAACCGGGACCTAGAGCTATTAAATGAGAGGGTGCATTTTGGAAATGGGGGTGCAAAAGCACCCTTTTTGTGTTTTTGCATATAACTCGAAAACGGAGCAAAATTTCGAGACAATTCTGAAAACCTTTTTTGTAGAGAATACAATTTACAATCGAAATTAATTTTTGAAGAAAAAAAAAATTTTAAATTTTTAGTTAGCTTAATTTTAAAAAATCATTGCAAACAAAAAGTGCAAAACCGCATTTTATGGCGAAAAAACATTTTTTTAATGCTTTTTTAGATATGGTTATTTCGAAAAGGTTTCTTTATAAAAAAATTTGAGTGTCATTTTCTTTTTCAGTGTCATAAAATTAGCCTATAACATTTTTTTGGATGAGTAAAAACTGATTTAAGAAAAAAATTATTAATATATGTCACACTTGAAAATTGTGATTCGAATTTTTAATTATTAACCATAACCATATTCAAGTAATAGACAGAAAAAGTACTAAAAACACAGTTTTCGAAAATAAACCTTGTTGTTTAGCGAGCCAAAACTCCATCTAATTTAAAAAATAATTTCATATCGTCCCCTTTTAGCCAGAAACATGAATGTGCAAAAATGAAAATGTTGGGAAATCATGTTTGTTTATTGCTCTCGTAAAATTAGTAAGTTCGGTTAATGAAAAAAATATTTATTGTAAATTATTTCCACATACATATATCTTGTTAAGCTGACATATTTTTCAATTTTTTTCTAAATAGCGCATAACTATTTTTTGGAGGAAAGATACACTCAAGACATACATAAACAAAGTTAAGAAGAGTTTAAGGGCCTTAAAATGACATGTTTAAAAAGCCTTATTATTTGAAAACTGACAGAGATATAGCCATTCAAACCTTACCATTTCTTATAATTTTTCGCAGTTTTTGCCCGAATGCCTGTTTTTTGGTACCAAGTGAGAAATTTAACATTCCTTGCACTTAGAACCAAATCTTATATTAATCGGACCAGCCGTTCAGTCTGAAGGTCCGAAAGCATTTAAAAACAGCCGAAAAATAGCGAACTTACATACTTTTTTTAATATTCTCCATAGTCGTTATATTATATCAAAATCTTTATTTGGAAAAATGTTTACGAATGCGAAACTTGCCATATTGTATCAAAGAAGGGGCTTCGGGCCAAAATTGTGAATTATGATATGATTTGAGCCCATCCTTCAGGGACATACATTTACAATTTTCGAATGAATAAAATCACATTCCTTTTCGGTGTGACCAGTTTCAAAATATTTGTGATCGATTGTTTTCATCGTGGGATGATTTTGGCAGAGAGCTGGGGGTCAATTCTCGATCTGTGAAGCTGTGAAGTGATAAGAAAATATATTCAAATCTACATACAAAAATTTATAACTTCACAGCTTCACAGATCGAGAATTGACCCACAGTACACATTGCGACAAAAGTTTTTTGTTTTTTGGTCAGTTGTGACTTGGTTGTCACTTGTGTGAGACACTTCGCCATGCACATAAAACCGATCGATGCACCGACACCAAAATATCTTAGAACTTTGACTTTTCGCTCACAGGTGTGCACACAAGTGTGGTGTTTATGGGCCGCTTTAGTTACAATGAGCACAAATTTGAGCTTTTTACATCTGAAGTAACTTTTCTAGCAAATACAATTATGCCAAATCCACGAATGTGGCACATTCATGGCTGCTGTGCTGTTGATTTCTTTCAGTTGGGAGCCAGACACATGAAGTTGCCACATTCGTGTCTCTGGCTTAACTTGATGAGACTGAAATCTACATTCATGTAATTGACATTTTTAAATACTGTGGTTTCCTTATATGCGTGGTTAGGTTAATCAACCCACATCATTAACTCAAAATTGGCAAATTTGCACATTCATGGTTCTGGCATGAGGGGGACGATATATTCTTCCTACGATTCTAATGCAGCTTTTGGCAGGTATTAGATTTTAAATCTGAACAGTATTTTTTTCGCCATACCAAAGTGATACACCCTAATGCACAAACGCTATAACAATAGTTCTTTGTGTAAATAAATCGGGTTGGATACGAAATCTCGCATTTGAAATCTTGCAATACGAGATCTCCCCATTACAATATCTTGTTTTTAATAATCTTCCAATTACAAAATCAAACTTTTAAAAACTCGCAATTACAAAATCACACAAACTTAAATTTTGCCATTTAAGATCTCGCAACATTTACAAAAAAATTATAATTGTTAAAAATAAAGTTTTCGAAAACGTTTTCGGGTTTCGTTATTTAGTTTGCAGGATTTTTATTTTTCAGTTCGAAACTGAGAGCTATGTACATATGTTACTGGTGAGATTTGAAAGTTTTGATTTCAGAGATTTTAATATACATATGCGAGATTTTGATTGAAACATATTTGCAAGATTTTTTTTTGTGAGATATGTAATCGCAAGATTTTTAAAAGTGAGGTTTTGTAATTTCGGGATTATGAAAAGCAGGCTTATTCAATTCGAGAAATTTAGTTTTTTAAGACTTGGCAGAAAATAGTTTTCGTTATTCGAGATTTTGGATTATCCTTTTATGAAAATGGTGGCCTTACCCTTACTCCGTAACGGGGGCCACAAAAACTTATTTTTTTTAATGAGAAGATGTAGCAAAATATTAAAAGTACACATAATATTGCCTATAAATCGTCGGCTGGATGCTATCTTGTTCAATGTCCATTTTTCAAAATGTTGGGAAATCGATTTTTAAAGTTCAAATTGAAAATTTGTGTTTATATCAAAAATTTTTGATTAGTATTGTTTTTTCTTCTGAAAGCCTTGACAATTTTGTTTATAAAACAAGTCACAGCAATTGGTTTTCTTTTATTTTGAATTAGTTATAAATTAAAATCAACAAGGAAGTAATTTTGGATATTGAACAATGTTATATGGAGTGACAAGAAGTTGGTAAAATTTTTGGATATTGAACAAAAATAGTCAATATTGAACAACATAGAAAACAAAAATAAAAAGAGCGGAAACATAAAGCTGATTATGTTATATTGAACAAAAAATAGTTTTATTGATTCGAGCTGATTTAATAAAGAATTTTTAAAGAAACATTTATGGTGGTTGTTCTGATATTCGGTCGAATTGAATCCGTACGGATTGAAAACATTTAACAAAAAGATACCGGAATTGAAAACGTCAAAAAATGGCAGGTTGGTGGATCCATTCGCTTTTTTTGAACATCTATGATTCTTAGCTGTTAGGCAAAACAAACGAATGCACAATGCGCCGTTTTTCGACGTTTTCAATTGGGGTATATTTTTGTTTTCCGTTTTCAATCCGTACGGATTCGATTCGATCGAATATCGATGCCGCACCGCACTGCGTTACACCACCAACCAACGCCACACCGTGCCACCGCATAGAAAATATGTCCAAATGAACGTTATGTCTTTTTTGAATGGATATATTGTCAAAATGAACGGTATTTCTTTTTCAAGCGGTCATAAGGTCTACCTGTACTTGGATCTGGGCATAATGTCAATGGACCTAATGATCTTGTGATATTGGGGATTATTTTTGACTTGAATACTTACGCGTATATTAGAAGATAGCTTCATACGTTTGCATTAAAGAGAAAAAACGTTTTGAAGGTCATAAACAATAACTTCCGTATCTTCACAATTATTCTTTAGATCAATATCATACTCAACCTTCGTTAAATTATGATAGCTGTGATGTGCATTGTAATATCGTGTTTCAGTTGCATTCGGATTTTTCGTAGCTTTAAACTTAGCACATTTATCGCAAATGCCTTTTTTTAGGCTTGAAAAAAGAGAAATTAAAAACAAACAAAATATTTGCAGCGGATCACGGATTTGAATTCTACATCCAAAATCGCACTAAAAAACAATTCTCACTACCTGTACTAAAAAGATAGTCGGTGACTGCGGGCCTTTTTAATTTTGTCAAAATATTTTTCTCCGATACGTTTTTGAAATAAAATTTTTATTTTCGAAGCTATAATTATGAATCTAACTCTTGTATGCTTTTTGGAAGCTTATCTTGATACCATTATAATATATTTTTTCAGATTCTTTCTGTTAATAAAATGAAAGATAGATATAAAGAAAAATGCGATTTTTTTTTTCAAATACTTTTTCCGACTATTGTACACTTTGTGCATTTTTGTCATTGAAACGCCAGCTTTAAGATATTGATTTTTGTGTTTGTTTGGCAGAAGTAGGAATCCATCACGGGGAAACTTTTTATCACCCCTGTTCTGAATTCCGATTAATTTTTTTCGTTTTCAATACTTGCGATATGATTGTGTTTTGATTTTCGCGTGAATTAAAAATCAGCTTGACACTTGAAATTCATTTAAAGTTTAACCTTTTTTGAATTTTATAATAATTTTAAACATGTACATATAAGCTTATATTTTTGAGCAGATACGCCACTAGATTTTCACTTAAAAGCCACGGACCACGACACCACTTATGTGTTTGCTGTTGTGTTTAAATTTAATTGAATTATACAGATATTTTTTAATTGTTTGACGTTTTGAATTATTATTTTTATGGATTTCCAAAGAAAAACAGGATTGAATATCGACTATTGCGGAAGTGAATTCAAACTTAATTGAGAACATGGTTTTTGAATCCGTACGGAAATCTATTTCGTATACGGATTTGAATCCGAACGGAAATCAGAACAGGGGTGTATATTTTCTTTTACTATTTTTAAATTTTCTTCTGGTGTAACTCTTTAAATAACTTATCCATGTTGAGGAGTGGAATGAGTACCTGTTTCATTATATTTTGTCAGTGTTGCTGAGAAATATCAAGAGTCGACAAAAAGAATTTTTTATATACATCAAATTAATAGTTTTCTTTTAAGAAGAAATATTTTAACGTAAAGTTCCTTCTCGATCCAGTTTTGTCTGTTCTTTTTCGTTTTGGTAGCAGCCTTTTTCCAAATTTAGAATGAACCTGCCCTTTTTCGGTGTCATTCAGTGGCCAAAAAGCTAAATTTTCGTTCGCATCTTCATACACAAATTTTGCATACCTAACAATCATGACTGAAAGCAATGTTGCAACTGCGGAAACTTGAATTTTACGTTTTCTACACTTGTGACCTTTTGCATTATGATATTCCTGTCCACTCTAACGCAATTTCTTTTACGTTTCTTTTCCATAACGATGAAGTTGTAATTTTTTTCTTACCCGATCCACGTAAAGTTTACTTCAGTGAAAATTCGGACTTGCTCATATTCTCGTATCTCATTTTCCAATAATAAAAATAATAGAATCTGGATTTGCTGCATTTATCATACTAAAAAACAAACATATTTTTTTTAAACGAATAAAAAATAATAATGTTTGCTTAAAATAATACCTTAAAAGTGTTTTGGGATACTGCACCAATTCTGCAACTTGACCTGACCTTTCAGGAGCTTAAGACTCAATATCACCAGGCATTTTTTTTTAAATGTTGTTAAAATCAATACCAAAAATATGGAGCAACATTTTTCCACACATACGTGTTAAGGAATCGATTGTAGCCCTATCTGGGGTAGATAAATCAATATCATATAAAATCCTGAATGAGAATATAGGGAAATCAAATGCAACAACGGAGATCTCGTTTGATATTGAACAAAAGAGAATGAAAGTATACGGCTGGATATTGAACAAAAACTTAAAGTAATTGGATATTGAACAGAATAGAAATGAATGAAGTACATACGCATATTGAACAAAACATCCAAAATTGTGGATATTGAACAAGATAGAAATTATGAAATAGTTTTTGTTTTAAATATACTAACAAGTGTTCAATATAATACAAAAAAGATGAAAAGTAGTTTATTGAACAAAAATGACATGAAAAATCGTTAAAAAAGTGTCCTATTGAACAAAATAGTTCTCTGTAACTTGAAAACTAAAAGAGATAGAACAAAATGGTTTGCGCCAAACGAAAGAGCGTCCCAAAATTATGAAGACTGCATACCCAACTCAATTTCGTAAAAAATGGCCTTTAGAACAAGATAGCATCCAGCCGACGAAATGTGATAAATTGTCCGACTTTACATGCTACACCATGAAGTTCTTACAACTTACTAATCTTTTTTGTGAAGAATTACATGAGCTACAATTAAAAACTTAACAGTTTTTCGAAGAAACTGATACTTTTCGAGAAATAAGCAAAAATTATAGATTTCAGAGCTTTTTTTTGTTGATACATACCTTCCAGCCATCGAGCGTTTTCTGTTTTATATTACATGTTATACATTTAAAACCACCTGCTGATGACCTTTAAGGTATGTCAAATTCTTAAATTTATGTCAATAATCGATTAAATTTTTGTTAAACGGAACTTGTAAAAAAGGCTATTTTTGTATTTAGTTTTGTGTGGACCAATTTTGACAACATCATCAAACCAATTTCAAAATCATTTTTACGCTAAAATAAAAATAAATATAAAGTTGAATTCTTTCATTAATCATTCAAACAAATTATTAATTTATTATTTAGTAAAATAAACTGAACGAAAACGGAGTTTTTGCAACAATGTGGCCTCTTTTTCGGAAGCTGCGTGTTTTCCTAAATACATACATACAATTATTTTATTTAAAATTCAAGTTAAAAGTTCAAGTGAGCTCAACTCCATAATTGCGTTTCGCCCAGGTATAAAAATATAAAATTGCGTCTTAGAAGGGAACGATAGTCATATCTAGCTGATGAGCCCAACTATCGTACCTGGGCGAAACGCAATTATGGAGTTGAGCTCACTTGAACTCTTAACTTGAATTTTAAACATTCAGTCACTCCACTTAAACAGAAGAATTTCTTTCCAAATTTTCTTCATATTCTACAAATATTTTATTGACAACCAAAATAAAAATGTATTCAATTCGTAACCCGTTTAAGTAGTGAAATCATTTAATAATGGAATTCATATATTTTAAATGTATTTAAACTTGGAAAAAGCTCCAGGGAGGGTCATGACCCCATAGCTCCCCTCCCTGTATGCGCCGATGGTTCGAGGGGCATTTTGGATTAGAGCTTATTTGAACTGTTAGTTGAATTATAGGATAAATAAATGACTTTTTTTTAACTACCAAATAAAGTTCAACTTCGGTCTTGACAACTTTTCACCAAAACCTTTCCTGTATCATAATTAAGTTTAGAAAATATATAAAAGAAAACAGCATTTTTTTCGAAATGACTCTACTGATCGGGTCCATTGCTTAAGCTTCATATACAGGGTTATTATGAGTTTCACGTGAACAACATTCCACCCGGAAAAATTGACATTTCACTTTTCACCTATGGTGATTTTCACCCGAAATATAAAAATTCCCCTTTTTGTGAGTACTTATTTCGCGCAAAATGTAGCGTAATTAAGATTTTAAATTATCACTTATCTTTTGGAGGTGAACAAAAGATAAACAGGTGGTACTGGTGCGCTTTGAGCAAGTTTTTTGTTTATTTTAAGTCAAGAGAAGTTCAGGCGAAACTCATAACTAGAGTTATTCAGCCTTATTATGAGTTTCGCCAGGAAAATATTTCACCCGAAAAATTTTTGTTCCCCCGGAATTTTAAAAGCTATTATGAGCTTCGCCCAAACTTCACTTGGCTTAAAATAAACAAAAAACTTGCGCAAAGGGCACCAGCACCACCTGTTTATCTTTTGCTTACTTTAAAAAATAAGTGATAATTTAAGGTCTTAATTACGATACATTTTGCGCGAAATAAGTAGGTACTCACAAAAAAGGGGAATTTTGATTTTTCGGGTGAAACTCACAATAGGCGAAAAGTGAAACGTCAATTTTTTTGGGTGGAATGTTGTTCATGTGAAACTCATAATCAGCCTTAGTGACATTTCACTTTTCTCCTATTGTGAGTTTCATCCGAAAAATAAAAATTCCCCTTTTTTGTGAGTACCTACTTATTTCGCGCAAAATGTAGTGTAATTAAGATTTTAAATTATCACTTATCTTTTGGAGGTGAACAAAAGATAAAGTACCACCTGTACTAGTGCACTTTGCGCAAGTTTTTTGTTTATTTTAAGCCAAGAGAAGTTCAGGCGAAACTCATAATATCTAGCTTTGAAAATTCCCGGGGAAAAAAAATTTTTCGGGTGAAATATTTTCCGGGCGAAACTCATTATAATGCTGAACAGCTTCAAAAATTCCGGGGGAACAAAAATTTTTCGGGTGAAATATTTTCCGGGCGAAACTCATAATAAGGCTGAAAGAGTTCGCTTTCAAATATTTTAAAGAGCAAAGAATGCGAAAAGTGTGTTTTTTTACAAAATTATTCAGAGGCACTGGGGCAGCATAATTGATAATCCACTTTTGTATTTTAAAATTTTGTTGATCCGATGATATGTAGGAAATTTTGGTTTGGCTTTGTTGATATTTTTTGTTAGTGTGTATGTAGTATTTATTCCTATTCAAGTGTTTACTATACTTAGCAAGGTTTGTTATTCAGCGTTTAAGTCAAATGATTGAACACATATGAACATAATATTTTGCATGTACATAATATACATACATATAGTAAATAGAATTTGTATTGTGTCACAAATATATGAGTCTTATTTATGCGAACGTGTGTATGTAAATATAAACTTTTTACAGTACGTTTCTATCTAATTTTCATCCCTGAGTGATAGCTCATCCAGAATAAATGCATCGAATCGCACACGTCTCTTTTAAACCCAATCATGTCAAATTTGTCCTGTCAACATGCCTGTCATTTAATGGCTGCAAATATTCCTCTGTTCAGAGAATTCTGAAAACTCAACAAAATTATTTTGGATTGATGATGTATACGAACGTTGTATGTTGGATATTTCTATAAATGGAAAGTCAGGTTATCGTAGGAGGACAGAGGAACGCCGCAGAAATGTTATCTATCAATTTCTAAGGTGAAAATTGGAAAATTTCAATTCTATCCAATTTATAAAAGTAGGTACCTATGCATGTATGCATACCTTCTAACATGTATTTAGATGCTAGATATCAATGACCAAAAATATAAGCACTCACCAAGATGACTATAATTCTAGTTCGAACACCGTCACCTATCAGACTCTCATTTCGTCAATTGCCGCCTGTGGCACTTGTTGCTGCAGATGAGATCCCGCATTCGTTGTCATGCCAATGCTATCCTGCTGATGTTGCTGTTGCTGCTGCTGTTGCTGGTGGTGGTGTTGAATTTTCATTGTTCCCCCACCACCACCCCCACCACAAAGAGCACTGCCACTACTGCTACTACTGCTGTTTACACTGCTCGTCTGTGTTTGCTCTGACACATTGCTGCTGGTGCCTCCAAGTCCCGATGATGCGGTTCGGATTGGTGGCCGAGGTGCCCGAATATGATGGACACCCATCACACTGCCATTGGGTTGGTGTTTATTTTGTAGATGTTGGCCATCTGAAAAAGGAAGAAAGGAAATTGTATAACATCTACAACTACATCCGCATACATAGATATACACACGATATTATATAACCTTTAATTTTCTAGGAATTTCTTTATATAATTTTTGTGCAAGTATGAAGGACATTTTCAGCTGAGTCCTTTGAAATTATAAAATAATTTAAAGTGAAAGCAAAGTATGATTAAAACTTTCATAATTTAATTGCTAGTTTTCGAGAATAAATTAATTTCTCTCCCACGAATGACCACGAATAAAAATAATTATTAATTTAATATGCTCATACGAATGGAAGAAAAGTGTAAAAACAAAAGAGTTCTCTATGCAAGAAGTAGTAGGTACAGAAGAGCCTTTAGTTATTCTTTCAGAATGGAGTGGGGTTAACGGAAACGGGTAGGTAAACGTTTGGTAGATTAATGGTTGTTTGATTGAACTTAATTATGTCACGGAGGTCTTAGAGAACAAAATTTTATTTTTAAAGGGATTTTTTTCTTGTCTTATTTTACAGGGTGTTGCACCTACCGCGCACTGGCACACAGTGGTCCGTTTGTTGAACTTTGACGACAAAAATCATTTCCCAAGCCAATTCCTGATAAAAATTAATGAAATTTGGTGCACTTACTTATTTGGGGATGCTGAATTCAGTGATACTGCTCTTTTTTCTACCTCAAACAGGGGCTTCACAATTTAAGTCAGAACATGGTCCCCAACTTTAAAAATAAAAAAAAGTATCGTCGAAGTCAGGAACTTAGCCAAGTTTACGTTTGAAATGCCCTAAAATAGGTGGCTAAATATATTCTTTCATATAAAAATGACTCCAATATTGATTTGTACAAAATTTTAAGAACACGGACTACAACTAATTTCAGGGCTTTTTATATTTTTTTTTTAATTAATTTGTGACCAGATCTGAAAGAAATTTGACTATTTTGATGGCTGAAAATTGCCAGTTAAATTTTGGGTCAGCTACTCAAAAAATCGAAAAAATCAAAAATTAGTTAGTAGGTTAGAGTTCTTTTTAACATTTTTTTTTCCCTAAAAAGTGCAATATGCTTACAGTACCTAATGGATACTGATCTTTTTTTTAAATCAAAATCGTTACAAACTTTTTTGATATTTGGCATTTGTATGGTAAGTAGGGTAGAGTTGGGCTAGTTGGACCACTTTTTACTTGAAGTCTCATAACTTTTTACCTATCCATAACATAACAATGAAACTGGAATCCATAGAAAAAACGTAACTTCGGCTTCTTTAAAAAATTTGAAAAAGTTGAAAATGAGATAATAGCAGAAGATCCAAGTGGTCCAACTGGACCAGTAGATAGGGTAAGTTGGACCAAAGTTTAAAAAATGGCAAAAGAAGCTCTATTAAGGACATAAACGCCGTAGGTTTGAACTTAATTTGATAACAAACTAAAACTTAATTCAAATCACAACTTAAGATAACGTAAATGACCCCATGGTGCCATTGCCAGAAATAGGTAAATTTGTATGGGTCTGGATTTCAGAAAAATGGCATTGCACCCACTCCTCGTCGGGTAAAGTCTCAGAATCTGCTTCCATACACATCGATAACACCATACAGCAATAATAGTCTTCTTCCTCTTTGAAAATGTTTCATACTATTTTCCAATATAAAACAAACAATCAAGCAAGTTGGTCCATCTGGTCCAACTTACCCCACACCTAGCTTGATGAATACCTTCCGTCACTTTGAAAAAAAAAACACTTTGAATTTTACAATTTCAAAAATGGAATACAAAATTTCAATAACAGAACTCCCAAAATTACTGTACTTTGTTGAAAAATCCACACGTTTTCATCACGATAACACAAAATGAAACAAATTCGTTTTTTTTTACTTTGCGTACCCAAAAAACACAAATAAGCGCGTGGTTCTTCTTTGGCAGAAACTATCTTCCTTAAACCAGTTTAGCACGTGTGATTTAGTAACTATGCTTCATTCGGGTATGGTCGTCTTCATTTAGCTCTTGTGGTTTCTGAGTTATTTGCTTGGTCCAACTTGCCCCGTGGTCCAACTGGCCCCGCTCTACCCTACCGTTATTTTTTGAGCTAAGCAAACACTTATTACTCCTTTTACATGAAATTGAAAAAAAAATCTCAAATTCAAAATTTGAAGAAAACCTCGAGCTGGTAGGTAGTAGGTAGGCATTTTTTAAAAATCATAGAAAAGCGGGGTCAGGTCTAATTTTCGTTAAATATAACTCATCAAAACGATGTTCTTCTACTGCTAAAGTGTACCACAAAGTTAGCATATGGAAGCTTAATCCATAACATCGAAAACAAAATTATATCTTACTAGCTGAACCACCCCCGCTCTGCTCGGGTAGACACATTTTTTTTTAAACAAATTCACAATGACTGTATTATATTTTCAATTTTATTTTCTGAGAACCAAATTTCATAATTGATTGATTTGTTTCCAAACTCAATAAATTTTTGGTTTTTATGGAAAACAGGTTCCCAGAGTGCGTTTTTCTGCATCCACTTTGTTCGGGTCTGTTGCCGAAATAGCATAGTCTTTTGAGTTTCTTTCATTCAATTGCAATAAATCTATACCAAAATGGGTAAAGAAAAGGTTCATATTAATATCGTCGTCATTGGACACGTCGATTCCGGTAAATCTACCACCACCGGTCATTTGATCTACAAGTGCGGTGGTATCGACAAACGTACTATTGAGAAATTCGAGAAGGAAGCCCAAGAAATGAGCAAAGGATCCTTCAAGTACGCATGGGTGTTGGACAAATTGAAGGCTGAACGTGAGCGTGGTATTACCATTGACATCGCCTTATGGAAATTCGAAAAATCTATACTATGTTACCATCATTGATGCCACTGGCCATCGTGATTTCATCAAGAACATGATCACTGGTACTTCTCAGGCCGATTGTGCCGTGTTGATTGTTGCCGCTGGTACTGGTGAATTCGAAGTTGGTATCTCGAAGAACGGTCAGGCCCGTGAACACGCTTTTCTTGCTTTCACTTTGGGTGTCAAGCAACTGATTGTTGGTGTCAACAAGATGGATTCATCTGAGCCACCTTACAGCGAAAGACGTTATGAGGAAATTAAGAAGGAAGTCTCCTCATACACAGGGCCGGCCCGAGCGAAATGAGCGCCCTGCGCATGCTTCATCATTACCGCCCATCAATTGCGGTCAATGTTTTTTCTTAACACTTTTTTGTGCCTACCTACTTTCTTAACTATGTTGGTACCTAGGTTGTAGATGGACACGACACTTTTGTAATTACATAAAAAGTGAATTTGTTCGAACTATGTAAGAACCACTTTAATGTTCATTGAAATACATACAAAGATTTTATACTTCAGAATTATATTCAGCCTTCAACAAAAATTTTAACATGCTAGATGTTATATACACTACTGACTACTGGACTCTGACTCTGCGCATACCAGATCTATATACTCTCAATATAGATTCATTTTCCTTTCTTTTGTTTTGAGTTTTTTAGTTTGACCACAATAAGAACACTGGCGCACAAATAATGTATGTAATTCTAAATTATATAAATCAAAAAACCCTTTTTTCTTAATGAAAACATTGCCTGGCAACAACAAAAAATAGAGAAACGAGAAATCGAATACAAAATATTCCCTCACTAACGACAAACATCATCATTATCATAAATCATCGCATCATCATCATTCATTATTTCCATATTTCATTCCTTCGTCTCGACACACGACAAGACAGTGCTACAATTTCATATTTCACTCATCAATAGAAGCCAATGCCAAACTAAAACATAAAAAACACTCAACCGAAAGAGTTTAATTAATAGACGCAAATTTTTAATTTGCGCACTGTTATGTCAATGAGTATGAATTTTTCACCTTAGAATTTCTGTTAGATTAACATTTCTGACTTCGATTTCATATAGAAGAACTGTTATCGCGCGCATGTTATCACCATGGTGGCTGTTAATTGTCTGTATTTGCAGTTGAAGAATTTTGTTTTATGTTACACATAATAGGGGTGGGTTTGGGTTATGAAAATAAAATAAATGCCTTCACTCACACACACACGATCACGATGGTGAGTGAGCTGAAAATAATGTCGACAGCTTGAAAAAGAGAAAAATAGCAAATAGGTCGATATCTTTTGGTAAAGGCGAACAAAATCGTGCACTTTGCAAAGATTTTGCGATGTAATTTTTTTACTGTGGGTGTGAATAGGAAGATAGACATCGACTTATTTTTGGAATAGTAGATACCTATATAACTGTGTTTAAATTCAGAATAAGCTGGTAGTTATTTTACTGGATATTGGTGTGAGAAATAAACATTAAAAAAGTAGGTAGGTATAGGTAGTGGTTACGAGGTAGTGGCTTTGTTAATGCTTGCTCAAAGCGCCTCTTGGGTACAGCGCCCTTAGCATTTGCACAACTTGCACGTATAGCTTGTCCGGCCCTGCTCATACATCAAGAAGATTGGTTACAATCCAGCTGCCGTTGCATTCGTACCAATCTCAGGATGGCACGGTGATAACATGTTGGAACCATCTTCCAACATGTCATGGTTCAAGGGATGGAAAGTCGAACGCAAGGACGGAAACGCTGAAGGCAAGTGCTTGATTGAAGCTTTGGATGCTATCTTTCCCTCATCCCGCCCAACAGACAAGGCTCTCCGTCTGCCACTCCAGGATGTCTACACAATCGGTGGTATTGGAACAGTACCAGTCGGTCGTGTGAAAATTGGTGTCTTGAAGCCAAGTTGTTTTGCCCCAGCTAAGATCACCACTGAAGTAAAGTCCTTTGAAATGCATCACGAAGCTTTAGTCGAGGCTGTTCCTGGAGACAACACGTTGGTTTCAACGTTAAGAACGTCTCCGTGCAAGTTCGCCGAAATCAAGGAGAAGGTTGATCGTCGTTCAGGAAAATCCACTGAAGCCAACTCCAAGGCCATCAAGTCTGGAGATGCCGCCATCGTTACGTTGGTGCCAAGCAAGCCATTGTGCGTTGAATCTTTCTCCGAATTTCCACCTTTGGGACGTTTTGCCGTACTTGATATGAGGCAAACTATTGCCGTCGGTGTCATTAAGTCTGTGAACTTCAAGGATGCCACCGGTGGTAAGGCTACCAAGGCCGCCTAAAAGGCTGTCAAGGGCAAGAAATAGCTGCAACTAATGCAGATACTTCAGCATCATCAATGCACCTACTCAACCAACACCAACAATATGAGCAATGCCAGCAGCAACAACAACAGCAGCTGAACAACAACAACAACATTAGCAACAACAACATTAAAAAAGATAGAAAATATCATTGCTTCCATCGTAAAGAGTTTCGCAGGAAAAGAGGAGACGGGTCTCCGTATTCATTCCATCTACTATAACTGCTACATTTAAAAATAACTATTTTTACTCATTTATTTTTTTTATAAAGAGAAAAATACAACAAACATTTTTTTTAGCAAACAACGAGACCGAATTTTACCAAACTTCACAAACTTCTTTTCCGGACCGATACCAAAGATAACCCAAAGAGAGCCGTTCAAATTGGTCAAGCCGCTCATGAGTTATGCCGTGACAAAGGGAAATAGGGATTAATTTGTTCATACATAAAAGCTGACCCAGCAAACGTTGTTCTGCTAAATTAATTTTCAAATAAATCGAAAGTATAAATAGAAAGTGAAATATATTAAATTTGAAAACGAAAGTGAGCTGTGTTTATATGTTCCAGTTCTATTCTTGGAATTTTTTAGGCCCGATTTTGGATGCAGCTGTAGAGCGCCGGTTACCTCAAGTACGACGATAGTGTGGATAACTTATTCGCCGTTTAGGATCAATTTATAAGGTTTTCAATGTTTAATCAAAGCCCGAGCAGCCACCAGTTTTCGACATTTAATTGACATTACCCAGTGTGCCCTAGGGCAGGGAACATCGAACAAACTTACTCACGTGAAGTCTCGCGTCACTTAAACTTTCATTCTGCATTTGTTATGTATAACCTGGATAACGTTGTTCTGACATATTTTCAAATAAATTGAACGTAAACACGTGGAATATCTACTCAACAGTGAATACATTGTGCTCACTGTCGTTGAACTTGAGGCAACCGGAACAGAGCTATCAGGCGCACAACAACAGCAAACTTTCAGTTTCAAATTTGATATTTCACTTTAAATTTTTTTGATAGTTTTCATTGCAGAACATCGTTTGTCGGGTCAGCTAGTATATTCATACAAATTCAGATGGAAGATGCAAATTTGAAAGCTTGTTATAACTTTTCCATTAGCGCAGCGCATTCGTGATGTTTCATTCATTCATTCTTCACTTTTTTCATAGCTCGTATAGATCTTAAATAAAATTCTTACGACTTAATTTTATTTTATTTTCAATTTGTCATTTCATATAATTATTAAGGGTATTCATTCAACAGCGTAAACTCGTCGTAATCGTTGTAAAGTTTTAAACTTCGTAAATCTGTCAAATTTTCCATACAAATTGTGACAGAATTACGAAGTTTTAAACTTTACAACAATTACGACGAGTTTACGCTGTTGTATGAATACCCATAATATTTTATTTTCTGTCACAAAAAAAATAATGTTCCTATCTTTCAAATTTAAACATTCTTTGCGACAGAAATCTCTCGAACGAAGAAATTGATAATTTTATTGACCTTATCACTGAAACGCTGAACAACTGTATCAATCTCTATAGCCAAAAGATTAATCTACAAAATAACCGTCTCAATATTTCCCCATCTATGTACATTAAATCTCTTCAAAATCAGAAAGACATGGAAGCAAAAACTTAATAAAAGGATTTTTCATCATTTTGGGGACCGCAATAACCAACATTATCTAGAGTTGTCAGCACAAATAAGATGTCTCTCAAAATTAATCAGCGAAAGAGTGCGACTTGAACTGAATGAACAATTCAGGAAAAAACTAAATAGTCTCAAACCAAATTCAAATGTTTTCAAAGTTACTGACCAGATAACTGGCCGTAAGGCCCAGAATACTCATCCAAGCAATCAAGTTCTTTCATTTCAAAATAACAATTTTTCAACTCTATCCGAAAAAGTAGAGGCTTTTGCCTCCTTCTATTCAAATTTATATGCTCCAAGAACTCCCTCTTCAGATCCGTCCTTAACCCTTGAAGTGAATACTCTGAATACATCTTTCCCAGTGTGGAACGAAAATTTACAACTAACTTATTTTTCTCTTGTAAATAGCTCCCTAGATAACAATAATGACTTCTTAATCCAAACAAGTTCTGTCGAAAATATAATTTCCTCTTTAAATAATAAAAAGTCTGCGGGTCCTGACCACATTCCAAATTTTATTCTTCGTAAAGCCAAAAATACACTAGTCACATCCCTCACCCCGATTTTCAACAACTGTCTAAATAATTGTTATATTCCTATCACTTGGAAAGAAGCCAAACTAATTCCGATTAAAAAAAGCAATTCCCAAAATAGCGTTGAAAATAACTGCCCAATCTCTCTTCTCTCCAAGATCGGCAAAATACTTGAAAAAATCATCCACTTAAAACTTTTTAACTTTTTTGATGGTGACCCTACGCAATCGGAACAGTTCGGCTTTAAAAAAAATCACTCCACAGAACACGCCCTACTGCATTTCCAAAACCAAATCCAAAACAACCTCAGAACAAAAAGATGCACTGCATGCTAGTTTAATTATTAAACTTAACCAACTTCACATCCCCCCAACACTTATAAAAAATTTGATTAGTTTCCTCTCTCTCCGCTGCCTTTCAGTTAATTTCGAAGGTGCAACCTCTACACCTATTAACATCCACTCGGGAGTCCCCCAAGGATCCATACTTGGCCCCAACCTTTTCAACTTGTACCTATTTGACTTTCCCACGTACCACCTCAGATCCGAATCCATCCTTTACGCTGACGATACAATTTTGTTCAGTACAGATGAAAGACCCCATGAAGCACTGAATTCAGTCAAAGAACACCTTAACGTGGTTACTCCCTATTACAAAAATTGGGAAATTGACTTAAATCTTGACAAATGCGAACTGATCTGCTTTCGCAACGCGGTTGGCAAAGGGCATCACCTAGCTGTACGCGAAAGTCGATATCTCAAGCTAATCATAGATGGAAAATCAATTCCCCTGAAAAAGTCTATTAAATACTTAAATATTCATGAAAGGACGAAAATGAATCCCCATGCGAGAAAAGCTTTAAAAAACAGCAAAGTTGCAGCAGCTAAGTTAAAAATGTTGCTCAATTCTTCTAATGTAGAACCAACAACTAAACTTTTGATGTACAAGACATTAATCCGTCCTTTAATATCCTATGGATTCCTCATTTGGTTTCAAATAACGCCTAGCGTGGTACTTGAGCTCCAAAGATTCGAACGCTACATCATTCGAAAATGTATAAATAAACATCGAAGACCAGGTGGCAAATGGCATACCAATAAAACGAAATGACTCAAAAATCACGCCTCTGCTCTACTACCTAACCTGCCTTTCAAAAAAAAGAATCTCAGCTCCACAATATCATGAAAATACCCTCCTCAAAGCATCTATGAAAACAACATCAACTGGTCAATAAATGATAGGTATTATATGTCCCCAATTAGCATCCTCAACGAAGGATCCAACTCTGCGCTCAACATTGAAGATGATAATATTTTTACTTCACCATTCTACACGAAACAAGTTCCAAACACCTACAGAGGCTAAGCAGCTCGACATCTCCCAATCCATAACCTTAACCAGCTTTATTTACTCTATTTAAAAGAGAAAAAATATAATAATAAGGAAAAAACTTGCAACGCCTTAAGTGACCTTATCTATCTATAATTGGACTGAACCAAGTTCCTATAATATTAGTAACTGTGCTGTGAAAAAAGTATTTATTTAATACTGTATTTTACAATACATTTAACCATAAGCACTAGCATTAAGTTATTCTAAGAATAAAAAAAAAAAAATAACCTCTTCTTACGACCGATATACATTTAAAAACTAATTTTTCTTGTAAACAACTTAATCGTAATTATTAGCAACTAGAAATGAGAAAAAAAAAACAAAATCAAAACAAAACAAAGACAATAACAAAATACAAAACATATTTGTCAAATTTGAATCCATTGTAATATAGCTCTATCTCAAGCCAAGAGACAGAGACAAACATATATGCGAAATAATCCATTTCATTTCTTTTTTCCCCTTTTTTTATTTCTCTCCCTTTCCTTTTTTTTCTTTTTTTCACTAGTAAAGCCATTTTTGTTTTTAACGCATTTGTAAATTAAAAGAAAATTTCAGACAGCTGTCTTCAAACTTCAATGTAAATTTCATACAAAAAATTGAAAAATCAAAAAAATAATAAGTATAGCAAGACCAATTCTAAGTCGGCAAATTTTAATAGTCAAAGATATTTAAGGAACTAGAACTTAAGAACGATTAATTTGTGTTGTAAAAAAAATCTCCATAGAGACTACTACTACTACTACTATCTGAAAGCAATAAAATCAGCCTATGACAATTTTGTACTAGTGGTTCTACTGTGCGCTGCAGACGAAAACCATAAAATCCTGAGGTAATTTAAAGTCGAAAAACTTGTAAAGTAATTTTCTCGTTTTCAATTTGCCTTGGAGTTATAACACTTGTTTATGTTTTTGGGTCCCGTTTCAGTTAACTGGTTTTGTCTATGGTAATCTATGATGAATTCTTGAACTACACAAGTTTACTAAAATTGTTTTTTTTACACCGGCAGTTAAGACTCGCTCTAAATGAAAATTTTGGCGCTAAGTCCAAGTCCGTCATTCGTTTTCCGCCATCAGCTCTGGTTTATGAGATATTCCCTGTTATAAAATTAGACGCTATTTTTTTCGTCATTTTTGAGGTTATACATATCCATAGAGTTGTAAATTTTGTCAACAAAATTAATACAACGGCTTCTGAAAGTAGGTACTAGTTTTCCTCTTCAAAATTCAGTTTATATCTTTACAATGTCTGCTTATGTGCTCGAGAAATCCTTATTGTAGTTGTTAGTTATCATATCACCTTTCCCCATATACATAATTTAATAAGTAGGGTAAACTTGGACTAAAAACGTTAAGCCCATACATTTCAACAAGGGATTTCTCAAAGAATACAAAATATATTGAAAAGTTTTAAACTGAATTTCGAAGAAGAGAAATAGTGTTTTCAAAAATCATTAAAAAATGTTTGAAACACAATTACAGCCCTATTATTGACACGATTCAAAACTAGTTTCAATGTAAAACTAGCTCTATAGGGGTTTCGAGTTGCAGGTTTTGAACATATTGGTATTATTCAAACAAAAATTGACATCTTAAACTCTGATTTCGAGTTTTAGATGTCAATTTTTGTTTGAATAATACCAATATGTTCAAAGCCTGCAACTCGAAACCCCTATAGAACTAGTTTTACATTGAAACTAGTTTTGAATCGTGTCAATAATAGGGCTGTTAACTAGGGTAGCAACATAACCTCAAAATAGTGAAAAAACTGTGACGACTTACATTTATCTAAGGATAACTCGGAGAGTTACAATGCTATCAAAAAGATTTTAGCAAAATTTTGAAGAAAAACATTAGTGCTCTCATTTTTACATAACCTCATAAATTGTGAACGATGATTATATTTATTAATTTTCTAACAGGTATATCCCGAAACCCCAAGCTGATGACGGGTTTGAATTCAGCCCCTAAAAGTAGGTAGATATGCTTAGGAACATTCTTCACTAATAGTTTCTGATTAACAAATATGTATACATATTGTAAACCTGCATTTTTAACCGCTAAAACCTGTTATATAACTTTTTCTTACGTGAATCACTGCTTTTACCAAAGACCATTATTAAATTTTTTTTGTTGTTTTTTTTTTTTACTTTTCATTTGAGTGAAAAATGTATATTAATCAAAAATTTTCTAATTTTCCAATAGATGGCAATGAATATCAAAACCTTAAAACTAAGAAAGCCAACATTTCGAATGATGAGAAACTTTCAAAATGTATTTGCTATGTAAATCAAAACTTTTAAAATTTTCTGTAGATGGCGCTGAAAACAATAAATTATGGAATTCCTTTGGTTTAAATTAAATAACAAAATCTAAACTTTGTGGTATTTTTGCAAATAAATAGGCTATACGGCAAATTAAAATGGTACACTACGGCGTATGTGTACTATGTTTTACTCAAAATAAAAAACAGGCAAATTACTGCAAGAAGAAGAGGAACATCCCTATTATAGTGACTTATTATCTTAAAACGTAAGTATAATTTGCTGTGTGGCATGGAAGTTTAATAGAATGTATTCTGTTCAATTTTGATGAACATTATAAAAACAAAATATTAAATAAGGAGAAAACTTTTTTGAATTGATTGAAATTGACCATTGATTCCAAGTAAAGAAAAATAATGAAAGTGGGCATTACAGCACGTGAATTTTGGTTAAACTCTTCTCAAAACTTTTGCAGGCAGACAGTCGTTTGTTTTGGAGTTAACGTTTTTTTTCAATTTTGGCTCCCATTTTATTTAACTGCCTATGATTTTTCAAATATTCGACGAGTTCTTAATTTTCGTTTCAACATTTGAAATATTTACATATGATAATAGAATATGAAGAAAATTTGAAAAGAAATTCTTCTGTTTAAGTGGAGTGACGGAATATTTATAATTCAAGTTAAAAGTTTAAGTGAGCTCAACTCATATCTACATTCGGTTTGTCGTTAGGTAATCTTGGAAGAGCCCAAGTGGGCTTTTATGCGGGCCCACTTTAAACCTTTTGAATTGTTTAATTCTGTGTTCGTTTATAGCTGAAACAAAAATATTGTAGAAGTTTCGATAAATATTTGAAAAATTTAATATTCCCCAATATATTGTGCAAGGCAAAAAAACTGCGCAATACAGCCCTTACATGGTCAATATTACTGTGCGAAATGTGATATTAAGCAAAATTAATGCCTGGTGTAATGCTCGCATAGTGAAAACAAAAAAAATATTATCAAATTTTTTATTTTTATTTTCATCCTCCATAGTCGCTGTAGGGGTTAATTTAAATGTCGTGTTTTTTTGCATTTGTCAAAAAATTCAGAGCGTATACGTTGAAACCAGACAAGCTAACATTTTAAGGGGAGGGGGTAATATTTCTTTCCACTTAGAAGGAGAGGAAATTTTATTTCAAAATAACATCAAATAGAAAAAAATTACTAACAAAAAACGGTAACACTTTAGTTTTGCTTATAAGCCTTAAGAAAGCCAGAAGTCAGTCATATGAGCTTTAAAATCAATCAAATTACGGAATAAATGGCGGAAAGCTGGATTTTGTAACATAGCATCCCCATGGCATTCTAAGGAAACTGTAAAAAGTCCCCATCGATATTAGCGCCGCTAACAATTTTACAAGAGGTCAAAGGCCCCCCACCACAAGGTTCTTAATGAATATCTCCCGAACGGTAACTCTAATAGAAAAAATGTTAATTGCTAGGTTGTAGCTTAGAAAATTTCCCACAAAATATTTGAGGTGATGAGAACCAAGTATAGCTTCGTAAGAAACTTTCGTACGGAGCTAAGTAGCAAAAAAGAGTGGGTAGACGAAACAGTAAACTACACTCTAAAAGCAAACACCATCAAGTGGTACACTGATGGATCGAGAACGTCTGAAGGGACTGGTGCTGGAATTTTTGGGCCTCGAACCAAACTTTCGGTACCGATGGGACAGTCTACAAGCATTTTTCAAGCAGAAGTTGATGCCATAGGGAAATGTGCAGACAGAAATCTCGAAAGGAAGTACAAAAACCAAAATATTGCTATCATGTCGGATAGCCAGGCCGCACTCAAAGCACTAAGCTCATACAGCATCAGTTCTAAACTGGTATGGGAGTGTGTAGATAGGCAAAACGAACTGGGCAGACACAATCATGTCACACTCCATTGGTTACCTGGCCACGTCGGCATACAGGGCAATGAAGAGGCAGACTCCTTAGCGAAAATAGGGGCAATGACAACCCTAACGGGACCAGAGCCTTATTGCGGAATAGGACAAAACGTGATAAAACATAAAATCCAAATAGAAGAGGAGGCAAAAAGATCAAGGATCTGGAACGAACTCCCTAAGTTGAGGCAGGCCAAACTCCTACTTGGAAACTTCAACCAAGAACGATTCCAGTCCTGCATCAGCTTAAATAGAAACAAGCTTAGAATAATAACCGGGCTCCTCACAGGCCACTGCAAACTAAGGAGACACCTCCACATCCTTGGCCTGGAAAACAGCACCACGTGTAGATTCTGCAGTGCTCATGAGGAGACACCCGATCACATACTAGGTAAATGTGATGCACTCATGCATCAAAGACATAGGTATCTGGGAAATCACCAGATAAAAGAGAGCGAACTATCCTCTCTAAATGTACTCCAAATAATCAAATTCCTTAAGGAAATAAATTTGGAGGATGTGCTGTAGAATGAGTAACCTCATCCAGCTCCAGACGGGGGCACAATAGATCTTCATGGTCACAGTGCACTTATACCCCGAACTCTTTCATTCATTCATTCATGCATACATGAATTATTTAGCTTGTAATTTTGAACAATTGTTGTTGGCTCTGGATTTCCACGAGTTATCACGGCACCTAATTTATTTATTTTTAGATATGGCAAAAGGCCGTAGAGGTTGTGGATAAATATTCGGGAAGTCTTGAGGTTTGTCTTAATTAAACATATCAATAATTATTAATTCTGAACATTTTAACAAAAAATGATAAATAAAACACTTGTAATTATAAATTATTAATTGTTAAATTTGAAGCTGGCTGTAACACTCTTCAGACTGTAGCTTTATTCTTTCAATAGATACTCTCCGATGTTATGAATTAATTGATTGCAATTTGACTTCCATTTTTTTAAAGATGGAATGCTGTTTAAACCAGGTTGGCATGAGTATTGAGGGACTGCACGAAAATGTGCCATTGAAGTGAAACTCATTTGCTGTGTAATTGTCTTTTACCCGCATGGTTAAACCTCAAAAAAAAAACCTGATGTCATACCTCCTAAATGGGCCGAAAATGTTTCATTATAAATCCTGTTATACAAAATATCTACAGCCATGATACATTATAATGCTCAGCTCATATATTATTTTCAAAACAAAAAACAATTCATGATACCAATTTTCACAAAAACCCCAAAAACCAATAGCTCATTATTATTCGCCAGTCCATTGTTTTCCGATATGTTTCACCGATATAATTCATGGATTTTAATTAATTTTTGAGTATCCGTGTTAAAAATGTTCTGCCCCTCCATTTCCAACATTTTCCAAAACTTTACGCATGCATAACCGAAATATAATGGAAATAGATGTTATTTTCTTTGCAATTTCCAAAAACTAAGCACATCGTTACAATTGACATCCGATTACATCCTAAAATTGCGCTTCGGTTCAACTGAGCATACGATATAGGAGTAATATCTAGTTTGATGTTAGAACGGCATCCGTAAACCCTGCTATGACACATGAACGGGAACATTAATACACGCCCATCACTATCTCTATTACCCCCCCTCTATAATTTCCAAAACAAGAATATTAGGGAATTCTGCTTTCATCCGCGAAACTATGGAAATATATTGTATTGTAGGTATATATATTGGAACGGAAACTGCCAGGCTCGACAACATGGCAATTGGGTTCGAGCTTCGAGGTCTGCGGCATATCCGAATGTAATGAATTTTAATCTCATCCGGAATGAGTTTTTGGACAAATTAATGCAAATACATGTTTATGGCTTGTCGGATAGGAGTTTTTAATATACCTACACCTTCATGTAGATAGATAGTATATATGCACATATAGAGACATATACCTTCCGTCAATAGTCTATCCTTGTGTATATAGTGGGTGTACAATGCCATATTCTCAGCAAATATATCTGTGGCATGTCAAAAACCACCCTGAAGGTATATAATGTAGGTAAAAACCGTTTAATAGCGTACCCTCCATGCCTCGTTCGTATGTTCATTTAATAAATATTTTATCAGGAAGCAAAATACTCAATCAACCCAAATCATATTCAATATTGTTCAGGAGAGAATCGAGAAGAGCAAAGTATCTACATTATAAATTCAAGGTGTGTGGTTAGTATATAAATACATGCAGACAAAATCAAGAAATAAGAAGCCCCTTTTATATACATCTGTCATTACCTCATAACATCAGGGAATACCTTAATGTAGAAGTTATTCTCGGCTCTCGAGGAACAAAGTCTGAGGGTAGATATGGCTATAGGTTTCGTCTAAATAATAAGGGGATTTAATTTATAATGAAGTCTAGAAAGAGTTATTCGCATCAAACACGTCATAGGTCATAGGTGCGACTGCAAAAATTTTAGCCTACATTTAATGACATCAAAAAGTCGCTAAATATATTTATGGTTTTAAGGGTCAGTTTGTCAGTGTTGAGTAAATTCTTACAGATAATTCAGTTTCAGAGTAATCTAATCCTTAACAAAAATTAACCCTGAGTTAACTCATAAGCAGTTTTTCAGTAGTGGATTAACTTTTTCTTTTAGCTGTTCAAAATTTATTAAAACCCATATGTGCGACACTATATAAAATCATTTAACTTCTTAAAATCAAATTTCATTGAACTCGAAAATTATCTTGGATGTGAAGTAAGCATAACAATTTTGAACTAGACCAATGGGAGCATGGCGGGAAGTTGCAGTTTTTTTTTTGCATTTTGTATGCATTTCTATTCCGGATTTTGCAGTTCACCAAATAGTGGGTGTAACCGACTATACAGCTAACTTCACTGTGAAATTAGCCGGAGATGTCCTTTGAATTTGCAGCTTAATTTGCATTTCAAGAAAACGATCACCCAAAATTTTGAAGTTCTTACATACAAAAAATTTAATACGGTACTGCTTACTTCACTGTGAAGCCAGCAAGTCCTTTTCTCAACAACGGTGATACCTAGAAATATGCAGTAAGGCTCCAAATTTGCCGTTTAGTTTGCATTTCAAGAAAAATTAAGGTCCAAATTTTGAAGTACTTATTCAAAAAAAAATCGAATAAAAAATTAATAATTAACATATCCTTTTCTCAGTAAAGGAGCCAGCTAGAAATTTGAAATAAAGCTCCAAGGTTGCAGTATTTTACGCTTCAAGAAAAAAATAAGTTCAAAATTTTAAGTTCAAATTTGATAAAAAAATCGAAAAATTAATTTTACAATGTTGGCCTCAATGTGAAGTTAGCAGGACATATCCTTTTTTCAGCAACTGAGCTAGCTAGAAAATTGCAGTTAGGGTCGAAATTTGCTGTTTTTCATGTACTTCAAGAAAAAACTCTGTTCAAATTTTGAGGTCCAAATTTGACAAAAAAAAAACTGCAATTTTCGTACTAGATCAATTGCTGAGAAAAGGATACTAACTTAAGGTGGCACTACAGTCCGGGGTGTTCCAGGGCCTCAACCAACAAGCTTCTTCCAGTCGGCTCGGCTTCTAGCTAGCTATCTCCAGTTTCGCACGCCAAGTTGGTTGCGAGGTCCTCTTCCACTTGCGTGCACCACCAGTGTTGCCATAATCTTAAATTTCATTATGCTAGATTTTAAATTTTATAATGCTAAATCGTATGGAAGCCGAAAAAACAGAATGCTAGATTTCAAAATCCATTCAAAGATACATAATGCACAAAATATCAATGTTTATTTTTTCAGAAATACTCTTAACATAGCAAAAAATATAATTGATTCGAATATTAGTAGCTTTGGCTTGGTATTTCACTGCTTGATATTTGAAACATCTTTGTTTACAATGAACCGAATCCCTGCGTATATTTGAATTCAGCCAATGATGGACTTCGTCGCGCAGGTAAATAGTCATTCATACGTAAATAAACTGTTTGTTAAACAACCAATTTTCCATTGAGCCCCTGAATTTATTTAATAAATCAACTAATATTACATTAATTTTTAAAACAAATTTACTGGCTCAACGTAAAATTTGGTGGTGCAATGAACTGCTTAGCCAACGACTATTCAGTGGTCCAAGGAAGGCTATCATCGGCTGAAATGTAGTTCAGTCAGCCGTCATATGATCACATTTGAAATTCATAAGATCAAAATTTTAAAAAAGTTAACAATTTGGCGCTAGATAATACATTATTGAATAGTTTTTTAAATCAAATCTAGCATTCAAGAATGCCAAACGAAGACAGATAATGCCAAAAAAGCATTTGGCATAATTTTAAAATTTCAAAATGCTTTTCACTCCTGCATTATGCTAGATTTAGCATTTATAATGCCATTATGGCAACGCTGTGCACCACCTTTACTGAGCTGCCCCACGGGTTTGGATTCAAAGACTTTCCGGGCCGAATCATTGGAGTCCATTTGCTTTAGGTGACCCATCCATCTCAGTCGTTGGCTTTTGACTTTTATGGCTAGGTCGGTGTCGCTGTACAGTCCGTTCAGTTCGTTGTTGTTTCTTCTTCTCCATTCCCATTCCCATCACCCGGAGAATTTTCCTCTCGAAACAGCCTGAGGCGGTCTCATCCATCGTTAAAAGTATCATAAATCAGGACCGGGATGACAAGCGTCTTATACAGGGACAGTTAAGTTGCTCGGGAGAGGGCTTTGCTTCTCAATTGCCTTCTTAGCCCGAAAAAAACAGCGATTGGCAAGAGTAATCCTTCGTTTGATCTCAGCACTAGTATCGTTCGCTGAGTTTTTAGCGGATCCTAGATAGACAATAAAGTCTCTGACCACCTCAAAATTATAGCTGTCTATAGTGACATTTTTTCCAAGACGTCAATGTTGGGTGTCCTCTCTTGTCGACAGCATATATTTTGTTTTGCTTTCATTCACCGTTAACCCCATCTTCTTGACTCACGAAAGCACCACAAACATAACGGTTTTCTCGTCCAATTATGTCAATTTCGTCAGCGTAAGCGAGTATTTGGACGGACTTTTGATAGATTGTGCCTCTAGTGTTAATGTGAGAACGATGTTGAAGAAATCGCATGACAGCGCGTTGCATTGCCTAAAACCTTTTTTTGACATCAAAGGTTTCGGTGAGGTCTTTGCCGACCTTGATGGAGCAGCGTGCATTTACCATCGTCCTGCAAAAACGAACGAATTTGGGTGGGATATCAAAACTAGACATTGCTCTATATAGCTCGTCTGGTCTCTATAGACGCTGTCACACGCGGTTTTAAATCGATGAAAAGTTGGTGGGTATACATTTGAAATTCCTGGGTTTCACTATCTGCCATAGTGCGAATATTTGGTCGATGGTGGGCTTTCCTGGCCTTAAGCCACATGGCTTCAGGCGTTCACAAAGTACGGCAGAAAAGATCTTGTAGGCGATATTAAGGAGACTTGGTGAAGTCCAGAAAATTGGGCAAACAATGCTGAGGTTCCATTCATCGGGCATGCTTTCCTCCGACCATATTTTGCAGACTGCGATTCTACGATTCTAAACCGACTGCGATTCTACTTTGATTTTTCCCTGATCATCCTTGCAGGCTTCGGTTCGGGCCTTGTAACCTTGGGAGGTTCCTCTTACTTTTTGGTAAAACTTCCGAACTTCATTCCTGCAATGGCATCTCTCGATTTCCACGATTGCACGCTTCTTATGATCTTTCTTTTTCCTTTTTAAAAGCTTGTGTTCCTCTCTCCTCTTCTGCTCGTAGACTTCGTGAGCAGCTCTAGTCCTTCTATGCAGTGCCGCTTTGTATGCCTGTTGTTTGGCTGCATGTACTTGCTGGCATTCTTCGCCGCACCTGGGGTTTCACTGTGATGGTCGTGTCAGGCCCAGCACTTCAGGGGCGGCATCTCTTCCTGGCAATTTTCCCACTGGTTCTCGATACTTGCAGTCCATGGCATAGGACTATTTAAGAGGGTACAAGAGACTGGATCAGAAAAGGACCTGGCGATTTCTTGCAACGTAGTCGTCCAACGTTAAACTTCCTCACAGTATTTCCCTGTTTTGGCTTTGGTCTGGATATCCGTAGCATTACCTTGGCTACAACGGGGTAGTGGTCCGAGTCAACGTTGGCTCCTCGGATACTGGAGGAGTGCCTTGCATCGATCGCAATGTGGTCAGTCTGGTTGGCAGTTGATTGATTAAGAATTTGCCATGTCCACTTATGTATATCGTGATGTGGAAACTGCGTACTAGCTACCACAACGTTTCACTGTCTGAGTCCGTTATCGGAGGTGGTGTCGTGCAGGCTATACCCTATACCTTCCAATTGTGCCACCAAAGACATCTTCTTTTCCTAGCTTGGCATTAAAATCATCCAAGACAATTTTAAGGTCATAGCTTGGGCATTGCTCATATGTCTTGTCCAGGAGCTCGTAGAACTCATCCTTGGTGTCGTCATCCTTTTCCTCTGTGGGGGCATGCGCGCATACGAGGCTAATATTGGCGAATTTAGCCTTGATGCAAATTGTTCGGAGGCTTTCATTCACTTAGTTGAAACTCAAGACTTCTTGCCTAAGTCTGCCTCTAAAGACAAATCCACATCCAAAGAGACGCTGCCCTTTTGGTCGGTAGCAATCACCGTAGTAGATGTCACAGTCTCTGTTTTCTTTTGCCCGGCCCATCCCATCGCACTTCTTGGATGGCGGTGATGTCTGCTTTGAAGCAGTCTAAATGTACGGCTGCACGTGGGCTATAGAGAGACAGAACATTCAACGTGCAGATCCGAAGCTCGTTGTCCTTATATCGTTTGCTAGGTTCGTCAATAGTAAATCCGTCCGTATCCGAGACTTGTTGTTGCTTCGCAACTAAATAGCTTTACGTGGCCGCGAAGTCACCCCGACGGCAAGAGCTCCAACCTGTAGGACCAAACTCTTACAATATAACTCCAAGGGCCGGAGCCAGATTAACCGCTCCTTATAGCCCTGAGCTCTGAATATGTCGTAGTAGCCCCTATATAAGGTGTTCACTAAGTCACTAAGTAGTTAAACTTAGCTGGAACTCTGGACGCCACCGTTGATTCCATCTGCAGAATTCTTCCGCTGCGCCTGGCTAAAGAAGAAGTGCCTTAGTGGGAACACTCCTCCCCCGCCCCCTCTCTCGTTTGCTGCTTCCTAAAATCATCCACAGGGATTGGAACCCCATTTTTACTAAAGGTACTAGGCGCCCGTTGTTCAATACGAGGAGGTGAGAGTAGGAGTTGATAGACAGATGTTCGGTTTAAAAAAAAAAGCTGGTGGACGCTTGTGTCCTCTTCAATGCCACCGTGTCTACCCTTAGAACATGCTTGATCATTGCGTTGCTGTATTTCCTAGTATTCGATAATAAGGCATTTGAATTACCTTAAGGACATAGTAGATCTAGGTTTCAACATAAAAAAAAAACTGCAAGATTTGTTTGTATTTTAAGACAACCTCGCATAGGCTCTTCCTCCATTTTTTTACCGATCATCACCTTCAAGTGACACAAGACATCATAAGATACAGCATAATGGAGGATTTTGAATTTTGTTTTTGGCTTCAAGATTATAATAAGTTATTTGCAGTCATATCATTAAATTTACGTCCGTTTAAGCGACGCATTTGATGTGTTCTTCGCTTTCATGCAACTTTCTTCCAATCAAGGTTCTTTGAAAGTTGAAGATTTTGTACTTACGGTGTTGAGTATTGGATATGTTGGCTTCCTGATTTAAAAGGTGTTTTTAATCTCTTTTTGTACACGTTTGCATGCTTTGAAGTTATTCCATAAAATTTTGTGTAGAAGTTCCATCCTTACATTTGGCTCCCCTTACCTGATCCACTTCAAACTCGGTGGCACTTATAGCTCCCAGGAAACTATAGACAATAAATGGGGCCAAGGTACAGGAAAGAGCTCATTTTATTAGTGCCCCTATTAAGGTTCAGAAAAACATTAATCACAATAGAACCATTTAGGATATGGAACAATGCCTCGACATATTCATCAACACTCAACAAGGCTTATTGATTCAATTGTTATGCAATAAACTTGGGTAGAAAAAGAGTGATGATAGCTTGCAACCAATGCATTTTGAAGTAATCCAATCGAAAATCCAGAAAATGAAGAAATTATGCACTCAAATGTTACATAATACTTATCTATCATCAATGGTGGAGTTTCAAGTTCCAGTTAGACTATAAGATAAATAAGATTGAAAAAAAAGTTAGCATGCTGATAAAATGATACTGGCGGATGAGCCCTTTATTGGCCAACGGTAGCTCTAATATTACGTAGTGGGTTACTGGTAAGTTTGTCCAACATGCTTTACTAAGATTAATCACTCTCACTCTTCAAATGGTCGAACGGGCTGGGTACGAAATTCCGAATGCTATAAAATTCTGAAAATGCGAACAACCCCAATGCAATAACTCCGAATAATAATATTCCGAATGGACAAGATCCCGATAGGCTTAAATCCCTAATGACACAATCCTGAATGAAAAAAATCCGAATTATGTGTGCGATTTTTAATACCAAAAACAGTACTATATAGCGATAGCCATCCGAGATTCAAGCCTCCAAAATGTCTATGAGCTTATTCTTATTTTGGCAATCGGGATTTTGTCCATTTGAGATTTTGTCGATTCGGGATTTTTGCATTCGGTATTTTTTACTTCTTTCGGTCAAACCACCCAATAAATAGAGCATTTGCAAGTTGATGCAAGGCACGTTTCCAACATTTTAATAAATCTGTCCAACTAATAGGGTATATGGACGAAATCGACTTATTCGGTTACCCATAAGGCTTGTTTCACACATATACGGTTTCATTCGGTTCGGTTTGTATTCGGTTCGTTTTCGGTCGGACCTGATAAGTGTGAACCGATGAAAACGGCAGGAATAAAAACCTAATAGAAACCGAATAGCACCGAACGTCCCCTCGACACGAATCGGTTTCATTCGGTTTCAAGGCACACAAACTTATCGTAGCGTTCACACATATTCGGTTCTATAAGGTTTTTTTTGTTCGTTTTTAATTGGAATTGACAACTAGTGCTGAAGTATGTTGATATTTTTGGAATTAAAAATTGATATTTTAATACAAACCTTATAGGAACCGTATATGTGTGAAAATAAAAAACTAAAACCGAAAACGAACCGAATACAGACCGAACCGAATGAAACCGTATATGTGTGAAACAAGCCTTATAATCATTTCCTATAAATTAATTTTTTGTACGACTTATGGTTTCTGCGGAAACAGTCGTTGAAAAACAGCCAAAAATCCGTCATTTTTAAAAAAAATTGCATAAACGATTTTTTTTTGTATTGTTTTCTTCATTACATGATAAGAAGGCCATGAGTTACTATGTTATTTGCATTTTCTAACTGTAGTTGTCTAAAAGTATTATATTGCAGTTTCCAAACAGTCAAAATGTCCATTCAAAAGTGTTTTATTTGTGAAAAACATTGGAGTATGGTGCAGTGAAAGTGGTGATTGAAAAAGCAATTGAAACGCTCCTTCAAGTCAGCAAGAAGAGAAAAGACGGAAAGGGAGCTTCTTTGGCAGGTAAGAAATCAGTGAAAGTGCAAATAACTTGCCAAAAAAGCTATATAAATGGTAAATGGTAGGTAGAAATGGTGACAAGAGCGTAACACTCGCTCTTTGCCCAATTAGCACTGGATTGCGCCGTTTTGATACCATAACTCGTTTAACCTGTGTATGAAAGCAGTCTAAAGTGAGGATTTGCGGGTTTATTCTCTGAGGGGCTTATTCCTCAGGTGTCCCGTTTTCTGGGTTGGATGTGAGATTTCCTCCAGTGCGGGTTGGAGAGCATCTTTCCCAAGAAACCAGAAAAGCGTTCCTTGCTTTGAAATAGGACGGCTGTGAAGTATGGTTGAGGTATCTTGTGAGTCAGTACAAACGACAGGAGTTGGATCATAGGACACTCACTCGATTGGATCGCATCTCGATTAGATCGCATCTCGCCCAAGCTTCCTACATTATGCCGAGCTCGGTAGGTTGTAAAATAGCAACGAAGCGCGATTGATCCGACCGTGTGATCATCATTGCCATTGAGCATCATGAAGCCCCGCAGAAACCCGGGTTCCTATTACTCACGGTCTTTGGATCTGGGGGGTAACATGATGCAGAACGCAACCGATTTTCGTCTCAGATCCATTTCGTGGCTTTTAGAAAAGAGATCAAGTCTTTGATCTTCATTTCGGAAAGTTCGTTTAGGTCGTCAAAAAAAAGCCATTCCAAACGATTGTGCCTCTCATTCTGGCTAGAGCTGAACATTTACAGAGAAAATGAAGGACTGTTTCCTTTTCTTGCTGCTCTCCACAGCTGTGAAAGTGAGTATTGTAAGGAATACCCAGCCTCGCCACGTGTTCTCCAATTGACCAGTGTCCAGTGCAGGTTGCTACGACCCTGGCTATGTCCCGCTTGGGTCTACACATTACATCAATTGTTCGGGATTTATTAAAGGCGGGCCAGATCGTACTGGATATTTTGCAGTTGGTTAAACTGCTCCACCTAAGATTGGATTCCCTAAGGAAAATTGACAATATATTGCCCTTCACAACTCCAAGGGGAATGTTGACTCTTTCCGCAAGTGAGATGCGAAGGGCTGATCCTTGCCTGGGCTCGTTCACCTGCCCGTTAATTTCCCTCAAGGCCACTGTGACCAGGAACCCAGATAAGAGTGACCTTGATGTTAATATTTAGACTTCGCGAGCTCATCAGTAGCCGAATCAATGGCTTTCACAGCCGACTGAATGTCTGTAAGGATGGCTGTATTACTATTTTAGTTTGGATCTTGCATGCCTCCCTAATTGACAGTATTTCAGCATGAAATACACTAGCAAAATTCGGTAGCCGAAACGACTTAGAAATGTTGAAAGACTCAGAGAAGACTCCTGAGCCAACACCGCACTCCATCTTTGAGTCATCAGTATAGATAGTTGTGTCTAAGTCTCTCATCACGGCGCACAGTGGGGCAAAATGGTAATTTTATGATATTAATTATTTTGTAAGGTGGGAATGTTGTTTTAATGGCTTCTTGTGATTTCATGACGAAAGTAATATACATATATTTGAAGCTTGTCATACAGTTTTATGTTACGGGGATATGTTTTGAATACCCCTGGGATCACTTATTCAAAGAGTTTTAATGGACATTTTACACTAGCTTACCACATTTAACTTTTTCCTTATCTGGAATCCAATTTTCAATTTTCCGAGGAACTTGAGTGTGCTGAATTCGAATCTTATGTTGATATTACGTTTTCAAGATATTCTAATAAGTGCCATAAAAAGCTTGTTGGGTATTTTTACGATAAACTTACTACATAACAAGATATATTTTTTTTTTCGTTAAACTTGAATTTCGGCTTATGTTACCCTTAAATTGAAACCAAGCTGTAATCTTTTTTTAAGTTACCTTTTTGAGATATTTCAATCAAAATCAAAAAAACAAAACATTTTTGGGTACTTTAAAGGTTATGTTATATTGCGAGATATTTTTGTCCCAAAAACTTGTAATGAAATCTAAAAGTACATAAGATACCCTTCAAAATTCAATTCCCTTAATTCTCTTAATAGATACAAAAATAAACTGTTGCAAATAATAAAATAATACTAAATATTTCGCTTTCGCTTTGCCTGCTCACTACTAATGGTAAAATCATTTGCAGGGCGTCCAACGGACAATGTATATTTTTTAAATGAAACAATTTCATTGAGACAATTTCTTACAGAAGAAAAGAACCGTTTTTTCATTCGGTGTGAACGATCCCACTTTATTTAAAAATGGTGTTTGAAGCTTTTCAAAGCTAATTTTAAATTAGTGACGTGACTTTTGCCGCAAAAAGTTTTATTTTTTAAATAAGATTCTACCTCTAAGAATTTTTGGTCAGGATTTTTCTGTTTGCTGGAGAAAAAAATTTCGACTAACTTTTTTCTTGAGCAACGGTAATTTTGGTCATCAGAATCTAAATACAAGTTATAAAATGCAAAATGAAAAATAGTTTTTTTTGTCAATTAAGGGGTAAGATATAATATGATGGTTTCATTCTTAAATAGGTGTTAGTTTGCCTCCGACGTGAATTTTTTCTTATTAATACTAAAAAATTGTTTATTGACAATTTAAGTAGGCCAATTATAAAGTGAATATAACTAATAATTATAACAAGAGAGCCACATACAGTCAAAAATGAGCTGTTAAAGTGTGTCGTAAAGACGTCCCGATACCAATTAATTTGGACTAGTATACAACAAAAAAAAATATGATAGTAATGTAAAAACAATTTAACTGTGTAAATATGCTTTACAAATTGTAAAATACTCACCAAAAAAATTTTTATATTAAAATATGAACAAAAGTCAGTCAATTTTTCACCCATTAAATCTCTTAATACTCATTTCAAAAATTGAAAACAAGGATTTGGGGCAAAAGTTTAGCACATATTTTTTTATAATTTTATTAATCAAGTATTCCTTTAACTTTTCCTATTTTCAGACCTGCTTAACTTTTGCCCCAACAGGAGATATTGAGTAAAACGTACCGCGAAGTCTAAACAAAAATGTCTTTTTTCCTTGCCGATTTTTTTATAACAAAGAAATGTTTTTTTTTATTTTTAAAGTTTAAATATAATCTACATGCCATCAGCTAGGTTTGACATTTTATATATGTATATTTGATGACACTCTTAATTTCAATAATATGAACAAAAACAAAAGTAAACCTTTTTTAACACTTTTTAAATATTCGATTCGCGCACCTTTAAGTCCAACTTTGATTGCCCGACTAGCCTCCACTAAATGACTTAAACAACAAAAATCACCCTCATCATATCAAATTTACCGTATAGTTTGAGAAACCAAACTTTATTTTCCCGGTACTTTAGTTTTGCAAGGTGACCTTTTTATCATCACGATGTATGGAGCTGCCCCACTGTGCGGCGTTATCATCCCAGTCCCCTCTGGATAGGAATAAAACATTAAAATCTTTACTAAGGCTCATTGTAGGAGCACGGTAGTCAGTGGGAGTCGAAAATATATCAGTGGGAATCAAATTTGTGATATTGCTGTGACCATAAGGTTTAGCAACCCAAGAATTTGATTCTTTAAGTCTTAAGGCACTGCAAGATTCTAAATATTTTATTTGTAGATCAAGTGGTAGGAGGTGCGGAAAAACGCTTAAGGCATCCGTTGGGCAAGATCTGTGGTACCAAAACTAGCTGTTCCTTGAACCTTTTTGAGTTTGTCGATATTATATGCCTTGTTAAGTGCGGGCCACCAGACAATCGAATCATATGTTAGAATGGGCCGTACCACTGCAGTATGCGTCCATAAGATTATCTTCACTGCACCATACTCCAATCTTTGTCACAAATAAAACACTTTTGAATGGACATTTTGACTGTTTGGAATACTGAAACTTAGACACTTAACCATTGCAATATAATATTTTTATAGACAACTACAGTTAGAAAATGCAAATAACGTAATAACTCATGGCCTACTTTTCATGTAATGAAGAAAACAATACAAAAAAAATCGTTTATGCAATTTTTTAAAAATGACAGATTTTTGGCTGTTTTTCAACGACTGTTTCCGCAGAAACCATAAGTCGTACAAAAAAATTATAACAGCGTAGATTGTAGGTTATCTTATTGTCTTTATTTTTGCATCAGCGCTTTTTGCAAAAGAAAAATAATTTTTGAGCAATAAGGAAAAAAGACAAAAAATGTCGAAATTTTCGACGTTTTTTGATGAATTCTCATATTTGCCGTGAAAAATTTAGTTGGACAGTTTCAGATTCGTGTTCAGCGACCCCAAAAACATAAAGGGGGCCACTAAAAATAATTACACCAGAACTTTCCACTTCAAACTACCATTTGACCTGACTATAAGTCCTTCCATGAGTAATAGACAGCAGAAACGCTTCAGTCTTAACACTGTAGTTCAAGGCAGGAGGAATTTTGGTATATTTTTGTTTGTCCTGTTCTCTATAACCATGATGTCAGACTTCAAAATTTATAGTTCAATTTATTGACAATACAAAACTTGCCCAATAAACCATAGGAATTTACGTTTAAATACCATACCCAACGTATGAAGTCTAAGTATATTTTTTTTTTCAAAATCAATTGAATCTTAAAAAAAAAAATTAAAGCAATTTTTCATATTTGTAACGGATTTCCTGTTAATATAACTTTTTCCCCTAATTTAAGGAATGTACAAAAAAAAAAAAAAACTTTACCAAAAGATATCGTTCTTCGACAGCTTATTTATCGTCATCCTTAACAAGCTCACTTTACAAAATTTATTCAACCATAAATTAGCTCTAGAGGCCATCTTTATCTTATATACAAATCGTTCAATATAAATTCTTTCTAAAAGAGCTTCAAAAGATTTTTACGCGAATACGCAGACAGTTAGGAAGCTATGAAATTCACACCATTAGCTAAGCAATTATCAATCTATTATAGCCTGGAATTCGCGCAGTATATGCAGACAATTTGTTCAAGAGGCACACGGGTACCGGAACGGGTATGTGTATATTTTGTTGTTTTGTTAATATGAACAACTGTACATATGCTCGTAAATAAACTTATATTTGTCACAAAACTAAGTTTTTATTTTAGGAATTATAGCCAAATGTTAATAACCCATTTGCGTGTTTTGTCCACTTCAATCCAATAGGCTTCAGAAATAAAATTCAAGCCTTTGTTGTAGGAAATATAAGTTTTTAGAATAAAAACAAAAATCCATGTGTTTATCGTGACTTTGCCTAATTGCTTCGCCTTTTTTCTATGTCTAGCTTGGAAGACATCACCATCAGTGTGATTTAAGTCTTAAGGGAACATTAATTTTTTGTAACTCTTTTTGTTTCCAGCCCCTTGAGCCCATTCTCTTTTATCATCGCTCTAGAATTCTTTGTATACCATTGTCGGCGCTCGTCGCGGTGGGGGTGGGAGGAGTATCATCCTTGTAATGTGAATGAACATATTTTTGTGGATAAAACTCGTTTTTGTTGTTCGGTGTGTAGTGGAGCTATACAGATAGTGAAACAAAAATTCGTCGTCTCTATAAGGGCTTTTTTTTAACAACTCTAAAGATTAACGAAAAGAAACCTTAAACGGTTTAATAAGCAATTTAGCTTTAAAACTCATAGAGTCAACAACATCAAAAAAGAAAAATACAAAGCGATACACAAGAGAAAAGATGTATCCTCTCCCATGCTGAATAAAACATTTGAGGTGCAAATTGCTCTGCGAGTTCCTTTCTAGAGCTCAATATGTACATTTGAAAAAAGAACTAGACAAAATAGCTCCCTGTATAAAAAATGCATAAGCGCATTGGAGAGTACAAAATCGATTACCTTGTAGGTAGTAGTTTGTAGCTGGGTATCCATCTTGTAATCATTTACTAAAGACAGTGGTATGTTTACTAGAATTCGTCTTTGAACTGAACTATTTTACTTAGGCCCCTATTATGACTTGCGATTCGCCAAGTCGAACGTTCGACTCAACTCGAACGTTCGACTTTTCAAAAATAAAAACTACGATTTTGTTCAAAGTCACCAAGAATTACAGTTTGACATCAACGATAGAGGCGAACGTTTGCTAAAGGCATTCAGTGGCATTCAAATTTTTCAAATTATAGCCATTTAAGGCGAATTTAATTCAGGCGATTCGCAACCGGTAGTTCGACATAGTCACATTTGAACGTTCGACTCGGCGAATCGCAAGTAATAATAGGTGCTTTAATTAGTGATCCTAATATCACAGAAAACAGTCTTCAATAGATAATTTTCCGTTAATAAGTTTTAAGCTGGTGAAATTTCTACCTCCATCTACTATCTACACCTGATCGGGGACGTCCCTTATCTTGGCGGACACTTTTTGGCGGAATCGAATAATTTTGATATCTGAACTTGTAGCTAATTAAATGCTAAGTAGTTGCTCAAACCCCGATTTTGTAGCTCTAACGGTTTTTCAAATATTCAAAATTCCGCTAAAATAAGACTGAAGTTAGCGGACGAAAATTTGAAAATAATAATTGTGTTAATGCCCAAAATTGTAGCTTTTTGAATGCTAATTTGTTGCGCAAAAATAAATTTTGTATCTTTTATGGATAGTTTTTTATTTACAGTTAAGGTTTAAAAAAGTGCATTTCCGGTTTCACTAACATAGGCTCGGAAAAATGCCAGCGGAATCTTAAAAAAATAGATTTTCAATGTTTTTTTTGCAAAAATGTGTAGCATATCCTATGCTAATTTGTTGCTCTAACTAAAAATTTGTATAGCTCTAACGGTTTTTTTGGTACTCAATTTCCCGCTAGCTAAAAAGTTTGCTAAGAATCAAGCCCTTAAAATCTAAAAAAATGACAAAATCCAAAATTTTTTTTGCCAAAATTTGAAGACTCCTCTAACTAGATTTTGTAGCTCGCTTGGTTTTCTTTGCATTCAATTTCCCGCTAAAATAAGACATTAACCCCTGTGTAACGGACAAAATTAAAAAAAAATTAATTTAAAATTATTTTTTATGTCAGAATTTGTAGCTTTTTAAATTAAAATTTGTTGCGCAAAAATTCAAACTCAAAAATGAGCATTTCCGGTTTCACTAACATAGGCTCGGAAAAAGGCCAGTGGAATCTTAAAAAAAATAGATTTACAATCAGTACCTAAAAAACCGTTAGAGCTACAAATTTTTAGTTAGAGCACCAAATTAGCATAGGATATGCTACAAATTTAGCAACAAAAAATATTTTTCTAATTTTTTTAAGATTCCGCTGGCCTTTTTCCGAGCCTATGTTAGTGAAACCGGAAATGCACTTTTTTAAACCTTAACTGTAAATAAAAAATTATACAAAAAAGATACCAAATTTATTTTTGCGCAACAAATTAGCATTCAAAAAGCTACAATTTTGGGCATTAACACAATTATGATTTTCAAATTTTCGTCCGCTAACTTCAGTCTTATTTTAGCGGAATTTTGAATATTTGAAAAACCGTTAGAGCTACAAAATCGGGGTTTGAGCAACTAATTAGCATTTAATTAGCTACAAATTCAGGTTACAAATAAAAAGTAAAATACGTGTTATTTTAAATTTTTACCGCTAACTTCAGACTTATTTTAGCGGAAAATTGAATAACTCGAAAAGTACTCGAGCTACAAATTTTTGGTTTGAGCAACAAATTAGCATTTAATTAGCTACAAATTTAGATATCAAAATTATTCGATTCCGCCAAAAAGTGTCCGTCAAGATAAGGGACGTTGATCGGGGAAAAAAAGTAAACAATTGGAAATGGTATAAGTAGGTAATGAAATTCAAGAAAATGGATATATAAATATAAATAAATTGGGTGGCGCAACAGCTCATGGAGAGCCAGGGCCTAGTGACTTACAACTCTCAACCATTCCTGTGTGCGTGTTGTTGGCAGGAATGGAGGGGACCTACAGTTTTTTGCCGAGTCCGAACGGCTAAATGAGAAGCACTTTTTCATGACAAGTATACACTTGGAGGATTTGTCAGTTCCTCGCAAGAGGCAGTACCTCGGATAAAACATTTCTGTTTTTAGGTGGCACGGCTGGGAATCGAACCCACACCTTCGGCATGAAACTCGTACGCACTAACCATCATGCCACGAGGTGGTAGTAGAAAATGGATATTGATATTCATATAATTTTATATTGGGACTATTATTCCTATAGTCTTATGTTGTCAAGTAGAAATATTGAATATATTAGCCAGGGCTGGATCCAAGTGGGGCCTTTAGGGGCTGAAGCCCCACCACAAGAGCCAATTCGTAAAATTAATTTAATAGAATAATACAAACATTACGATGTTTAAATTTTGTAGTATTCATTTTCAAGCCTAAATTAAATACGATAAAACAAGGATGATCCTTAAATTCATCAATTTGTAAAAGTCGGAAGAGAATGAGACAAAGACAGCAAGATTGATGCTTAAAAATGTGTATGTTAGTTGTGTTTTTCCAAGCCCTCAGAACATTGTGCTATAAATACAAGGGTAGGGCTGAAAAATTAGCATGAAAGTGTTTTTTTTTTAGGACCCGAGGCAGTTGGATGAAAGAACGAAGTTAGGTTAGGTTAGGTAAGCCGCATCATCTCACTCGGATCTCCGTGGATCCATTGCGCTCCCCAGGATAATGTAGGTAGGTGTGAGGGGGGGATGGGTAAAGGATTGAGGACAAGTTTAGGAATGGGATGCCTCCTTGAACCACCCTGACTTCTGAGTGAGTTTCAGGATATTCTTTAGTAGCAGGGTAGATACTTTGCCGATTTTATCGAAAAAGTATTCTCTGAGGGCTTCTTTTCTAGTTACGGCCAGACTGGGGCATTCACAAAGGAAATGGGATGAGCCATCTTCCACCTCTTCATCTTGACACCCTCTACATAACTCAGATGGGCTGATGCCCATTCTGCTCATGTGGGTTCCCAATGAGTTGTGGCCCGTTAGGACACCTACTAGGAGCGATATTTGAGGCCTGCTTATCTTGAGTAAATATTCATTTTTTTTCTTCGATATGTTCAGCCATAAATTTCTTGAATCCCGACAAGTGTCAAGTGATGACCATCTGACGTCTGGAAGCTTCAAGGAAATTCTGGTGGATTCTATTTTTTTCCAGCTCCAGAGGCATAAGCACCGAAGATTCGATTTAGCTTGGGTCAAGAGATGATTCGTTTCTGGCCAGTTCATCTGCCATTTCGTTCCCGAGTATATCACGATGTCCAGGGACCCATATAAGGGTTACTGTGTTTGTTGCGCCGAAAGTTATCAATTCAATTCGACAACGATCTACCAGTTTGAACTTAATAGTGATTGAAGAAATAGGTTTTATTGCCACCTGGCTATCTATGAAGATGTTTATATTGCTATTCACCCTTATTACGATAGTCATTTTACTGAAACGCCAGAAAAACGACAAAGCTACAGAAATGACATAATTGGTGTTTGAATGAAACTAAAAGTTAAGCGTTACCTCCGCTCTTCACAATTCTCACCACTTTTACGGTAGTTGTTTTACTGAAACGCCAAATATTGCCTTAAGAGCCTTGTCGTTTTATTGGTGTTTTGGTAAAACGACTATCGTAATAAGGGTGATATTGACTACTTCATGAAAGGCAAGATATTTCGCGGCCTCGCAAACTGCAAGCACCCTCGCTTGGAATACAACGGCAAAAGTTTGGAAGCTTAATCGATCTGTTTAAAGCTGGGATTTCCGAGTAGATACCTGACCCTACCCCTTCGTCTGTTTTGGAACCGTCAGTAAACACCGAAACATGATTTGCACTGATGACCCTGTTTTCTTTCCAGTATTCCCTACTAGGAATATCCTGTCATTGCCATTGGGTTAAAATCTATGTGACGTAATCTGTTTAAATGTCTATTTCAGCAGTAAATTTCATTATGGTTCTGTTCTGTGACTGAAGTGGCCCTTTTTCCAATTATTACACTGTTTAAGTCTTAAAGCACTTTTGGCCGCCAGCTCTTTTTTTAAGATTGGTTTCCTCACCTAAGGCTGCCCACCTGACCATGCATGCGTACGTTAGTATTGACCTTATTATGTCTGTGTACATCCAATGAATGGTTCTGGGGCTGGGACCCCATCTTTTACCAAAAATTCTACTACTAGTGTAGAATGCAATTGAGGCTTTTTTCTCTCTTTCTTTTATTTTTTCTTTTCAGTTTAGTTTACGATCAAGTACAACGCCAAGATATTTGGCAGTTCCCGAAACCTGTAGCGAAGTACCGTAAATAGTTGGTGGATCTAGGTTGGGAATATTGTGTTGTAAACATTACCAATTCTGTTTTCATGAGGCCATTAACACGATGTCATCGGAATATGCAATGACCTTAATATCAATCAGATTTAGTTTGACCTAAATCTGGTTGATGGAGAGGAGCCAAAGCAAAGGAGATAAGACTCCACGCTGTGGAGTACCCCTACACGCTCTAGCTTTTAACTTGCTATCACCCATTTCTAAATTTTTTTTTTTTTTCAGAAACTGAAATTTAGGTGTCTGATTTGGGTACAAATGTCACCTTTTGCTTTGTAAATTCCTTTTCAGATTAAGTTTTCAGTAAAGCATGCCATTGTTTTCAGCTGAAAATGAATGGATGAATGTGTTCTTTTGATAGCTAGAAGGATATCGATATAAGAAATCATTTAAGCCAGACTCACATTATAGTTCTGATATCGATTTAGTTCCGATACGATAAGATATACGCACATCATCGATACCTAATACGATTTCGATCCTCTCATTACTTCTAATGTAAAAATTAAAATTATATTTTATAAAGCAACGAGAGTGTATTGGTATCTACACAGTAGTGTGGATCTGGCCTTAGGATCCTATCTTCAATAGAATTTTTCACCTTTTTTCCGAGGCGAGTCTCTTGATATATTCAGGCTAAGCTGGAACCCAGTGATTTTTTTGAGCTAACAACTCTAAAGATTATGGTTCTGGCACTAAAAAACTTCGGTATCGATAGTTTGCATAAAATGTTTTGAAGTAAAAGAATCAAATAATTTTTTGTTTGTTACGATCAGGATCAGTGTCCTCGAAATTGAATCTAAGGCTTTTATTTCAGGTTGTTTTTGCAGTTCGAAAAAATTTTGAATATTTCATAGGCGATGCGTTTTTTAATTTAAGATTTTGTATATAAAACAAAGTCGGGATAGTTCCACCATTTATAACTCAAGAGCGCCTGTACCAATTTTAATGATATCTGATTTTTGGAATCGTTTGGAATCTTCAACCCGAAGAGCAGAATAACTATTGAAATATCAAAAAAACTGACGGACACAAAATATATGATCTTGGGTACCTACCAGTTTTTATACAAAAAATAATATCTGAATCAATTGAGTTTAAAAAAATAAATAAAAAAGATAATGAACTGCCTGTTTTGAAGTAAAAGAATCAAATAATTTTTTGTTTGTTACGATCAGGATCAGTGTCCTCGAAATTGAATCTAAGGCTTTTATTTCAGGTTGTTTTTGCAGTTCGAAGAAATTTTGAATATTTCATAGGCGATGCGTTTTTTAATTTAAGATTTTGTATATAAAACAAAGTCGGGATAGTTGCACCATTTATAACTCAAGAGCGCCTGTACCAATTTTAATGATATCTGATTTTTGGAATCGTTTGGAATCTTCAACCCGAAGAGCAGAATAACTATTGAAATATCAAAAAAACTGACGGACACAAAATATATGATCTTGGGTACCTACCAGTTTTTATACAAAAAATAATATCTGAATCAATTGAGTTTAAAAAAATAAATAAAAAAGATAATGAACTGCTTTACATGTTAAATAAGAACACACAGTTATGCAACATGCCATTATAATATTTATAGCTTCTTTTCAGAAAAAAAAACCTTTTTCCAAATATAAAAAAGAAAACAGAACAAATATTCCCACTCCTTCCATTGAAGCCCCCATAAAAAAGCATTACTTTTTCTTCAAATAACTGTCAAAACTAATACCCAAAAAAAAAACGACTCACCCACGCCCATCATAATAGTCAAACAAGAACCACTGGTTAATTCGAAGAATTTATGATATCCTAATTGGGTAATCACTTCGACACACAAAAGAACCACTTCAAAGGACCTGCCTGATGCCTCATCCCCGTTAGCAACAGTTACTCTGTTCAAGGAGTAGATATAGGCACAAAATATAGAAAAGTATATTATACCATTCCATGTAAGATTCCTGTGCACCAGCTGGACGATTCTCCATAATTCTCAGGCTCTTAACCAATTCGAAAAATGCTTTAAAATGAAACGAAGCACATAAAAATGAACGAAGAACCTCATCATAAACTCCCAAATAAGAAACCGTCCTCATTCCTCGAGGTTATATCAACAGAAGTTATTTTGCCTTTCATTATTTCCTGTCCTTAGGTCCAGAATTACACCCCCTCTGCTGCGCCTCTTGCACCACATCTCTACCGATGGGATGTTTTTCTTTTGCGCTCATAATTGGCATGACAACCGGGTCAAATCAGGACCAATTTGCAACTTAAAAAATGTTCTCGCGCGATAAACCCAATGCGGATGCCATCATCATCACTTTACTATATTCGTTCAGCTCATCCCCCGAAGCTTTTCAAATCACTTCAGCATTAAACCCCATTTTGACTTAAATAAAGATGAATCGAGCGCGATGGTAAAGGAATTGTTCAAAAAAAAAAAATAAGCTTAAAAAAAATATGCTGACGCATCGAGACAACAGCATTCGATTTTATACCATCGCATCGCCCGCCATTGGTTTCAAATCATGCGCTTTCGTCAGAAGAAGAAAGCAGTATAAAGGACTTCCAGCGTTATTGTTATGCTATTATAGATTTTTCCGACATGAATTTCAGGATATTTTTTTCTTCTTTGTGTTGCTTCTGAAATGAAATGCTTTTTGAAATATGTATGGTGGTAGTAATGTGCCTGCCCTTAAGGATAATGTTTCTTATTACTTTTATTGGACAATATGCTACTCTTGTATGTCCTTAGAAATCTAAGCGGAAGCTCAATTTTATTGCTAATATCAAGCGCACCAAAATGGTCACGATGTGATGGTAGTTGTGAGTATAGGGATTATCGTGAAACTCGCACAAACCATCACTTGCTTCTCAACTCACAAAAGAATCAAATAGAAGTTGCTTTTTCAGGACCGTATCTAATTTTGGAACACTGGTGTGGCTTCGTAAAAGGTGAGTTATTCAAGTTAACTAACTTTAAAGAAAAGATTGGAACCAAAAAACATGCATTCCTAAGTCATCACTAGCAGGGACGTAAACATATTTATTTTGCACAGGATAGATTTTTTCACAGAAAATAATTTTATTGTTTTCTAGTGGATTTTCGGAAACAGTAAAAATATGTCAATTTTCAATTACTGCTTGTGTCCAAATGGGTTGTCGCAGAGAATATACCTTAAGAAGAGAATTGTTGAAAATTGTATATAATATGTATGTAATCCGTCATTATATATAATTCCTAGGAAATGTATGCAATGCCAAAGTTCGCCAGGAAATGTGTGAATTAATTTTTTCTATACCTACACATTTCCCAGGAATTCTATACATTTCCTAAGCAGCAATAAGAATTGTATAAAATGATACAGCTACAATTATTGTTGGATATTAGGGTTGTCCTTAAATTGGGCATTGTCTCATTCGATTCAAAACATTGAAAAACAATTTCCTTAATTTTTTCAGATTTTTATTTCACCCCCCTGGTCACCCTTTTTTCACTTCAAGGTACAAATAATGGAGTAAGGGTGACTCTTATAACGCGCGAAAAAAAATCAAAACTTATAGATTAGATTCAGACAAAAAAAAAATCGTATTGGAGAGGGGGTCTATATCCCTCCGTTCAGGCGGGAGGGGTAATTTTCTAAAAATTTGACCCAAAATAGAACAAAATTATTAAAAAACAACGGGACCACTTACAATGGCATGCCATAGCTTTTTTCTGTGAATGCAAAAGAAACTTTGCGTACACCCAACCTCGCACCCACCCCAAATCCTTTAGTGTGCCCAAGGAAGGGGGTTGCATTGCACATACCTCACTGTTTTTTCGCCGTCATGCTGGGTGCTAAAACTGATCTTATTTACACTTGCTTTGTTTACATTAGTACAGTGCTGGCACCCAGAATTACGCCGAATAAACAGTGAGGTATGTATGGGGGGGCATGGTACCCCCTGGTTGCGAGGATGGGTGTATGCAAACTTTCTTTTGCATTTAAAGCATCTTGATCAAAAGAATCTTTTTGAGTTTTCGGGATTATGGATTTTCGGAATTTAGGGTTTTCTGGATTCAGAATTTCGGGATTGTGTCCGTCTCCCTCACTATTTCTATGGTATAATTTATTTCAAGTTGTATACAACACCTAGGAAATATATACATTTCCTAGGAAATGTGTGTTTTAAATAATATTTTACAAATCATTTTATACATTTCCTCAAAAGGCTCGTCATTGTATATATATCCTAGGAATTGTATATAATTCCTAGGTTTCATATATACATATATGTACATACTTTCAATTGTACTTTAATGAAATTTACGAATAATTGATAATTTTCGAGCCATAAGGGAAATACATTTTTACATAATTTTTTGGCTTTTTCTCCATGCTAATTAGTCTAAATTTCGAATTTTTCGTTCAACCTTTTCTATGTTTTTTTTTTGGATTCTTTGCTAACTTGATATCAAGTTAGCAAAGCACCTCGTCGTAAATAGGTAAAAACTTCTTTTGCTTAATAGTTTATGGTTTAATAATTTGCGTTAGCTTGTCTTTACTTAGTTGTGAAGATTTCGAATGCGTCATTCTATGTTTTCTAAGTTTTTTTTCGAAAAGTAGTGAAAATTCTAAAACTCAATATTATAAGGGTCAATAATTTATCGTTAGTCAGTTGTTAATTAGTTGTGAAAAATAAAGTTTTTGTCGTGCGATGTACTAAGTACTTTTGGGTAATTTGTTTTCAACGAGTGTCAAGTTAGCAAAGCAAGAAACAACTTTTACAAAGCGAAAAATGGGAAGGCGGATTACTTGCTGTTACTTAGTCGTTAATTAGTTTTGACAGTTTCAAATTTTGTGTTCAATGATTTCTATTTTTTTTTGGATACGTTTTGCTAGCTTGACACAAATCGAAAAGCGTGAAAAGCTTCTTATGTATACCTACTAAATGTCTTATGGCCTAATACTTTGCTGTTAATTAGTCATTAATTAGCAGTAGTTTATAGCTTTATAATTTGTAAAAGTCTTCAATATTTTTTATTTTTCTATGTTTTCTATGTTTTTCGGGTTCTTTTCTATACTAACATCAAGTAGTATACACTCAAGATGGGGTAAAAACCCGAATGGTTTATGGCTTAGTAATTTACTATAAGTTATTCGTTAATTAGTTGTGACAACTTCGAACTAGTCCTTCTATGTTTTCTCTGTTTTTCGAAAAGTGGTAAGAACTATCACAAATTTCATATTTTATTGAAAAATTGTGAAAAATTTATTTTTGTCATGCGATGTTTTCTATGTGCGTCAAATTTCCAAATCAACTTTCATAATTCGAAAAATGAGTATGTGGATAATTTGCCGTTAGTTTGTCGTTAAGTAGTTGTGACACTTTAGAATCTGTCTTTAAATAATTTATATGAATGTATTTATGTTTTTTTGGATGCTTTGCTAAATTGATACACATTAGCAAACTAGACATAATGTTAGCATAGCACCACATCAAAAAGGGGTAAAAACTGATATGCTTTTTGGCTTAATAATTCATAGTTTTGACAATTTCGAATTTGTTGTTGCATGTTTTCTATGTCTTTTTTCAAAAAGTGGTAAGAACATCTAAAACTAAGCATTTGACTGCTAAATAATTTGCTGTTAGTTAGTCTTTAATTATGAATGACAAATTCATTTTTTTAGTGCGATGTTTTCGATGTATTTTTCAACGAAATTACCTAATTTGACATAGTGAAAACGTTATTCCTTTTAACTGCATGTGTTAAAGTTTTTCCTGGAAATGATTTTTCTCATTAACTTACAGAAGTTAGGTCACATAAACTGTCTAAATGTCAGTACCGTGGATGTCAGTAGGTACCGTGGCACCGTGAACTTTAATTAAATTATTTCTTGCAATAATATTTACTTCCTACGAATTTTCGGTAGCAATACCTCGGACGATTCAAACAAAAATTATTCCGTGCAATAAAAACTAAGTAATAACCAAGCACAGTGAAAAGAGTTGCCATTCAGGAGAATAGACGACAAAAACGAAAAGTTTTTCAAGAGGTCAAAACATAACATGTAATCAAGGATCTCAACAAAAATATGGTCCAAAAGAAAGAGAACAAAATACACATAAAATTAAGTAAAAGAGTTTCATTATCGTCCATTCCAGTTTTAGTACATTTCCTCATATTTTTTGTTCTTTAAAAGGTGGAGCAAAATGCTTTTACAGATTTCATTCTCTGACAAAATGAAGCCACAAAAACAAAACAAAAATTGTTTCCAATAAGTTTTAATTTTTAATATTAAAAAAAAAAGAATCACTGTTGGCAGAAAATCGGTCACATGGCTTCATATAAATTAAGGAAATAAAACAAAAAAACATAGAAAACATTAACGCCCGCCATTGTTAAAAATGTCACTTATAATAATCAATGGCAAGTTAAAGACAAATTATTACTCAATTAAAATTTTAATATTATAGATTGAAAGAATTTTTCCGGAGCTCTTTGCTGATTTCGTATGAATTTGGGTGGATAAAACAAAAAACATAGAAAATATTTCATGACAAAATTGAAATTGTCACAACCAATTAACGGAAAATTATCAACCTATACCAATTTTATGATTTGTGAAACTTGCTTTGTTAACTAGACACTCGTAGAAAATAGATCACCGAAAAAAACATAGAAAACATCACACAAAAAAATTGAATCAGTAACAACTTATTAATGACTAACTAACAACAAATTATTAAGCAATAAAATATTTCTTTTTATAGAAGTTTTTGTCACTTTTGGAAAAAAAAAACATGGAACGAAAAATTCCCAATTGTCACAACTAATTACCGGCTAGTTGATGGTAAACTCTTAAGCCATAAACCATCTTAAATAAGCAGTTTAAACCCTAGTTTGAGGTGATACTATGCCAACTTGATGTCAAGTTAGCGAAAAACCCTAAAAACATAGAACACATTGCACGAAAAATTAATTAAAAATTATCACATCTAATTGAAGACTAGTTAATGACAAATTATTGAGCCATAAACTATTCGGTATCAGTAATTTAAGCCCTTTTGAGGTGGTGCTTTGTTAACTTGATATCTAGCTAAAGAAGAACTTTAAAAACATATTCAATTAAATTTTTTACAACTAATTTATGACTAATCAATGGTAAATTATTAAGCCATTAAATATTCAGTTTAAGAACTTTTTCACGCTTTTCGAGTTGTGTCAAGTTAGCCAAAAACATAGAAATAATTGAACCAAAAACTCGAAATTGTCAAAACAAATTAACGAATAACTAACGGCAAACTACTCATCCACCCATTTTTCTATTTCTGAAAGTTGGCTTTTCTATTTTGGCACTCGTGGAAATCAAATCACGCAAAAATCCATAGAAAACATCGCACGACAAAAATTGGATTGGTCACAACTAATAAAGGACTAACTAACGACAAATTATTAAGTAATAACATATTGAGTCTTAGAAATTTCAACCACATTTTGAAGAAAAAACATAGAATGACAAACTCGAAATAGTCACAATTAATTATCGACTAATCAACGACAAATTATCCACATACATACCCATTTTTCGATCCGTGAGAGTTGATATCAAGCTAGCAAAGCACCCCCCAAAACATAGAAAACATTGCACGAACAAATTGGGTTTGTTGTTTGTTACATTTAATTAACGGCAGATTATTATTAAATCGTAAACCATTAAGTATAAGAAGTTTTTACCGGTTTTTGACAGGGTGCTTTGCTATCTTGATATCAAGTTGACAAAGCACAAAAAAAAAAACATAGAAAACTTTGACGACGACAAATTCCAAATTGTCACATTAACGGCAAATTATCCACCTATTCATTTGCCGATTCGTTAGAGTTGCTTAAATAGCTTGACACTCATATTTTTCTTGCGATAGGCTGTTGTCTTAAAGTCAATTCACATTAGGCTTTGAAATGTCCTTTTTTTCCTCAAATTTGAACGACAGTTAAACGCATACTGTTTATTTTTCTTTAGATTTTTGGATAATTCGAATTTTCGTTTCAGATCTTTCACAAGGGGGATATCCCAATAAATATTTTTTTTTGATTTTCCCCATTTCGGTCTTTAACGAGTATGATGTAGCTTTTGAGCTTCTTTCCATAAGCGCTTTATTTTTTAGTAATTTCTAGGAAATGCGGTCCTGAACAAACTGACTATAAAAAGCCTGTGTTATCCCCTGACACTCCATTCCATTACATATTTATATTGGTGCTGCTTCTGCAGAGTAGGTACATGCCTTAAGGACTTGTTTTTTTTTTATTATTATTTTTTTTTTTCAGGAAGCCCTTTGATGTCAAAACGTGTATACCTACTTTTCACCATAACTATGCAATATTATTTCGTTTCATTTATTTTTCAATCTGTAAAGTGAAATTGAACTAATATTGGAAGGATTACGAGTAAGAGCAATGATTTTGATGTCGCCATAGAGTTGAGGAACGATAATTGGATTATATTTTTGGTTCTTCTGCCTCACCACCTACCCGTTTTTTTTTTTTTGTTCACCACTATGTTTCGGAGGACCATTGTCCTTGCTTCCATCGCAAACACCACTGTTTGCCAAAAAAAAAAGAAGTAGGTATAAGCGCATATTTCCAGAGCAATAAGCAAAATTTGTAGAGAGCACAGTTGTTATTATTCTCTAGCAGCAAGTCGCATTCATTAAAATGTCGAAAGGATGAGAAACAATTTCTAGAAATCGGACCATAACGATTCGAGAAATATGAGGATATTGGGGGAATTTCCAAAGCATAATCATTTTTTTTTTTGTATATGATGTGCATTCGAATCAGGGTAGATGCGGCATAATAGAAGTTAGGAAATAAAATGGCTTCTAGTCGAAACTTTCATACAATACCCTATACTGCTATTCAATTTGTGGAAAGAGAACTTTGAATAAACGGACTAGGATTTTGTATAAATCCAGTGTGAGTGCATGTTTTCGACTCGGAATTTCAGATTTTAGAAAAGTTGAAGTTCCACTGTATACATAAATACATTATAAAGAATCGATTAGTTGTTGATTGGCTAAGCTCTTAGAGAGTGACTGAAAAAAGCTAATGGCTTTTGACAATCCGATTATCAGAATTCTTGAATTGTTTTATATTTGTATGATGTTGTGGTAAATTTACATTTTCATGCAGAACTTACTATTAGGGATATGAGTATTAAAGGACAGTAGATATTAAGAGGGATTATGGATTTACAAAATAAATTTTCATATTTTAACAGAATTAAATCTTGATTTTTGAATTGAAAGCGTATTAAGGGAGAAATGCTAGATACAGCGGACAAATGTTTTATCTATTTAAATGCAATATTTTGTTAATGAAAAACCATTAGGTACAGAGCAAAGTTATTAATATTTAAGTCTTTTAAATGCAAAAAATGAAAAATTGACGCTTTATACTGTTCGCTTTAATCTTAGGTCATTTCCATATCTCCTATTATATTAATGCGCTTAGGAAAAACTTCCGGTACACTTTTCTCTGTTAAAACTCAATGGAACTGCATATATGTAGGGTAGGCTGAGGCACTTTAGACGGTGAGGGCTTAAACGACATAGGAGTGTCCCATGTTATAGTGAAATATTATTATACAGTAGACGCTCGATATAGTGAAGTAATAAAAACCAGGCCTGTTCATCACTCTTTCGAGATTGTTCACTTTTCGAGCGGGAGTTTTCTAAGGCTTTCTGAAGGTGAGTTTGATCCAAAATGCACATTTCGTTTAATGTGAATGTTTTAAATTTAAATTAAGCATTAAACAAGGCTTTCACTCAATTGTAAAGAAAAAACAGAAACACTTCCTCAGAGCTCTCAATCTCAATCTATGTAAAATGCTTGCGCAACCTTTTTATACAAAATACGTTTTTATATAAAATGTTGTGTGTTCACTATTGTGAATAGTTCACTGTTTCGAGATGCACTAAATCGAGCGTCTACTGTATGTACCTACAGTGTTGTCCAAAACATATAAGCAACTTACTCAAGAAATAAAACTCTGGTCAATAAGTGCCTGGATTTTAATATATTTAATAAAATTTTTATTAATAAATGCAAAAAATAATGTTTTATAACCAGGGAAAGGATTTTCTAACTTTGGCTTTTTTTGTGCGTCATCGTATGAAAGTATCGATTTTATACAAATACGTTTCATGTCCTCCCAATTCCAGAAGTTCTTTGGTCAGTCAAATGCCAGGTCAGGTTAGTGGCACAAGACAAATCAAAAATTCATTGTTGCCAGACTGACAATTTTTGTCCAAAAATCACTGGAAGGAGGCTACTGTTGTCATCAAAGACTACCAATTAAAACTGAGTAGGTGTTCTCAATTTCAAGAATATCAACAATTTTTTTTTTAAGCTTAGTATATACTTATGTAGTTCTTTTACATAAAAATTAACTTATACGGGCTACTACGACATATTCGGAGCTCAGGTCAATAAGGAGCGGTTAATCCAGCTCCCCATCCTTGGAGTTATATAAGAAGGGTCTGGTCCTTAAGGTTCGGAGTCATGCCGTTTGGATCTTCAAAGGGTAGACACGGTGCATTCAAGAGGGTGCCTAGTACCTTTAACTGAAGCAGCGTTTTTTTGGATGTGGATTCGTCGTTTGAGGCAGACTTAGGCTAGAAGTCTTGAGTTTCAACTATGTGAACGAGTGCCTCACGACAATTCACATCAAGACTAAATGAGCCAACATGAGCCTCAAATGCATACATGCTTCCACAGAGGAGAAAGATTACGACACCAAGGTTGAGTTCTATGAGATCCCAGAAAAGACTTTATGAGCAATGAATGCCCTAACTATGACATTGAAATTGTCTTGGGTGATTTTAATGCCAAGCTAGGAAAAAGAAGACGTCTTTGGTGGCAGAATTGGAAGATATAGCCTGCACGACACCACCTCCCATAACGGACTCAGACTAATGGACTTCGCTGCGGGGCGAAACATTGTGGTCTCACCTGAAGACAAGGGGACATGGGGAATTCAATGGTCAATCAACCACCAACCGGATTGACCACATTGCGATCGAAGGAAGGCACTCCTCCAGTATCAAGGATGTCCTAACGTTCTGAGGAGCCAACGTTAACTCGGACCACTACCTCGTTGTAGCCAAGGTAATGCTACGGATTTCCAGACCAAAGCCAAAGCAGGGAAATACTGTGAGGAAGTTCGACGTCGGACGACTACAATCGCAAGAAATCGACAGGTCCTTTTCCGATCGAGTCTCCCGCACCCTCTTAAATAGTCCTATGTCACCAACTATAAGTATCGAGAACCAGTGGAAGAATTGCCAGGAAGCCATCAGAGATGCCAACTCTGACGTGCTGGGCCTTGCACGACCACCCCAGCGAAACCCAGTTCGTGTAGAATCGTAGAATCGCAGTCTGCAAAATATGTTGGGACTGGGAGGAAGGTTTCCCGCTGAATGCGGAACTTATGCATTTTTTCCCCGATCCTCTGGACTGCACCAACTACAGAGGCATAAGTCTTCTTAATAATGCCTGCAAGATCTTCTCTGGCGTACTTTGTGAACGCCTGAAGCCATTCGTCAACAACCTGATAGGTCCATATTAGTGTGGCTTTAGGCCAAAGAAGTCCACCATCGACCAAATATTCACACTACGGCAGATCATGGAGAAAACCCAGAAGTTTCAAATCGATACCAACCTCCTTTTCATCGATTTCAAAGCCGCGTATGACAGCATCTATAGAGACGAGCTATATAGAGCAATGTCTTGTTTTGGCATCCTTGCCAAACTCGTCCGTTTGTGCAGGATGACGATGGAGAATGCACGCTGCTCCATCAAGATCGGCCAAAACCTCACCGACACCTTTGATGTCAAAAAAGGTTTTAGGCAAAGCGACGCGCTGTTATGTGACTTCTTCAACATCGTTTTTGAAAGAATAGTGCAAAACTCTCACGTCAACATTATTGTATTCAAAAGTCCGTCCAATTACTCACTTACGCTTACGACATTGACATAATCGGACGAACAAAGCGAGATGTATGTAAGTGGTGCTTTCGTAGGTATTATAATAATGCTCTGGCCCGGAAAGTCTTGGAATCCAACCCCGTGGGACAGCGCAGCAGAGGTGGGCAGCGTAGAAGTTGGCGCAACGCAAGTGGAAGAGGACCTCAACTAACTTAGCGTGCGAAACTGGAGACAGCTAGCTAGAAACCGAGCCGGCTGCTGGAAGAAGCTTGTTGGTTGAGGCCCTGATAGTCCACCCTGGACTGGTAGCGCCACCTTAAGTAAGTAAGTAACTCTTTCTGAGTTTTCATCACCCAAAATTGAAAAACTTGTTAAGCGTTTGCTAAAAGATAAACAAGAATTTGATTAAAATTTTCCATAGCATCAAGTAACTGCGGGTGGCAATGGGGCAGTGGATGTAGTGCTTGACTGCTAACTTAGAGGTGTGGGTTCGAGCCCCATTCTAGGCAGCATTCTTTTCTATATTCTCCCAGCTTAACTGGACGCCACCCGTGAGATTTAATGAGATAATAAACACCTTGATCTCAATCCACTGTGCCAAATCTTTCCTATCGTCCTACTCTTTCTAACTAGTGCCGTGCAATTCAGGTTGCATTTAAAAGACCTTAGGTCTTACAGGCATTAAGTTAAATAAAAAAAAAAAAAAACTGCTTAGTTCCTGTTACAAAGTCAGAAAAGAGTTTATGACTTATGACTTTATGTTTATTCCGAACATTTCAAGCAGAATGTTGTTCACTGGGTAATCTACGTTCAAGTGTCCGACAGAAATAATAGGTATCGACTGCTTATATTTAAAATGTCATGTTTTGCATGGGGAAAAATAGTTCCATAAAATTCTATATTTTTGTCAACTCTTTTTCAGAGCAGTTGATTATTATTTGTCATGTTGAAATTTTAAAATGTTGGCATTTTGATTATTCAGTAAAAATAAGGTCAGTATTTTTACTTGCAAAGAAGTCGATAAAAATCGACATTTTAACCAGTCAAAATTTTTTGTTTGTCTGTCATTCGTGCGTAACCCGTAATTTTACATGTCAGTATCGACTGTGGAATTAACAATAAATAATCAAAAAGGTTTATTTCCCCAATCTTAAACTAAAAAATAAATCGAAAATCAAATCAGAAAAAAAAATAAAAACAAAGTTATGAGGAACTGTTTACATGAAACTACCCAAAAAAATAGGTTTCCGGTCCTAAATTGAGTGTTTGGGGACTATATGGGAAAATTTATTGTACCAACCGATAGTTTTTCTTAGTTCAACAAGGCCTACAGCATGTGCTAGGTCTAAGGAAAATGGAAAAGTATATTCAATTTTTTTTTGTCTGTCACAAAATGTTATGTTTGTTTTAATAAATATTCTTGGTTGTATTATTTATGGTTTCAAGAATACTGGAAGTATGACATGTGTAGAAGACAGAGAGAAGAAAACTTTTTTTGTCAGCTTTTTTTTTTCTTACTGTCAGCTTGCAAATAAACCCCTAGATTCTTCACTTCAATATGATACCCCATCCTAAACTTTCACCTAGATCTAAGATACAAAATATATTCTATCCAAGACGAGGAAAGACCCCATACCCTGACCCAGAAACAGTTAGCACTAATTCGCCTATAAAGCATTTTACGAGGCATAATATGTACTATCAGTGCATCCCATCTCTGAAGATGTTTATTATTTTCCCTTCCTCTTGAATCACTCCTGGACCTCTGAACCCATGTCTTGTTTATAACTTTGCAAAACTCCTTAAAATAAAAGAAAAAAAAACAAAGATAGATTCCTTCCAGCGATTCACTTTTTATAATAAGATTCCTTAAAAAAAGTAAAACATAAAAAAAAACACGAAAAACTTACATAAACTTAGAAGCATTTTTACTTTCAAAATGAAACCTTTATTAGCAGATAGGATGGATGTGCCTCTTATCCTCTGATGGTCTTAACGCAAACATAGCTATTTGTTTTGTTTACGACACAGCCCCAGAATGATTGCCTTTCTCGAGTTCTCTAGGTTTATGGACTGCACGGTCAGGATATATCGAGGATTAGGGATTCTTAAAATCATAATAAAAACAAAATTTATACAACCGCACTAGAAAACTGCTTGCAGATAATAAAAATAATATTTAGGATAAGCTTTGCATTCAAAACTTGTATATAGGCACCTCAACCTTTAGTTAGGTATTCAAAATATGAAAGTTTGAGAAATATCCTGGGTTTGACTCCCTGGGGGTCGGTAACACTGCCCTTTCCTTAATCAAATGCATTCGAAAATGAAATGCATATTAAATTTTATGCTGCAAATGAATTGGTAGAATTTAAGTTTTTTTTTGGTACTTACCCACGCTATGACGTGATGCAGATGACAAATTTCTAGGTAGAGTCATGCAGTCTCCAGAATTATTCACCATTGTGTTTCCAGCGGAATTACTATTTCCATTGCCTCCACCACCACCACCACCATTACCACCACCTCCCATACCCGTGGAATTGCGCCCATAATTCATGGAGTTCGAGTGATGCATCGCACCCACTTTTGGCAAAGTCATCATTCCCGGATTGTAAGCATTGTTTGCATTTCCTCCGCCCATTCCACCGCCCACCACATTGCCCCCGCCACCCACGCCACTCATATTCCTGCCGAAAGTTTGTGTTCCTTTGAGTTGCATATGCTCACGCGATGAGGGAGCTTGCTGCTGCTGCTGTTGGTGCTGCTGCTGCTGCTGCTGCTTACTACTTACGGCATACGTGACATTACTTCCACTATTACTGACATTGCTGACATCAGCAGCACTCACTGCATTCGATGGAATTTTCGTTGTCTGGATGCCACAACTGCTGTTGATTTGCATTGCATTGGAACAGATGTGGGGCGGGGGCTTAACGTCACCCGACAGCAGAATTGCACCCTGATCGTGGTTCTCGACGTCAACGATGACATTCGCACTCTGCGAATGTCCCATGTGATAATGGGCGTGTTTAATCGGATCGAAAGCCACTTGTTGGTGCATTCCACGCTGCTGATACTGCTTCTGCAGTGTCTTCACCTCTAGTCGGGTCTTGTCACGTTGATAGTACACTCCGGCGAATATTAACACGTTCAGTATGAGGAGGCTGCATCCGATTGCTATTGTTACGCTCAGCGCTGTAGAATAGGCAGCATAGCCGGCTGCTTCGAAGCCAGATAAGGTATCTGTGGTAGCATTGACAATGGTTGTTGGTGCGAACACAGCGCCTGTATAGTTACCAGCTACTGGGATGCAAGTGGTGAATACATTTGGTTCCACCGTTGTAATACCTGTGCAAGGAGTCAAAAGGAGAAAGATTATAGAGGGTTTAATTGCTTTCTTGTATGAAGGGGTTTTTTGTTAAGAATTTGTGGGTGTAGGTACATCATCTGTAAAAGAAACTCATTTAGTTGCAATTGTGTAGAGGAAATTGGAAAAAAACCCTGTGTTTGGTTTTTTTAGCTGCTTTGGAATTGCATATTGTACACCGCATGTTATAAAACTGACACACAAAAGAAGTAAATGAAAACCAAGATAAAATAGTTAAATATAATTTTGATTTTGAAGAAAATTGGAAAACAGTAGCTATTCTTATATGTTTAAGTGGAGTGGTTCAAATAAAAGTTTTAAGTGTGAGCTCTACTCCCTATATTGCGTTTCGCCCAGGTACAACACAGTTAGGCTCATCGTCATCAAATAAAAGCTGTTGTACCCTTCTAAAATGCAAGTTTTGATCGGTGTTAACCGAGTGTTTGGAAAATAATACGACCCAAACGCAAAATAGTAATGGCCTGCTATCAATGAACAAATTAATCCATTTTATGTACCTACATTTTCTGGCCCAAGGCAGTTGTTGTTTAAATTTGTCTGTCGATGTATTAAAGGACATTTGATAAATTATCAGAACAAACAGAACTATATTTGAGAAAGCACATGGCTCCAGTTTGCTTTTCTCTTAAACGAAGATTAGAGCATAATAGTTGAACTACCTACTCTCTTTGGGATGCAAATTAGTTGGCCTATGACGATTTAAATAGAGTTTGAGATAACCTTTATTTAGAAAATGACATGCACTTGTTTTAATGTTTATTGATTCCTTATTTTATGCAAGTCAGACACAATTTAACGTCAACATGGTGCGTGGAGCTGCATTCTATTCCGAGACTTAAGGGAAAAATGACCCAAAGAAAAACCATTTTTAACACCTAAACAGAAGAAATGGCCTTATGTCAATGGTGATCCGTCATTTTGAGTGATGAGTCCAGTTTTGAAGTTTAAGTGAACGATGAACGAAAAAATTTAAACAAGAAATCCAAAAGAAAATTTTTACGAGGACTTCCTTAAAAACCGGTCAAGGTTCCAGCATCTCTAATGATATGGGGATGCTTGTAAGGGCTGGGTTTGGGAAATTTATATTTTATAAATGGAATTGTCAATACGGCCAAGTACCGATATATTCTTCAAAATTAATTTCTCCCATCAGTACGGCGCACTCAAGCCAGTGATGGAGATTATATTTTCCAACAGATTTGGTTTCTTGCCATTCATCAAGGTCTACAATGGCATTTTTATTTGGTGAAGCAATTCCTTTACTGGAATGCTATTTCACCAATTGAAACCACCAGGTATGTATTGAAGCGAAAGAGCCATGTTGAACTTTCGAAGACCTAAAAGATTAAATCCCAACTATTTGACAATTTATTGGTGCCGAGGAATATCAAAAATAAGTTGACACAGTGCCAAGACGCATAGAAGCAGATATCAATGACAAAGGTGACGTAACACCACACCATGGTAAAATACAAATTAAGAGTCGTATATGCCAACTATTCTGCACTTCATAAATTTGTATCAATTTGTTTTGTAAGAATGTTCATTATTTAATTGAAGTAATTTTATATCTATTACTTTTTCCTATTGGTCTAAGAGCCAACGACATAAAAAGTCAAGTCATTTGCATAAACTTGTAAGCAATATCAGTAATAGCCTTTAAGGTGATGAACCATTAGCCGTTTGTCTGCCTACCTTAACACGTGATGAACAGGTATAAAATTTGACGTACATTTTGTACGTCAATTTATTTCAATGCCTATTGGTCGGAGGGAAAAAGTGTGCACACAAGAAATATTAGTTTTAGTTTTAAGTTTTATTTCGATCTCTCAGTCTATATTCAAAATAAATAAATCTTAAGTAAAAAACCAAAATATTGAATAGCAACCTGGCGATCTGCAGATGGTCGAACCACCAACCAAATCAACCACGAGCTCAGGCGCGGATCCAGGAATTCAGTTTGGGAGGGGTCATGAAATTTTAAGATCAATAAGAACTGCTTACCAAAAGTCAAGCTTAATCTTGGCTTCAAGCCAGTCGAAGGTATGATCAGGGAGAAGCTTAAGACTTAATCGGACTCCCGCTTATATGTACGTTGAGCTAGAAATTGTATTCATCAACAAATTTAAGCTTCATTTCATACTTTTCGGACAATGATGAGAATAAGATAAACATTTAAGATTGGGAGCGAAATTGACGAGAAAATCGTTCTTTTGAAAACTTTTGAACAATTTACAAAGAATAGTTGACAGTATAATGGATTACACATTACATTTAAGTACATAAATGTAAAACTAAAAAAAATCAAAATAGGTAATTCAAATATCAAGTGCCAATTTGAGATAAAACAGATAGAATTGCAAAAATATAGTGGATTCCATACCGAAAAGAAAAAAAAACTGCTATCAAAGCAAAAAGGAGGGTATTTTCTTATTATATAATATTATTAAAAAACTTCCTTATAACCCAAACAAAATAATTATTTCAATTTAACAATATTTACACAAGAAAAGAAAACTACACGATCATATAATTTCAATACTGTACTTGATTTCAAATAATTAGGATAGTTTAGATAAGCTGTGGATAAATTTAGCACCGTTATTTTCGATTTTCAAAAAAAAAGTTGTGCTGATGTATTCTGCTCAACTTGTGCTGCCTTGTGTCGCAATTATTTTAAAAAAATCCCGAACTTTTAAATTTTACGGATGAGAATTTTTTGAAATGTTTGTTGTTTTTTGGCCGTAAAAGTTGCAAATAAGCGAATTTTTGTATCTACATATGGCAGCACAAACTGAGCACGAAGTAGCACAGTAATTTTTTTGTATGTCATGATATTTTGACCAAGCAGATTTTAATGCTCTTTTCTAAGCAAAAACAAATCATTATAAGTTACTGTGACCTCATATAATATTGGGTTTTCAGACCACTTTTTCGAATTGAGGTCTTTTAACCTAAAAACGGCCGCGGGGTCTCAAAATTCAATTTTGCCAAATGTCCAGAACAAAAATAGCTTCTTTCAAAACCCTTTACAAGATCCACAATACACATTTTTGAATATAAACAAAATTCCGACACACCTAATATGTATTAGTTTTTGGCTTAAAAGTTGCAATCATTAGATTTTCTTAATCTTTTCGCTTTTAAGAAATTTCGAAAAAATCATTCATAAAATTAGAATGTTTAATTTACGGCCCAAGTTGATCACAATACAGCATAGCGAAAATGGCGGTGCCCTTCGCATTTTATTTTTGTCCATTAACGTTACTAAAGGGTGATTTTTTAAGAGGTTTAGAACTTTAAAAAAAAAAAAAAAAACACAAAAAATTCGAAAAAATGAATGAAATATTTATTTGAATCGATAGTTTGAACCTTGCAATTTAATGTTTAAAGATAATTTCATGCAAATGTTGACCGCACCTGCGTCTCAGGTAGCCCATCCGCTGAGTCCAATTTTGGCATACTCTTTCACACATATCGGCCGGTATCTCACGAATGAATGCATGGATGTTGGCTTCCAGTGCGTCAATCGAAGCGGGCTTGTCCCTATAGACATTAGCCTTGACATACCCCCACAAAAAATAATCTAATGGTGTCAAATCGCACGATCTAGGCGGCCAATTGACCGGCCCGAAACGTGAAATTAACTGTTCACCAAACTCGCCTCGCAATTGCGCCATTGTTTCGCGTGCTGTGTGGCATGTGGCACCGTCTTGTTGAAACCACATATCATGCAAGTCAAGAACTTCCATTTCGGGCAAAAAAAAGTTTGTTATCATCGCTCGGTAGCGTTCACCATTGACAGTAACGCTGCGATTCGCATCATCTTTGAAGAAATATGGCCCAATAATGCCGCCGGCCCATAAACCGCACCAAACAGTGGCTTTTTCGGGATGCATTGGTAGCTGTTGCAATGCTTCTGGCTGATCTTCACTCCAAATGCGGCAATTATGCTTATTTACGTACCCATTCAACCAAAAATGAGCCTCATCGCTGAACACAATTTTTCGATAAAAAAGCGGATCCTCGGCCAGCCATTTTGATAGTAAAACCCAAATTCAATAATTTGCAAGCGTTGTTCATTTGTAAGACGATCCATGGTTAAATTGCAAACCAAACTGAAGCTGTTTGACAGTGACACAAGGTACTAAACACACGTCAGCTGTCAAAACCAGTGTTGCCAAAACCAAACCAGCTAAAAAATCACCCTATATTTTACGAATTTTATTTGTATTTCTTTGGCGCCTAGCAGCATTATCTGAGCACAAAATAACCCACCTTTTTTTTTAAGAAATATCGAAACTAAAAAAAAATTAATTCTCAAAATTTTGCAAATTTGCGATTTTTTTTAATATTTACGGCACAAGGCAGCACAATTTTACCCAAAAATGGGGGCGCTATCTTCACACACAAGCACAGAAAAGAAGATATCCAAGTAGTATTTTTAGAAAATTTAAAATAAGCAACTTACATAGATCTTCTGCTATAAAATTTTCAAAAAAAGAATGCTTCCTATTGTGATCCCTTTTGATTGGTGCATCCGCAACAGAATGTCTGTGACACCCGAAACTATTTTCTTTTCGGTTGAAAATAAAACAGAGTTTAATAAATAGAATGTTTAAAATGCTTTGATAACTTGCATCACACAGTTACCACCGCAGATGAAAACCATGGGTTCCTGAAAAACTTAAGAGGTATTTTTCTCATTTTCGATTTGCTTTGGAGTTATAACGGTTTTAATGATTGAGGGTCCCGTTTCCTTTAACTGGCTTAATCTTTGTCAGACTACGGCAGAGTCTTATTTTTTGCGATGATGGTGACTGCGGGAAACCGTTATTATTTAAGAGAGTCCGCAGAATTTTATGTCGGATAAATAAGACAATTTAGTGTATCCTCGAGGGCTAGTAGTAATTTTTGATCAATATTTCTTTCTAGTCCATTTCATTATAAAGCTTGCTTTAAAAAAAAAAATAGAAACTTACCATTAATAGGTCATGTTTTTCGTATAAAAAATATGGAATAACCCAAAAAGTTTTTCTCTGTCCTCTAATTTTTTGAATAATCAGTAAAGATTGCTCGTGTTTGTTGTTTTCACTTGAGCTCTGGGGGGGGTCATGACCCCTATGACCCCCCCCCCTGGATCCGCCACTGCACGAGCTAATATATCGCTAGGCACGCATCGAACACCTTCAGCATCATCGCGGTGCCAACGTGGAGCCTGACCACTTTCTGGCTGTGACAAAGTTCAGATTTCGGAACCCAACTGTCCAAAGAAAAAAAGCGAAGACCGACCAAAGGAAGAAATTCAACATTACTTGCCTTAAGGCCTCGACCCATAGTCTTTAACTTTTCCCCTCCGGTAGGTGCGTTGACAGCAACTTTTTTGTGTTTGTTTGAATTTCAAGTGGTTGTTAAGTGTGTGTGTGTTTGAATTTCAAATATTTCTCATGTGAATGTCAACGTATTCATTGGGTCACTTCAATCCGTCACATACAGTAAACGTCAATGGATCCATCGCCACAACGGACGCACCGGATTCTATGGGTCGGGGCCTTTCTACATCTGGTAAAGCCAGAGACTACAGTGAGCAATTGACCGGGAAACTCTCTGCCGTACCCCCAGCCACAAGCGTCAACATTGAGTGGAACCAGTATCGCGACATTAAGGAGATAGCCAAGACCACCATAGGCTATTAACCACGTAGAATGATAATGAATGCGCGGTATTGAAGCAAAAGACAGAAAATGCACGAATGCAAATCCTGCAATGGAAAACAAGAGCAGCAAGAGAGGAGTACCGTGAAAAGAGAAGAAAAGAGCATCCGCAACCTCTCAGCTCAGGTATCTCAAGGAGAGTCTAACACCACCACCAACACCCGCTGGTTCTAAAAAACAGCAACTGGCATCAGGTTATAGGACTGGCACACAAGCCCTTCGAAACAGCAAAGTGGGAAATATGTTGAGGAAGCGACAAGAGAACAAAGAGGCATTAGACCAGTTAATGAAGATCTAGTCCCAGCGCCCATTACTGAGGAGGCTGAGAAAGCCATCACAAGCCTTAGAACAACAAATTCGCTGGCTTAGAAGGCCTACCCGCGCAACTCTTCAAGTATGAAGGGGATGTCTTGGTAACATGCATGCACCAGCTCATCAAACAAAATGTGGGAGGAGAAAAGTATGCCCAACGACTGTTTAAATAGCTCTATATGCCCAATCTACTAAAAAGGCGATCCTATGAACTGCAAACATTACAGAGGCATATCCCTGCTTAGTGCGGCCTACAAGATCATATCCAATATACTATATGAGCGTCTAAAACCATTCGTCAACACTTTGATCAACATTTACAAATGACGCTTCCACTTCAGGACAGGGAGAACAACGATAGACCAAATCTTCACATTGAAGCAAATTCTGGAAAAGACCAACAAATTGTAAGTCGAGACCCACCATATCGACTTCAAAGCCGCATATGATAGCATAAGTCGCCCAGAGCTTCTATTTGCGATGTCGGAACTCGGGATCCCAAAAAAAACTGATTCAGCTATGCCGCATGACGCTACAAAACAGCTCATCCGAGCTATTCCAGACGTGTACAGGGTTCAAACAAGGAGATGCGCTATCATGTGATTTCTTCAGCCTAATCCAGAAGCAAATAGTGCGCAAAAATGGTGTTTACCTGGAAGGCACTATCTTTAACAGGTGTTCCTAATTGCTTTGCTATGTGGACGACATCGACATCATCGGCCGCTTCAAGCGACCTGTACTTGAAGCATTCACAGCTATTGATGAATAGGCGAAACGCGTTGGTCTTGAAGTGGATGAGGACAAAACAAATAATCAAACAAAGCCTCATCTGTTTATCGCCTATGGCAAGACGTCACTGTTGGTAGCAGTAATTTCAAGCTAGTCAAGGAGTTTACACACCTCGGAACAAGCATCAATTTCACGAACCATATCTTAGTGCAAACCCTTCGTTTTGACCAAACAAATGGGTTCAAAACTCATTTCTCGAAAGACAAAGTGCACACTTTACAAAACGCTAATCTTACCAGTTATGCTCTACGGGCACCAAGTGCTAGACGATAAAAATAAAATGCACGACTGGATCGCACGTACTTGCTCTTATGTTCAAGTTGTGTGGGACTTAAGAACTTTAAAAAATATTCAAGTAATTATAGAAAAAGTATAAAAAGCATTTAAATCGTTCTATTAATTGTATAAACAGTCTGATAAATAACTTAGAGCTCAAAAAAAAGTATGCCATTTGATTACTTGAAAAAATATGAATACATATATGCAAAAAAAAATTTAAAATCGTTGGAGCCGTTTTCTTAAAAATTAATTTTTTATATATAAAATTTTTGTAACAATTTTCAAAAAAAAAATTGGTATGCCAATTTTGAGTATATATTAATATACATTTAAAACTGAAAATTCAAATTAATTCATTAACCCGTTTTTGAAATATTGAATTTTCAAAAAAAAATTTTGAATCTTTTTTTAAAAATCCAAAATTTATTTTTTCAAAAATTTTGGTATGCAGTTTTATTTAAATTCTAACAAAACTTTTGTGAAAAAAATTCAATTTGGATCGGATGAGCGGTTAATGAGAAAACCAAAAATCAAAAAAACCGTTATATGGCAGGTACCGTTAATAAATGTTTTTGGTGATTTTTTTTCTTACTAAAAGGTACATCATATCTACAGTAATACACTGATTTTTTTTTATCAAAATCGTTGGAGCCGTTTTTGAGATAAATAAGCTTTTCTTTAACGGTTGTATGGCAAGTACCGTTATTTTTTGAGCTAAAAAAAAAATTTCAATTTCCCCTCTGGAGAGTTACAAAAAAACCTTAAGATCAAAATTTGAAGAAAATCGCTTCAGTGGTTTAGGCTGTAGGTTGAGGTACGGACAGACAGACAGACAGACAGACAGACAGACAGACAGAATTGTGCCACCCACTCTTTTTTCGTGTTCTCTATCATCGTTATGTCATGTTTGATTGTTATCTCAAATTTTTTTTTTTGCACGAATCCAAAACTTGCCCTATAGTACCTATATCGCAAGTAAAAAGGGGAATTGATACTGGGCACCTTCCAGAGAAAAATTCTTCGGCGGATATTTGGTCCTATTTGCGAATAGGGCGAATGGAGGAGAAGATTCAATCGTGAATTGTACGAGCTGTACCAATATATGAATATAATCCAAAGAGCCCAAGCACGCCGACTACACTGGCTCGGCCACATCGAGCGAATTAACAACAACGCTACAGCCAAGAAAATCTTCGAGTCCCTGCTCCCAGGTTTAAAACGACCAGGAAGACTGAACCCCCGTTACAGAGGGACCTGTCGGTTACAGACGCAAGAGCACTTCGTATCGTCGATTGGAGAAAGCTTGTTAGGGACCGTAACCGATTTAAGACCGCAATATTGTAAGTAGAGATCCTCCATGGATCGGCAGCTGGATAAGTAAGAAGGTAAGTATACGCCATGTTTACCCTTTATTTTCAATAATGCCTGTCTCATTGTGATCTTAGCAAAAGAAGTGTTTTATGACCGGCTCTCATCGAGCAACCATTTTAAAAACGAATAACTCCCTGTTCTATTGAACGCGGCTTAAGCCAAGTTTCAAGTTTGAATTTTAAGTTCAATTTTTATTTTGTCTAATCCAAAACTTAACTGAATTTCCAATTCCTTCTAGTTCCCCATTACACCAAGTTTCAAGAATGTTGGTCCAATGGATGAGTGTGAAGTTACCTCTAATAACTATATAAGGACCTCGCTACATATAGACATTTTTAAGAAGATATGTACAAATATCTTTTCCTCATCGTACTTACATACCTAAAAGTCTGAAGTTGAAATGTGAGTTTGTCTATGAATCATCAATCAATTCAATTTATGTTGCGGGAATGTTATATCCCCAATTTAAGGATATCTACATACATTTTCATCCCTGTATTACTTACGAACTGTGAGAAGTATTTATTACAAGTGCGATATTTGCGGGCAGTCTATTCAAACAAATGGGGCAACTGAGGCAACATCGAATGATGACTATCCAAGAGAGATGTGATATGTGGATATGTTTGAGAAAATGTGTAATAGTGTGTCCAGTCCATCACAAGTTTCTTTTTTTTTCTATTTTCTCGTCAGAGAAATATTGAATTGGTCCTAAAAAGTGAGTCCCAGATCAATAAAGAAAGTGGCAATGACAACTTGTGATGGGGTGATGAAATTGTGAGATATCCCAAGAGGCGCAACCCAGTGGGCGTATCTGATGGACACCCACACACACGAGAAAGGAGTCACTGAATATTTTTTTCAGAATACTCACTTTGCATTTTTATTTGTTTTCCTCATTTCCCTATAGAATTTTAGTGACCATAAGAATACGTGACAGGATTTTCATCGGTGCACCCTTTAAAAAAATAAAAATGAACACACGGTCATGTACATAAAACCCTTTTCAGTGCCATATGCACTTCATATGTGCTCTGTTAAAAGTTTCGGTTTTTACTTTCAAACTCTGTTTTGTGAATCTGTTAAAGTTAAAGAAAAACTTTATGTGCTGTTCAAAGCTGTTTTTTTTGTTGTTGTATCTTCCCTTTTTTCCTTACCTTCCTTTCAAAACTCTACAGCCATATCCAAAGGATGTGAGTTCATTTTGAATTCGGTAAAAATTTTGAACATTTTCTTCTAACAAGGCCATGCATCATGGCAAGAGTTTTGCTTAGTCTGTCTTTGTTCAACCGAATTGTTTTTAAAGACAATCGAACCATGCCGCATGCGTTGACAATAAATACCTATTCCTTTAGTTTGACAATATTTTGCCAACAGACGATACACTTCATTGAGCATAGGCGTAATGGAATAAGATAGTAAACAAAAGCGTTTCATGTGATGAATGCTTGAAAGGATATGCTCAAATATAGAATCAAGAAAATAGGAACGGGGTCTTTGGAAAATTCAGTTACGGGAGCGATTTTGGTGAGGGAATTATTTAAAGCTTAAAACTGCTGCAGGAGGTTTATAAGTTTTTATGTCACTGCGGGTATAGGATTTAATTTAACTGAAAAACAAATTTCTGGGATTAACTCAGGTTAAACCCCGAGACTAAGATGATCTTGCACTCAAAAACAAGCTCTTTGAGGGTGACTTGCTTCGACATTGAAATTCGAATTTTTAATTTTGTTTACTAGAACGGGTAGATGCATACAACAATTTTGATCTTTTCAAATTTGCTAACGAATGATTTTATTAATTTTAGCTTGGATAACTTTTAAACTTGGCTAAGTCATAATTATACAATTTTGGTTGCACATATTAGAAATAGATTTTTTTTTTTGAGAAAATTGTCTAAGTTTTAGACTTGTTCGTTTAAATATTTCGTTAATATTTTCGTAAATTTTGTTTCATCAAAGTCAGTGATGGAAAAGTTTTCTGCGTTAACTTCCAGGAAACTGACACCCTGCAAGCTTAATTGGATTTCCAACAATCAACAAAGTTAAAAAAAAAACTAACTAACGTATCTAAAACAGCAAACTCAGACAAAAAAACCCATTTTGAGATGAGAATCTGGTTGGATCACCAAGATTATAACCAAATGACATGCTCCAGCTCCTGATTGTCAAATCAGAAACAACAAAATTAACTTGAGAATATTCCATTCAGAAGAAGAAGTACACCTTTCAGAAGTCTTCAGCATCAGCATCAACAACCTGACAAAAATTGAGATCAATAGCATTATCCATCGATTTTAAGGTCAAATATATTCTTGACAGGTAGAAAGCTGTCCTCCGAGCATTTTTACAAGTAATATAATGCTCACCTAAAAAAACTCAGCAATGAATCTACCACAGAAACTTCAACAGGGAAAGTGATGAGTTCATTCATGCAGCTTAACACCAACAGGAAAAGCAATTTATGAAGAACCTCAAGAACATCAAACCTGGCCCTGACACCATACTCAAAAAATGTTTTGTATATGAAACAAACTCAATAGCAGAGACCAGAAGTACAAGAAGTTTCAATAGCTCCTGCTGAGGAAGCTGAAACATGCACCAAACACTTCTAGGAAAGCTTCAAATTTAGTAGATGACACTTATAAGAAACACCCAGCGTTGTTTCTTTTAACCGCCCTTTTGTTATATGGGTGATTCAACAAAGGATGGAATTTTCGGTGGCTCCGCTGATATTTTAAAAACCGTTCAAGTATTTAACCTGATTTTTTGTATAACTGTAAATATGATTGATATCTACATGGTCAGACAAAATTATTAATATCTGATACACTGTCATTACTCAAAAAATTCTACAAAATGTATAATTCTAAGTCCCCTGACGTGTCCCCTGCCCGTTTTCGAAGAGCAAAATTCTTACAATTCTCTTATTTTAGTTCTAAAACCAAAATGAACCCTCAATACTTGACGTTAAATAAAATATCCTTCGATATAAAAATATTTTTAGTAATATTGTTTTCTTAAAAAAATGTCATTGAACTTTGTCCCACGGATTCCTTATCAGTCCCCTGACAGATTGAAACAGGCAAAAATATTGTTAACTTTGAAAACTATAGAAGTTTCAGATCTAGCACCGTAAAGTATTAAGTCTCGTAAAAATAAAATCATATCCATATTGTAGGTCCGTTTGTTATTTCATTTGTGAAGAAGTCATTTGTGCGAGAGATCATGGAATGTCCGTTCAGTTTCTCAGTACTCTGATGAGTATTTACAGGAAAAATTTCTATGTAAGTAGGCATATTTTTTACATTATATTATGGGCTAAGCAAAACCCTAATGGTATATATTTTTTTTTTCGTACAATGCGTTGCTATGTTTTTAGCCCAAAAACTATGAAAACACTCAGTCCCCTGGCCTCAGTCCCCTTGCACTGTAATGACTGATTTTCTATCTGGAGGCCTCAGAAATTTCAATATATGGGCGATTCCATTATTACGGGTGCAACATTTACACTTACTTTGAGTATATTTATAGTAAAATGCAAACTTATTTTAATGAAATTATTACTTGATGGGTATCATTTTGACATATTAATTTTGGGTTAATTTATATAATTTAAATTAAATAAATAGATTTTCGGATAAAAGGTTCCAAAGTGAGATCGCGGGTGCAACGAATTTTGCCCACCTTTCGGGTCATAGTACGAAAAACCCAAAAGTCTGTTAACTGAGAAACATTTATTATATTCTTCTTACATTTTATTGAACGACGTACAAACATATATCCAAACAACTTAAGAAATAAAAATAAAGTTAGAGAACAAAATTAAATGACGAATTTTTCGATCTTAAAGCAATCGCGGGTGCAACGCGTTTTACTTTAATGAATATTTATATAAAACAAATGATATAACGGAAATGGATTAGAGATTAAGTGACATATAAGATATAATGCCAGTTAGTACACTTTTCTCTTAATTATTACCAAGATTTCATCAAATATGTATGTCAATATTTTTCGAAAATACTGGGAATATATTGTTGCCATCAATGATTTTTTTTTCTGGTGCTTGCAATTTTACGATCATGTCTTCAATTGGCATCATAAATTGTGATCTTACAACTCCCTCTTCAACCATATCGTTTAGACACAACCCTACGTAACAATAAACTGTTATTTTTCTGCCGAACTTGCAGGGTACTGTAAGGGAACATTGATACACACCCGCGCAAATATCTTTTGGCAAGACTATTGCAGTGAAAATAGAACAGCTTTCAAGGCATGCCTTTGCTGGTAATATAAGAAGTTCAAGAGAGGTTGTTGGAGATTAATCTTCTGAATCACTAAGAAAATCGGAATAGCGCAGTTTTTGTTTTTTTAATGAGGAGGGATTGGCCCGATATATGTACGTATGAAGAAGGAGCAGATATACATATATCAGAAAACTGAATTTCTTTGTGCACTGATCGTATAAGTGGCTTTAAATCATCATCTTCCATAAAACTATCTGTTTCGATGATGGTAGATTCCAAAATATCTGTGCTCTTAAACGAGGCAGTAAGGTTCGTGTCACAGCTATGTTGGTTCCGTCTTATGATTTAAAAAAAAGTTTTGATTGAAAACCCAGTATGTTTTTCAATCGTTCCCATTTATCAACTAACACGTCTTTCCCTTCTTCAATTTACTGTTCAGAAAAAAGTATCAATCAGATGTTTTTTGATAGATTCCGTGCAAGGTTGTGAAATTCCTTGTTTCCCTGCCATTAAACTTATATTTTTATAAAAAAGAACAAAATATTATATTAAAATGTTAAAAAAAAATCAACCTTGAACAACAAAAATTATAATTCAAGGCATATTTTAAAATAAAATATAATACATCACTCAATAATGGTAGTTGTCAGCAGTGGCGTATCCTAAAAAAAATTTTTGGGGCCCACCTGAATAATTTTTTGAAATGCACTGTAACAAAGCTCTTGTACTGTGCATACTTTATTTTATAAACGTTTTTTGAAGGATTCAGCATCCAAAAGAGAACTCACATGATACTGAGAGTAATTGTGCTTTTAAATGCTTCTAGAGCTTTTTTTATTTTTTTGAGGGGACGTGATACTAAATATCCTACTTCAGCATTATGTGAAGTGGCTTTTCCAAAAAGCACACAATATTTACAAAATTCACCTTTGTTAATCTTTGAATAAGTCAACCATTCATATTTTGTTAACCAAGAATATTGAAATGATCTTTTATGAGATCCCAGCAAACAATTTTGTGAACGTTGATTGAACATTCAGTGAAAATGAAGAATATATGTATATTCGAGAAACACTCACTTCAGTGAATCAAGTGTGAATATACTCAAATATCCCATCACTTTTACCTCATACACAGGGAAGGGGATTTGTGTTGATTTTGTTCATAATAAAAAAATATCGAGATTCTTATTTCCTTCACATAATATGAATAAAAGTGAACGCGCACAAGCGATTCTCAAAGAGGTATATCTTGGGTGCGTCCATTTTAATTCACATAAACTGAATGTGCCTTTCATTTTGTTTTGAAAAGCCATAACGGGACCTAGTCGCGCCAAAACTGAAACAAAAGTTATGCAAAGAGGAAATTAATCACTTTCATTCAATTTTACGTATTGTTATTGTACGGACGGAGCTTTATCCAGTGTGGCAGTGAAAAAAAAAATAAAAAAAAGATAAATTCAATAAATCAGAATAGCCGCGAATATTCCATTATACTTTAGCAAAATTAATCACTAGTTTCATTGATAAATCTAGGGAAACCAAACTGTGTATGCAGATTATTTTACCATTTTATAATAGCATTTTGTATAACCACACTGAAAAATATTTACATTTAGTTCTATGGTACACATTCGGATTATTAAAGAATCATTATAATGAATTAAATATAATTCAATTTATATTCACTAAACTGAATGAGGAAACCCCAGTTTATTTTCATATTAATGAAATCTCATTTAAATGATTCAAAAAGATTCATGAATTGTTCAGTGAAATGAATATATAAGCGTCCTATTTACATTCACTAAAGTGAAGAATTACTCTATTATTAATGAAACATAAAACGATTCGAATTCGAAGTAATGCTACCCAGTAAATTTGATCCAAACCGGTTTATAATTCCTACTAATATTATAAATGTGAAAGTGAGTTTGTTTGTTTGTTTGTGACGCTTTCACGTCTAAACCACTGAATCAACTATGATGAATTTTGATATAGAGATAGATGGGACTCTGGAAGCGTCAATAGGATACTTTTTTTTTACCATATGAGACAAAAAAAGAAAAAAATATTTGGTACCAAAACAACTTAATATTATATAGGAAGGAACGAAAATATATCAATAAAGTTTGAAAAAACAATCAATCAATTATGATATTTGAGATAGTTTGTTTTTTGTTTTATTATTTTGAGGTTTTTGTAAACTATTTGTTTCACAAAGGATGGTTGAAATTAAACAGGAGCTCATCGCAATCCCGGGCTTGCATTCATGTCGAATTAAGGAGGCTGCCTTGAGAGCTGATGAGACACTGGCCGTTTTCGAAAATGTCATTTGCATCAAAAATGCATTTACAGAATGTTCTTTAACGCAAACTGCTGAAGTCACATGTTCGAAAACATCATCTGCAGTGCAGCTGTGCAGTAAAAAAATCGGGTTGACGAGAAAAATAATTGAAAAACCAGAGATCGTATTCGTAAATATCAAATACGGTTGCGAGTAAATTGAATGACGTTGATCAAACCGACTTCGTGCAAGCAGGAAGATTGCATATGAGAATTGCAATATGAGTAAAAAAATGACGATCATTTGACGATCAAATTGATTTCGATTTGACGTTTTCGAAAATGGCCACTTTCTTAAAGAAAGCACGGGAACTGTTCCATGGCCAGCTTCATATAGATACATATGTAGCATATTCACGTGTGCCCATTGGCCAGAATTTATATGTTTACGCCAAATGGAAGGACATACATTAATCCTGTTCCTTGGTTTAGTCCCAAACAGAGTAAACAGTTTCAGACCGCCGCGCCAGATTTGGTGCGGACCAGTACAATTTTTCATGTGTGGAACGACTTCGGACTAAATCTGGCGGTTTCAAACTGTTTGAAAGTCGGCAAGGAACACACCTATTATGTACACTATACAGCAGCATCCTCAAGAGCCTGCAGAAAATTCTGTGATTGAACGCATAGCCAAAATATGAGTACATATGTATATGAGGGTTTGTAGGTTCACGCATCTTGAAATCGAATGCAAAAGTCTGGCAGGATTTTTTTGACTTCCGTGCTTGGGACAAGGGGTTGAAAATAGCACTTTTAAAATGTTTGTGTCAGGGGTAAATTGTGCTCTGGAATTTTCCTAGGTCCACAAACTTTAATTTTATGGTCAAAGCTTTATCGGAATTTTTTTTTGTTTGATTTTTTAAATTTACATAAATATTTCTGGATATGGTGTACCTTAAATGGTTATATCTCAAGTTTTTTTGATCAGATCGTAAAATTAAAGTCTATGGATATAGGAAAATGAATTAATGTGGTTGTAACCCTGTCACAGAAATTGGAAAACAGCTACATATTTTCAACACCCCGTCCCCAACACGGGTGTCGAAAAAATCTTTCCAGACTTTTGAATTCAATATTAAGACGCATGCACCTACAGATTCTCAAACTCATATTTTGGTTATGCGTGCACCCAAAAAGTTTGCTACCAGCAATTGGACTAATAGTGGGATATTAAGTTCGCAGCGAGGAAGAACCTATGACGCACCTACTTGCCCCAACCCCAACCCTCAACGTCAGCTAGGGGTCTAACTCAAACCAACACAAACAACCGTTTCAGAACTTGGGAGGCTCGAGAATCTGAGCTCCCTCTAAATCTCTAAGATTTACGAAAAAGTTTCAGTTAATCATGTACATTATGATGAAATCACCTTAATAATAATAATAAGGCCCCCTGGGCCACCCCTCAATACAACACTGGTTGTCAGTAAGTTGCACCCGCGATTCTAATTTCACGATCGCGGGTGCAACCAATTTGAATCAATGTTTTTCAAAGTTCAATTTACAATTTACTCGTGATACGACGGATTTAATTTTGTTATTGTTTTTTTCTTTCTTTCACAAAGTTTCAAAACGAAAGCACCATATTTTTGTGAAAAAAAAAACAAACTTTTATATCTTTTTTATCGCGGGTGCAACAATCTTACAATGTCTTTTTGCGATAAATAATACTTAAAAAGTAATAACAAATATTTCAATATTTTTGGACAAACGAATAAATCACATTTGTGACCACAAGTCTTACAAGTTAATCATTACCTCAAACTGTCGGTAATATCTATTTCGCGCTTTTTTTAACAGTCATGATAATTGCAGTTTGCACCGACCTTTCGTATGATAGCTTTGCGAAGCGTAAAAAAATGTTTTCTTTAAATTGGGTAAACAATAATTTTTTTGTTGATAGTCCTTCTTCTATGCATTGTTATCAAAAAAAGTAAAAAAAATTCTATTTCAAAAATGTATGCTGAAAATCGTCTCCAGCGGAATCGCCCATATGCAGCTTTTCTTTAAAAATAATTGTAAAATAAAAAGCACGACTCGGTCGCACGAACTTGCTCTAATTTTCAAGTTTTTTGGAAATTCAATGATAAGCTACATATATACAGAGTGTTTTGCATAAAATGCATAAAATCGCTACAGGGCAGAGGTTGGATCGAAACAAGAAATAAAATGCACGACTGGATCACACGTACTTGCTCTTATGTTCAAGTTGGGTGGGACTTAAGAACTTTAAAAAATATTCAATTAATTATAGAAAAAGTATAAAAAGCATTTAAATCGTTCTTTTAATTGTATAAACAGCCTGATAAATAACTTAGAGCTCAAAAACAAGACTGCCATTTGATTACTTGAAAAAAATATGAATATATGCAAAACAAAAATTTTAAATCGTTGGAGCCGTTTTCTTAAAAATTAATTTTTTATATATAAAATTATTGTTACATTTTTCAAAAAAAAAAATTGGGATGCCAATTATGAGTATATATTAATTAACATTTAAAACTGAAATTTCAAAACAATTCATCAACCCGTTTTTGAAATATTTAATTTTCAAAAAAAAATTTTTGAATCTTTTTTTAACAATCCAAAATTTAATTTTTCAAAAATTTTGGTATGCAGTATTATTTATATCCTAACAAAGCTTTTGTGCAAGAAATTTTATTGAAATCGGATGAGCGATTAATGAGAAAACTAAAAATAAAAAACTTAATATAAATTGCGTATGACAAAGCCCTCACTATGTCACTGATGAGTTCAAGTGAGTAAGCCGAACGAAACGCCAATTTATAGGACTAAAGGCCATAAAAAGCTATTTTGAATCAATAATTCAACAAGTCCAATCCTTAATGCTAAGTCTTCTACTTGGCTGATTTATTTCAGTAGTATATAGAATTTGTATTATAAAACCTTCTTATAAATAAAAAAAAAACGTTATATAAATGTTAATAAATGTTTTTGGTGATTTTTTTCTTATTAAAAGGTACATCATATCTACAATAATACACTGATTTTTTATCAAAATCGTTGGAGCCGTTTTTGAGATAAATAAGCTTTTCCTTAGCGGTTGTACGACAAGTACCGTTATTTTTTGAGCTACAAAAAAAAAAACAATTCAATTTTTCCTATGGAGAGTTACAAAAAAACCTTACGTTCAAAATTTGAAGAAAATCGCTTCAGTGGTTTAGGCTGTAGGTTGCGGTACGGACAGAAAGACAGACAGACAGAATTGTGCCACCCACTTTTTTGGTGTTCTCTATCATCGTAATGTCACGTTTGATTGTTATCTCGAAATTTTTTTTTTCCACGAATCCAAAACTTGCCCTTTAGTACCTATATCGCAAGTAAAAATTTAGTGGGGGGGGGGTGTAGTCTCTCCATTTAGACGAGGGGTACGATTTTCTAAAAAAATAACCTAAAATAGGAAAATATTTATAAAAATTTTCAGTTCCTAGGAACGCCTGTTTTCAAAAAATTGCTATAAATCGTTATTTTTTTGACTGGCCGCTTTCAACTATGTGAAATAACGTTCCAAAGTTCAACTGTAGTTAGTTTTCACGTTTATTTGCTTCCAAAAATATTTGGCCGAAATTATCATCATTTTCTTCCACTTTTTGTAGAATTTACCCTATCCTAAAAAAAAAAGAGTTTCACTATATCAATAATATTGATATTATTAAAAATAATAATTATATTATACTTTTCTCGCTCAATTGGGTCGGTTATTAATTCATTTTCGTCGTCTATCATGTTTTCGAACCACTTTTTTGTTTTATCTAGAAATTATTTTAGTAATTGCTATATAAAATGTGTCTTGTTGACATTATGTACATCAGTTTTTACAAAATAAATTGAAAATTGTTAGGATTTTGTCGGTCAAAGAAATTGAAAAAAGGCAAAATAAAATCATGAAAAAGGCAAAAAAGGAATTAATAAAATACAAGGAGTATTAATTATAAATTATTGATGAAAATAATAGTTATGTTTCAGAAATTTCTTGCAAGAATTTTCAGTGTGGCAAATTTTGATTAATTTTTGATTCTGTTTGTATTTCACTGACATCTGACCTACGTACGTCAATCTGGCATTTGACAGATCTAAGAGTTTCTGCCCAAGGATATTTCTTGGACAGAATTTTTCAGGAATTGGAAATATTTTACTCTCTGGTGAGCACTATCTTCTGCCAAAAACTACCCAATTTTTAAAGTGTGGAACAGGAATTGGACAAAAATTGGTGACAAATAGTAACTTGAACGTTTTTGTTAATCTTTGGAACAAAAGCGAATGTAACTTACTTAAAAAGAACGTAGGTAAACTTAACTTCCCATTGGAAATTATTGTAACTGCTTCGATTGGTCGAATCGAAATCCATCATTTTAAGAGAGAGAGAGATGTCTGTGTTTGTATGAACAGCCGTACGGTTCTTCGCTTTTTTTCGTTCACCATATCTCAAGAAAGAATAAAGATATCGGCTTCGGATACATTTTATTTATAGATAGTAGTTTCATTACGTGCAGAAAGAGGCTCTGGACCTTTGGCGCCTCATTTGAGGGAAATTTGAAAAAAAAAGCTATCCAATTGGTCACAAAAGGTCAACTGGTTCCCGAAATTGGTCAGCCCTAGATAACTTGTAATCAATGCTTAAGATTTCTCAAGGTCGCTCAAGGTCACGCGTGATTTTTGGCACCTCATTTATGGAAAATTTGCAAAAAGTGTCACCATCCGAAAGATTTCTAGATCGTGAGAAAAGGTCAACTATTTTCAGTAATTGGTCGGCTATAGATTCTTTCTTACGATTTTTTAAAAAGTTTTTTTTTTTCAAGGTCACGAAATGCTTCATGACCTTGAAAAAAACTTTAAGAAAGCGTATAAGAGAATCTACATATAGCTGACCAATTACTGTAACTACCTGATCTTTTATATAGATCTAGAGATCTTTCAGATGGTACAAATTTCCCTAAAATGAGGTGCCAAAAATCGTTTTGACCTTTAAATTGTTTTTCAATTCATAAAATATTCATAACAAAAATCTATGGCTGACCAATTACTGAAAATAGTTGACCTTTTATCAGGATCTAGAAATCTTTCGGATGGTATACACTTTTTGCAAATTTCCCATAAATGAGGTGCCAAAAATTGCGCGTGACCTTAAGAGACCTTAAGAAAGCTTAAGCCTTGATTATAATGTTATCTAGGGCTGACCAATTTCTGGGACCAGTTGACCTTTTCTGACCAATTATTGACCAATTGGATGGTATTTTTTTTATCAAGTTTCCCTCATATGAGGTGCCAAAGGTCCGGAGCCTGTTTTCATTCGAAGATACACTTCCATTCATTTGAATAGGTTCAAAATTTTCGAGTGCGATTAACCGTTATAGCTCCGAATTGAGCGGACTAAATGAATTTTTGTAAATTGCATTAGAGAAAGCATACAATTTGAGAGCGACTAAGAAAACACACACTCTTAAAATTACCGTCATTACACGTTTTATTATCATTTCATTAAATTCATGTGCAAAACATAGCCCTTCTTTCGGTTGATTTGAATAGATACACCGCCTTCATCATCACTTTTGCTTTGAACTATAGTTGAAGGTCAGACCTTTTAAAGCTATTTTTGGGTTTTATATCATGGGTTCTTTGACATGACATACAAAAATTGATAAAATTGGACAATGGGTGGAGGAAAAGCTCTTGGCGTGGTTGAGTATGTAGGAATTTATCGTTTTCATGATCAAGGACAAACGGGACATCAAATTTCGGAAAAAATTAACAGAATCTCTTCTTTGATCTTTAATTATCTGAAAAATTAACTAAAAGATTGTATCGATATGAAAGGATGCACAAAACCTGCTACCTCCGCAAGTGAAAGAGGAAAAATTTTGAGGGTTGCGTCTAATTCGTTGATTTAAATGGCTGAACCAAGGGAAGAAGCTGGGTTCAGTACCAGTATTTCTGCAGTCGAGAGTGCAATTAATTGTTCTGTTTACCGAAAACGAATAAAATCAAATGAAACCACCCCTTAACGAAGTAAGCAAAAAAAAATCAAACCGATTTCAGCTTTGTAAGATTCATAAGACTTGAAAGAACAAGTGGCTTAAAGTCGACGCATCAAATTCGACGGAACAGATCGACTCAAATTGTATTTCTATGACTGCACGCTATTTTGTTAATTGTTACTCAACCATAGTCGTATCAATGCTTCAAAGATGTGAGGTTAAATTTCTTTTCATTGATCTTTCAAATAAGAACTTCTTTCAACTTAGTGTGGTGGTTTATTTTCTTTTTTTTCTTTTTCAGCATGCAGAACTTTTAATTAAGCTCTCGACTGTAGGAATATTGGAACTGAATTATTATATATAATATTAAAGGTTAAAGAAGAGATTCTGTTATTTTTTTCCGAAATTTGATGTCCCTTTTGTCCTTGATCATGAAAACTATAAATTCCTGCGTACTCGACCGCGCCAAGAGTTTTTCCTCCACCCATTGTCCTGTTTTTATCAATTTTTGTTTGTCATGTCAAAGAAACCACGATATAAAACCCAAAAATAGCTTTAGAAGGTCTGACCTTCAACTAAAGGGTCCGCCAAATAACTTTTTTTTTTTTGAAAATGCTACTACTACATGGAGTTTAGCTTCGGCTGTGTGGCACGTAGCGCCGTCCTGTTGAAACCAAATGTTGCCAATATCCTGCTCTTCAATTTTTGTGAACAATAATTCGTTCAACATGGCCCGTTAACGATCGCCATTGACTGTAACGGCCACTCGAAGAAAAATGACCCAATTATGCCTCTGGACCAAAATCCGCACCAAAAAGTGACTCGTTTTTGGTGTATCGGCTTTTCAATGGTGTGCGGGTTTTCTGTGCCCCAAATGCGACAATTTTGCTTGTTTACATACACGCTAAGATCAAAATGAGCCTCATCTGAAAAGATGATTTTTTTTTGGCAAAATCGGCATCTTCTCTAAGTCGATCGCAGGCCCACTTAGCGAAGCAGCCATTTGAATGAAATTATTTTCCATTATTAACCGGAAGGATTGTACTTTCAAATAAAAAAAAAATTTGAGAAAATATTCATTAGTTTTTTTTTTATAGCATTTTCAAAAAAAAAAAGTTATTTGGCGGACCCTTTAGTTCAAAGCAAAAGTGATGATGAAGGTGGTGTACCTATTCAAATCAACCAAAAAAAGGCTACGATTTGCACATGAATTTAAAGAAATGATAATAAAACGTGTAATGACGGCTATTTTACTGTGTGTGATTGTGTGTTTTCTTATTCGCTCTTAAACTGGATGCTTTCTTTAATGTCATTTACAAAAATTCATTTAGTCCGCTCAATTCGGAGTTATAACGGTTAATCGCACTCGAAAATTTTAAACCTATTCAAATGAACGGGAATGTATTTTGACGATTTCACTCCACTAAAAACGATGTGATTTTTAATTTTAGTTTTTCTTTTAGTTTTCTTTGAAAAAATAAATAAGTAAATATTAATTAAATAGTTAGGTATGATAAAAAATAGTTCATTCGTTTAATTAAAATGACGTGATGGTTAGAAAGAAGAGAAGTGTCCTTTTATAGGGAATTTAGTTACTTTTTTTTGTGCTTTATACAATTTGCTTCTAGTATTCATATTTTAAGGAGGTTAGAAATGTTCAATTAAATTTGTCAATTTTTGACACATAACTTTCTAAGGATACCAATACTGTCTTCCTAAGAAAAATTGGGCGTACCTAAGCGCCAAAAATTCAAAAATTAAGTTAATACCATAATTGGAACCATTAAAAAGTATATTATATTTGTGTAAGGCGTCAGAAATTGGAACAGCTTAAAAAAGACCTATATACCGTTATACGAGTACAAGAACATACAGCTCGAAATAACCTAATTGATGAAGCCCGTAAATCTGAAAGCCGAATTATCTATTCGCAGCTCAACCACAGCCTATCTAGCAAAAATTACTTTTGAGATGATTTAAGCTATCAGGAAATCTCACTCCTATTTAAGACTAGATGTGAGCTACTGCACTTAAACGGCATTCCATACAACGGCAGTTTCAATCAATTCTGCACTCTCTGTAATTTGATCGCGAAGGAAGACGTATTTCACTTTATAAGCATTTGCCTAGTTTTAAAACATGAAAGACTGGCACATTTCGGGAAAAAAACACTTACAATGATTGAAACCATCTACATTTTAAATGAAACAAATTGGAAATCCTTCTGCTCTTATGTAAAATCCATCCAAAAATTCAGAAATCTTATTATCACTGAGTTCTCATAGTAAAATTTTGTGATTGTAAACTAATAATAAACATAAATTTTTTGCCACTCGAGCTGACGGTTAAGCCAAAGCGCTTAAATTCATTTGTAACTCATACTATGTAATAAAAAATTGTATCTCAATAAATGAATTACTTACTTACTTACTTACTTACTTACATACTTATTTGTGTAAAGCTAAAAATTCATATTTCCAACTGCAAATGGCTAAAAATCACGAAAGCAAATTTCAATTCAGGTTTCAAGCAAGTTGCTTATGTGTCTTTACTACTTTACTAAGCCTAAAAGTAAAAGGTTCATCATAAGTCAATACCAAAACTACTATAACTTACACGCAAGAAGGAACATCATTTTTTCTAATAAAAACACGTTCTTTAAAATATTCAATTTTAGTCAATTTGAAGGCGAGAAAAGCAAAATTATTAAAAAGTATTTATGTATCTCAAAACTACTAAAATGGAGATAACACCCTTTTTCCTTATGACGGCAGTTAATTTTTTATATCTACTGCCGTGTTAGAAGAAAAAAACGTAGTATCTAAATTTTTGACATTTTTAGATAAACGCGTTTTTTCTGTTTTATCCCTAACATTTATTTTCGTTTTTACTTGCGATATATGGCAAGTTATGCATCATGGAAGAATACGATAAAAGTTGGTCTCACAATTTTTTTTTTTTTGTGCCCCACATGTTTTTTAAATTCTTTTGAAACTCAACTCGTAAGAATTCTTTAACACCCTCTAAAATATTTTAAGGACAAATTTAACTTTTATCTAAAAATTACAGTATTTTCCATGCAAAAGTTAAGAACCGTTAAGGACAATATTTTTTTTCTCATAAAAACTGCTCATACAATTTTGATTCTAATTTTTCTGTATGCTAAAAAAAGTGCGATCTGCTACCAAAAATTATAAAATTTGGGCGACGAAAATCGATAATAGGTGCGTTTTATTGGTATTTATAGCTAGCGCAGCAATGCAAGCACCAATAAAACGCTATACTCACTTTTATATTCACTTTGTATTTTTTCTGAAGGTTGGCACACATGCCACTTAATGTCAAAACTATTCGCCATTAAAAATTCGAACAAATCTTTACATAAAAGCAAAGGCTACCAACCTTCAAGTAATGAATATTTGTTTATAACTTAGTTCAGCGGCGCCTTAGTTTCAACTTTACGAAACTTTATCTCAACTTTTATATTCACTTTTATACTGCCTTATTTATCAACACTTTTGGGGTTTTTGTTGTTTACCGAGGGAAATTTTACTATGCTAGCTATAGTTTATTCCAATAAAACACGCCTAATGTTAAATACAAGCATTTTTTTACTATGGGAGGGGGCTATCTCGCCCCGTTTAGGAGGTAGAGGTGATTTAAAAAAAAGACTTGAAAAACAAATATTAAAAAAAACAACGACAATACTTTAGCCATTTTTAGAGTTTTCGAGAATATCGAGAAAAACTTCTATCTCCAAAATGAAAATTTTTTTTAAACTTTTTTGTTTGCAGGACTGTTTGAATTGGGATTCCTCACAGTTTAAGTATAGGAGTCGTAATCTGAGAGTTATAGTTTTCGAGTGCTTTCAAAAAGAAATATGGATATACAATACATATGTAATATGTTTTGAAAATTACCTCCGGATTTCAGACTAAAACAAAAAAGTGTTGGAATTGAAAACTTGAAAAACTTAATTTTTATTTAAGTAGCAAGTAAAACAATTTTGGTAAGAGGCACTGTTAGCAGAATTTTTAATTTTTAATTTGCTTAGGGTCGAATTTCATTAAAAACTGATAAAGATTTTCACATTAGATCGTCATTGTTCAGTATGTGCCCAAAACTACTACATAACTTCCTCTATATTTTTGTAGAACTTAAGTTCTTCGATGGACCTCCTCTCCATTGTTCTTGTTAAGCAAATTAAACAGCATTTCCTCTTTGCACTTTCACCTATATATTTAACGGATCCATCCTTGAATTATGTTTTTACTAGCGATATAGATACTATAAGGCATGTTTTGGACTCGTGCAAGAACAAAATTTGAGATAACAATCAAACATGATAAATAACGATGATAGGGAGCACCAAAAAAGTGGGTGGCACAATTCTGTCTGTCTGTCTGTCTGTTCGTCTACAGCCTAAACGGCTCGATCAATTTTCTTCAAACTTGGTACATAGTGGGCTTTGGTGATTATTCCCACACGTTTTTTTCATTTTTTTAGAACTAAAAATAACGGTACCAGCCAAACGATTTTTTTTAGCAATTTTACATAATAGTATTTTTTTTCAAAAATGGCTCGACAACTTTTTTTAAAAAAAATTCAATAATTTTTTTTTTCAAATTTTGTTTTTATACACACATAAATATATACTTTAGATTTGCATACCAAAATTTGTTCTTAATTTTTTTTTTTAAATTTTAGATAGGTATAAAAAATTAATTTTTGTAAAAAACCGCTCCAACGATTAAAATTTTTTTTTCCATACAATCATATTCAATCAAGAATTATGATGGCATTCTTTATATCCACCTCCAACTGTCAAGGGAGTTGTTTTAGCCAATTTAAATGCCGTATTTCATGCTTCTCTACATTTTTCTCTCATAAAATTCCATGTTTTTATATACAATTTTCTTAAATACAGTGTCATAAGAGCAAGTACGTGCGACCCATTCGTGCATTTTATTTTATTATGTCAAAGTTATGTCAAAGTTCTAGTCTAATGAAATTCTTGGTAGCCAGCAATTTATGGACTCGAGGAAAACAATAGGGCTACTGTGCGCAAAAAACAGCCTCAATTATGTGAAAGCGTGATGTTTAATACCATCAAAAGAATCGACATTTGTAGCCATTATAAACCGCAGGTTTGTACTTTAAATGTACCTACAAACAAATATCACAAACTTTGTAAACAAAAATTTGTTTTTTGACAGATCTAAAATACAACATTCTACTGCGGAAAACCCCATTGTCTAAGATGTGTATTTGTATTCAAAAATTCCATGTGTTCAAGACAAATTTTTTAAATTATATTTACTAACGGTTTTAATTCTAGGTTATGACAAATTAAATTATTTCTCCAGGCTTCTTGAGCGTGAGAATTTTTGTAAAAAAATCCAAGATACGTATCTCTTTCTGAAAAATTTTATTCGCAATATAATTTCAACTTTTTGAAATTTTTATACAAATAATGGATAACCTTGCAAATGGTTATAGCAGCAGCAGGCCTTCAGACCTTTTCAGAAAAAGTATTAAGAAAATATTTTTCTAGTTGTTACTATATAATTATGATGATTTTTCAAAAATCATGCGCGCCCACAGAATTTGTGACAGTGACCATCTAATGACTGAGCTGAACCTAGTCGACAGTTCTAAGAGCAAATGGCTACTCCAAAAGGCAAAGAACGTGGAAGCCAGTGGTGTCACGGGAAAGGGACGAAAGCAATCTAGACAAAAAAGCTTTCTTACCAGCGGGAGAAGTCGGCAATTTGTGAGCACATCTTGGACAATCCAGATGAACACCACTGGATCCATTTTGACCAAGCCAAGGTTTTAGCTCAAGAAACTCACTACAACCCACGTCTGGTACGGGAGGCGATTGAAATAAAACGCAACCAAAATTTCAATCGAGATGACAGTTTTAAGCTTTCACGTTCTTGGGATCCCGTCATTAACACCTTACCGGCATCCCAGTTCAAACTTAAAACACCCTCCGATGTAGTGAGCATTGTTTGCTCCCAACAACCTGCACCTCAACAACAACAACAACATCATCATGAGATAGAACCACCTACGCACAGCTACAACCTGCGTAGTCAATCTTATACATCATAACATCTCAAGAGCAGTTTCCCGGTGACCACGCTCAATGCAATTTGATGCGAAACGTTTGGGGTGAGTAATTTGCATATTTTTCCTTAAAAATGTTGTACGAATTCGATATATAAAAAATTATATTTAAAAAAAAAACCACTCCAACTATTTTAATTTTTGTGTCCATACAATCACATTCAATTAAGAATTAAAATTACCTCAAACTATCAAAAGAGTTTTTCTAGCCCATTTAAATATCGTATTTTATGCTTTAATACATTTTTCTCACATAATTTCCATGTCTTTATAATACAATTTTCTTAAGCCCTCATCCTCTTGAACATAAGAGCGAGTACGAGCGAGCTAGTCGTGCATTTTATTTTTATTCGAATTTGACTTCATAAAGCTTTCTTACATTCTTTAATATAAAAAAATTCATGAAGGTAATAGATTTAGTAAACCTTAGTATGCGAAATAAAAAAAAATTGCATTAAATTAAAACCAAAAGAACGTTAATCAAGTCCCTATTATGATTTATTTTAATAATAAATAAGTCAATCTATGCAAACGAAAATAAAAAAATATAAAAAAGAAAATATATACATAAATTTAGTACTTTTAAAAAGTTTTTTGTTAAAAAACTTAGACTTTACAAATCTTCAATCCTATAAAAGTAAAGTATACCTAACCCTGAAAAAGAAGAGTAAGTTCGTGACAATGAGATGCGGGTTTCTGTATATGTACATTCGCACAATATAAACTTATTAAAGATGTGGGAATTTCGCTTACACCCTGTAAAAACTTTGATCGAAGATTTTAAAAGGAAATTGAAATTCCCCAAATCAGTTTACGCTAAACACGTCTGAGTTGGCAATAGTGAATGAGTTCCTTTACATTAATGAATGGTTGTATATGTACTTACCACCAAGCACCCCAACCATGTATCCATTGGAAGAGGAATTATTGCGACCACCCTTTTTACCCATGGCTTCTTCCAGAATTTGCATACGGGAGGAAAAGGGATCCGGCTTAACTGGGCCCTCATACAGATCCATATCGTCGTGATTTTTAAATAGATTGTGTCGGGCGATGGCGTCCTCCATTCCGGTTCGTAACAGCTCTGGAATGAGTCGTAACCAAATCGAAAGTTGATGGGCTCGAAAATGGTTCTTTATACGTGGTTTCATTCCTGTGGAAAGAACGACAAGATTTCAACACGGTTAGATTATTATTTTGTACTTGTATTTGTATTTGCTTATGATGGTTGACATGTGTGATTTTTAGATTGTTGATGAAGTTCAATGAGCTGTGTATTGGAAAAGTTTCTATGGATGTATGCGTGTGTTGCTTACCAATTTCCAAGTACTTCTGGTGGAGTGGATCATAGCTCTCCCAATTGATACTGCGGAATCTATTTCGCTCCTTTGATGCTGGCAATACAGAGTCCTGTCGATGAAGTTCATTCGGATTTCTGTTTATGGAATTGATAGAATCAAAGGAAATGCTTTCAATGATTACAATTTATGTTTGTGTAGGAGGAATAACAGAATTTCAAAGGACGAGCGATGAACGATGGGTTGTATCGATTTTTCGTTTTTTGTTCTTCGATCTTTTAGCACAAAAAAACTTGTTACATGTGATAATAAGATGCCGAGCGGGTGTGTTTGGGGGGGAGGGGGGGTTTTCAAAAGACTTTGATGATGCCAATCTAATGATTAATATCCTTACTACTGTGTGTTTTTTTGTATTTACTCTATCTATCTCTATGCGAAGGGTTTTGATTAAATTTCTTCATCTTCTAAATATAAAAGTTTTCTTTTTTACTTATAGATAAATTACTTCTAATTATTGTTCTTATTTATAGAATAAAGCAAGTAGAACTATAAACAGAAAAGAAAAACTTTGCTGAAGAAAACCCTGCAACTCACTCCCGAAAAGTAATTAAGCTTAGAAAAAACCAAGATCTATAGTAAACAAAATATTAAGGAATAAAGGAGAAACTGTGAGTTTTCGTTTTGATATTTGAACATCTTCGTAATCAATATCAATATCTTTTCAATAGCCCACAGACGAAGAACTTTTTAATTTCTTAATTTGTTGAATGAAAAAAAAAATATGTATTTCTTCTCTCTTTTATCGCATAAGAGCCATTTCCAAAAGATGAGTCTAAAAATGTACGCACAGAGCCCTACTGATGATAATGAAGACCATTTTAGAGAAGAGTTTTAAGACCTTCTATACGGAATCCATCCCCCAATCGAGTAGGCGATGACACCTCGTTCTATTTGATCGGGAAACTGGTTTCTTAGGAAGGGCCACCCGTGGTCGAAAAGTCGAAGTGAATCAGGATGCGAGGGGGCCTCGAGCTGTATCTTTTCCTACACATCAAGTGCTTAAAATACGTTCAAGTTGATAGCGGCGGGATACTGATCTTGGCTTTATGTCATGATGACTTGCTAAACTTCAAGGAATCAAGAAAAGAATTGCAACATTTAGCCCATGGCCCATCAGATTGGAGGTTAGTGCGATGGGCTAACGACCCGACCGCAGTAAAAAAAAACATTGCTATGAGAGATAAGCGTGAAACCTCGGATAACGACCCCCAAATGGGATTCAGACCAGGAACCGGAACGAAAATGGACTATGACCAAAGAGTATGCACATGGTATGTAAGGACACTCCATAGGCCAGGTGCTACTCAAATACTTGAAACTGTCCTCTTGCGGTACAAGGCAGATATTGCCGCGATCCAGGAAATACGATGGATAGGATCAGGAATAACGAAAAGAAAAGATTGCGACATTTATTACAGCTGTCATCAAAGAGTGCACATGCTAGGATGCGGATTTGTCGTGATAAATCGACTCAGATCGAAAGTCGTCGATTTCAAGCCGATTAGAGATCGCCTGGCTGTGATTCGCATCAAAGCTATCTTCCAAAACATCAGCCTAATATGTGCACATGCCTATACCGATGAAGCTGAGGAGGAGTTTTACGACCTCTTGGACGGAGCCTACGGAGCCTGTCAAGAGTACGATGTCTCAGTCGTGCTTGGAGACTTCAATGCTAAAGTCGGAAAGGAAAATATGTTTGGCTGATCAGTTGGAAGGCACAGCCTCCACGAAACGACAACAGATAACGGCTTCCGACTAATCGACTTTGATGCAGCTCATAATACGGTGATAAGTAGCACTAGGTTCCCCATTAGGTGAAGGATACACACAGCAACCTGGCGATCTCCAGATGGTCAAACCGCCAACCAAATCGACCACGTGCTAATTGGCCCAAGGTAAGCATCGAACATCTTGGACGCACGAACTTTCTGAGGTGCAAACGTGGACTCTGAGCACTTTCTTGTTTTGGCAAAGTTCAGAGCCCGACTGTCAAACGAAAAGAAAACGAAGACCACCCAAAGGAAGAAATTCAACTTTGAATGCCTTGGCATATCTGAGAAAGTTAGAGACTACAGTGAGTAATTGACAGGGAAACTCTCTGCCGTACACCCAGCCGCAAGCGTCAACAACTTGTGGAACCAGTATCGCAACATCATTAAGGATACCACCATAGGCTATCAACCAACCAGAAAAAAGAACCCATTAGGCTATTGATTCCGTCCTAAAAAACAGGGCAATAAGGAAGTAAGACGTTCATGGAATTTTATTGTCACAATCTTCAAATGGGTCATTGAAGAAGAGATACCCGCGGAGTGCTTTTATTTTAGAGGGTGCTTTTTGGAGAGGGGGGGTGCAAAAGCATCCTTTTTGTTTTTTTTGCATATAACTCGAGAACGAAAGCAAAATTTCGAGATAGCTCTCAAAACTTTTTTTGTAGAGAATAAAGTTTGAAAAAAAAAATTAAAAAAAATTTTTAGTTGTGAAAAATCGCATTTTTTTTTTTTTTTTTTTACTTATTTGCTTATAACTTTTTTATCAGCAGAGATAGGTATAGGCATTGCTCCATATAAAAGAAAGATAATTAAATTTCCTGTAAAATGAATTATTCAAAAAACGGGTTGGATAAAAATCGACCGAGAAATAGTCGTTCAAACTAGGCTGTTGTTAAGTTTTTAAAGCTTTTTAAATGGCATTTTTGGCTATTATGATGGACTTGTTAGATTATATACTCAAACTGGGTGTATTAGGGAGTCATGACCAGTCAAGTCAAAAATAAAAGTAAGGTTTAAAATTTTTCGCAGTTTTAGGGCTGCCATCTCATTTTTTAAAAATTTAAAATAATTGTCAAAATCAACACACTTGATTTTACAAAGCTGGGTTTTGAGCATATGTTAGCGTATACCTTCTCGAACATGAAACAAACATAGTGTTAGACTAGTTTTACGGTTGTAGGTCCTTGCCAGACCAGCTCAATAACTTTTTTTTTTATTTTGGAACACCTCCTCTGGCACTATTTTGTTCATATAACCAAAGGCATAAACTACCAAATACACCGGTTTATGAAAGTAGATTTGTTAGGTTTGAAAATTATATAAAAATTATATAAAAATTAAAAAACAAAAGAAAAATCACCTACTTTATAATATTAAGGGCCGTCGGGCATGCATTTTCGAAGCCAAACTCACCTGGCACAATTTTGTCTCTATTTAAGGAGACATTAGCTTACATATATATTGAAAACCCGGCTTTGTAAAACAAAGTTTGACAGTTATTTGAAATAAAAAAAAAGTAATTTTTTATAATACCTACTTTGAAAATTTTGAGCTCGTCTGGCAAGGACTTTCAACCGTGAAACTTGTCAGGAACAGGAACTATTTCTGTTTTCATGTTCGAGAAGGTATAAGCTAAGTATAAGTGTTCAAAACCCGACTTTGTAAGAGCAAGTGTGTTGGTTTTGGCAATTATTCTAAATTTTAAAAAAAATTGGATGGCAGCCCTAAAACTGTGAAAAATTTTAAATTTAATTTTATTTTCGACTTAACTGGTCATGGGTCACTTATACACCCAGTTTAAGCGTATAATCTAACAAGTCCATCAAAATAGCCAAAAATGCCACTCATAAAGCTTTAAAAACTTAAAATCAGCCTATAGTTTGAATTGAACGACAATTTCTCGCTCGATTTTTATCCAACCCGTTTTTTTAAATTTATTTAAAACAAAAATTTAATTATCTTTCTTTTAAATGAAGCAATGCCTATACCTATCTGTGCTGGTAAGAAAGTTATAAGCAAATACGTTAAAAAATAAATGCGATTTTTCATATTCTTTTGCAATGATTTTCTTAAAATTTAGCTAACTAAAAATTTTGTAATTTTGTTTTTCAAAAATCCATTTTGATGGTAAATTTTATTCTCTAAAAAAGGTTTTGAGAAATATCTCGACATTTTGCTTCGTTTTCGAGTTTTATGCAAAAACCAAAAAGGGTGCTTTTGCACCCCCCTCTAAAAAATCCACCCTCCAATTTAATAGAACTCCGCGGTTTTCTCAACTTCAATAACCTCTTTGATTAGTTTTACAATAAAATCCTATGAACGTCTTAGTTCCTTATTATATGACTTAATCAATAGCCTACACGGTATTATAATGAATGCACGGTATTGAAGTAGGAGTCAGAAAATGCACAAATGGAAATGCTGCTACGGAAAATAAAAGGAGCAAGAGAGGAGTACCGTGGAAAGAGAAGGAAAGAGAAAAAACCGTCCACAGAAAGGAAAGAGCATCCGCAGCCTCTCAGCTTAGGTATGTCGAGGAATCTAGCACCGCCACCAAAACCAGCTGGGTCTACAAATCAGCCAAGCAACTGACATCTGGGTATAGAATCGGTACGCAAACTCTTCGAAACAGCGAAGGGAACCTTACCAAAGCAAAGGGAATTGTAATTGTAGACGTGTTTAAGCAGCATTTCCAGCAACTGCTTAGTGGGCATTATGTACACGAAGCGATGAGAGAACAAAGAAGCATAATACCAGTCAGTGCCAGTCCCAGTGCCCAGTTCTGAAGAGGATAAAAATCCATCCACAAGCTCAAGAACAACAAATCCTCCCACTCGGAGGGCCTACCTGCGGAACTCTTAAAGTATGGAGGAGATGTCCTGGTAGGGTGCATGCACCAGCCCATCAACCAAGTGTGGCAGGAGGAAAGTTTGCCCGACGACGACTGCACACATAGCTCCATATGCCCAATCAACAAAAAAGCGATGCTATGTCCTGCAAAAACTACTGAGGCATATCCCTGACTAATGTTGCCTACAAGATCCTATCCAACGTACCTTGTGAGTGCCTAAAGCCTTTCTTCATTACTATTATCGGCACGTACCAGCGTTGCTTCAGGTCAGGCAGATAAAAGATAGACCAAATCTTCACATTGAGGCAAATCGTGGAAAAGAACAACGAATTTCAAGTCAAGACCCAGCATCGACTTCAAAGCCGAATATGATAGCATATCTCGCTAAAAGCTTCAATTGGCGATGTCGGAACTTGGAATCCCGAGAAAACTGATTCAGCTTCCACATTAAGTTACAAAATACACGGTGTAACGTGCAAATAGGTGATAGAGCTCAGCCGAGCTAATCCAGGCGTGCACAGGGTTTTGACAAGGAGATGCGCTATCATGTCATTTTTTCAACTTGCGCAAAAGTGGTGTTAACATGGAAGGCACTATCTTCAACAGATCTTCTCAACTGCTTGGCTATGCAGACGACATCGACATCATCGGGTGCTCCAAGCGAGCTGGTACTTGAAGCATTCACAGGCGCAGCTATGGATGAACAGGCGAAACGCGTGGGTCTTGAGGTCAATGAGGACAAAACAAAGTATATGCTATCAGCAAACAAAGCCTCATCTGTCCATCGCCTATCACTGTTGGTAGAAGTAACTTCGAGGTAGTCAAGGAGATCACCTTCCTCGGAACACACATCAATTCCATGAACGACACCTTAGTGGAAATCCGACGAGAAGATTAAATCGTGAATTGTACGAGTTTTACCAAGATGTGGATGTAGTCCAAGATGCCAAAACATATCGACTTCACTGTCTCGGCAACATCGAGCGAATGAACAACTACGCTTCAGTTAAGAAAATCTTCGTATCCAAGCCCCCAGGTTCGAGTTCGAGACGACCAGTAAGACTGAACCTTCGCTTCAGGGACCATAGACGGTTACAGACGCAAGAGCGCTTGGTCTCGACGATAGGAGGGAGCTTGCTAGGGATCGCAACCAATAGAAGACCGCAATATCTCAGACAGAGACCCTCCATAGATCGGGAGCCGGATAAGTAATTAAATATTTCTTAAACGATCTAGCAGAAATCTCGAAGTCAACGGACGGCCTCCAAATGGCTTGATGCTCCGTTGGATAGTGACATGTCTTTCAAAAGAAATTTTCAAAAAATGCATATGAAATTATGGCTCCAACGTCGAAAGTTCTGTGGACTCATAATCAGTGTATCAGTATCAGACAAAAAAAAATCAAAAAGTTAAATTCAATACCTATTGATATTTTCACTTTATGCTAGAAAAAATAGTTGTTTACTTTCATTAATTTTCCTTCGAATTACGCTTTTTGTAGTAAAAAAAACTTGCTATTTAATTTTTCTCGAAATCAATCCAAGTGGACTTAAGCAGTTTTTCCCCTGGACCCTTATATTTATAAAATAAAAAACAAAAAAAATATTTAATACTATCATCAGCTAATTAAAGCTAGGGACCAAGCTGGCTCGATGAAGCTATTGTTGATTAAAGTAGGTACATATGGGGTCACAGAACACTACAAGTATATCATTTCTTTAACTTCATTGCATTCATTGGATTTGAGTTTGCAATCACAAAATCATAGATAAAAATCTCCTTCAATAAGTTGAAAAAAAATTCCTGTCAAACAAAGTAAGCGATTACAAAACCCCCAGTAGATACCAATAAGCTTTTCAGTTCATCCAAGTGATGTATAAAAATGAAAAATAAATAAAATGAAACCAAAAGGATTCTCATGTCTTGTCCACATGTAATTCCATATAAATGCCTTGAATTTATAACGATCAAATAAAATCAACCTATATCATACTATGATTAGCAAAAACACTATAGGTATACCGAAGGTTTATCGGTATAAAACTGTCCCCCCTTTCTACCATTAACTTCTTCGAACACATAGACACAAACAAGAAGGACAAAATGAAAGGACAAAATACGATCTCTTCTTAATGTAATTCCGAAAAATAAATCACTTTTAAATCTCTTTATTAACTATGAGACATTTTGCAATCGAAGGATCTTTTTGTTCGTCCTGATGGAACGACCGACACGATGCGATGGTGAAGTTCTAAAGTATAAAAGTGAAAGAAGCAAAAACCCTCTAAGAGCCACATAGCACACTCTCACACACACACACACTCAAACATAATTCTTAATTTCTTTCAGACCAAGACCACCCACTCCTCCAGGGCTCCAAGTAGGTACCTACTTTTTGTCCAATGTCCTAATTTCATCAGAGTGCAGAGCACTTATCACAAAACCCATAAATTTCATCTGTCCAATTAACTCACCCAGTGCGAGCAAAGTTCGTCCAAAAAATAATAACTGCTTCGGACAATGCTATCTCGGACTTGGTATAGTTGGTCGGGAAATGGCTAAAACCATCTACTAGTGGTGCTCCGAATATGTACGGCAGATCCTCCCCGTGGACGGTGCCCATACGTTGCGGATAGTCGCCGTCCTTTGTCTGATAATCGAACACATAGAAATAGCATCTGGTGCCCGCACTGGTGGATGACGATGACGACGGCGACGAACCTGACTTGTCTTGACTAATGCCACCGTTTCCACTGCCACCCCCTGGGGGTGTATTGGCCAGCATATCACCAGTGCGGATAATTGGTGCCACAAATTGAGCATCCGAGAGTGCAGCGACTGCGGTGTCTCTGGTATTGATTGGATGCTGTGATGTTCTGTCCCAGTCAGTGTACTCGTTGACAATCTAACTCCACGATGTCCATTCAATTCAATAGAGACCGGAAAAGATAGACAAAAAAAACACAAAAATGAAAGAAAAAAATGTTTATTCAGTTTTCAGTTTGAGTTCATAAAGAATTTATGTTTCATTTTTTTTTGTCTACTTCCAAATAAAAGTCACCAGAGCGCATATAACTATTTTTTTTTCATTTTTTTTTGTGAAGAGCTTTTATTGCTGATTTTGAATTCGATTGCAACAAATCATTTTTCGATGAATGCAATATACTCAAGTCCTGGGGGGTTGATATGACATATTCAGGGCCTTTTCGTCGTTGATTTAAAATTGAGAGGGGAGTTTTTGATGACGAAAAATATTTCGGACAACAGAAGAGAAATATGTAAATATATAAAAATATTGTTTATCTTCTTTATATACATACATAAGTTATATCAACAGATGGTAGCTTTCGCAGAGAGTTATTTTGCGAAATTAAGTTGGAGCGGAGGATGTAATGTTTTTATAGATAGCCAAAGACAGGCACGAGTTGAGTCCCTTACTTTGACAATTACTCACTTTAGCGTGGCCATGGGCGGGTCGATGGCTTGCTTTCAAGCAATGATGATTTCCTTTTCCTTCTATGCTTTGACTTTATGAAAATATGTTTTTTTTTCTTCTTGTATGGATATTCAGTTTGGGAGAATTTCTGATACAAAATAAAGCGAAAAAGAAAGAAACAAGTTAGAAAGCCAACACAAAAAGAAAAAAAAAATAGAACAAATTCTATTTTTACAAGGAGTTGATTCATAAATTCCTTGTCGTAAATGAGGTTGGATTTTTATATTGAATAAAATTTCATCGATGATAAAAGTTCTATCAGAGTGCCAAAGAAATGTCGTCGTTACTGCATGGTGAAATTAATAAGAAAAAAAAAGAAGACAATTCTGGTAAATTTTAATGAAAAACATAAATTTGTATTACTTTTTATGTATTAACATACATCTTATATATTGCTAGGAGAGTTTTATAAAAAAAAAACAAGCTTTCCAGGACACAAACGAAGGATAATACCTCTTTCATCTTGCCCTTTTTCACATAAACTGAAAGTAGTTGCAATAACTATACAGAAAAAATCTCCTTATTTCGAAGGGGTCTTAAAGATAACTGAAAAAAATTCATAGGATGATAGCTCATCAGATAACAAAAATTATGAATAGTAAAACTCACTTATAGACATGGTGCATCGCTTTGAACAATTCACCTAGACCGATGGGAACACGGCAAGAATTTGGAGTCTTCTTGCATTTTTTTTTTTGGATTTATATCTATTCCGAATTTGATGAAAGAGAAAATGATAAAGAACTGCAACAAAAAAAAGCTGACAGAATGGCAGAAAGCTGGATTTTAGTACATAGCATTCCCATTGCATTCTCAGGAAACTGTAAGAAGTCCCCATGGATATGAACGCCCTTACAATTTACAGGTGGTCAAAGGGTTATGGATTTTGTTCCTGTATAAAATGCACTCTTTTCACCACCTTTGAGGTTTTGAGTTTTTTTTATTTCAAAATTTTGAGTTTGAAAAACAATTCTTCAAAAACTCACTCTGAAACATTGGCATCTCATACATGAGAAATTTGAAAAAAGAAAATGCGATATTATTGGTCAGAAAAAATCAACTAGTCGTAGGAATCGGTCTGCCCTGGATAACTTGTAATCTAGGCTTAAGATTTCTCAAGATCACGTGTGATTTTTGACACCTTCTTTGATCGAAATTTACAAAAAATGTATACTATCCGAAAGATGTCTAGATCGGCGGCGTAGCGGCACAACGCCCGAAGACAGATCGTCCAATTCGCAAAATGACACAACACCATAAAACCCTTCGAAGAAATTTTTGTTGTATTTGTAATTTGGGTTATTTGTCATAAAATTTGGGCTTTATGTCATAACCCCAACAAAAACAAAATTTTTTGTTGGGCTTTTTGTCATACATATTTAAAGACGTGTGTGAAAGGTACATATTCTGACAATCACCCCAAATACAGAATCCGACGAATGACCTGCGGAGGGAGTCTGGCTCTATTTTGACGTTTGGCTCATATTAAAAATGTCAATATTGAGTTTGATTCCCTCCGCAGCTCATACGTCGGATTCTCTAATCGGGGTGAGGGGAGAAATACTCCACGGGGACATCGTGAACAGAAAACCCGTCCCGTGTCGCGGTGCGACACGGTGCGACGTGAGGTTCGACGTGGCGCTCCCCGCCCCCATTCGCCGCGATCACTCACCAATCTTCGAAGAGTCCTAAAGATTATATATTTTCAATTTAATCAATATTGTGTGCTTACGATGCTTATACACATATGCACTATCCAATTTATTACAGCAATCAAACAGCTTCGAGAAACTTTGTGTACTCGAAGATGAAAAGAAATCTGGAAATCTTGCGTCACAAGTTTTTTTGAAATCACCCCAGCCACCCTTATTAGTAATCGAAGCGTTCCAAAATCAAAATGTTTGGGAAAACTATGGCCAGAGTAGACATGACAATCCTCGACCATTTAACAAAGCATGCAGATCTGAGCCAGGCTTTGCTTATTGTGTTTTTGCTTCGTGTGCAATTGCAAGTCCAGGCAATAGCTGATGGTAAGGAAGATTGTCAATGTCCAGTCCATATTGTAGACGAAATATTGCAAGCATATTTGTAATTATTTATCGAAATAAAATTTATAAATTTAAATTTGGGCGTTATGTCATCATGTACAAATTTTGAAAAAAAAAAATTTGGGCTTTGTGTCACACTCTTGGGCGCTATGTGGCATTTATTTGGGCGCAATGACACATTATTTTGGGCGTTGTGTCATTATGAAAGAACACCCAAATATTTGGGCGATATGTCATTTTGCGATTTGAGCGATCTGTGTTTGGGCGTTGTGTTATGATAACGCGCGAGTTATAGAATTACTTCCCAACTCAAATAATAATAAAAGCATACCAAGCATATTTGCTTGAATCGACACCATTAGGATGTCATAAAGACTTTTTATAAACTTAACCTGACCGTCAGTGAAGTATCTCCTACAGAACTTCCAGACATAAATAAAAATATCAACAATGAACGTAGTACAAGTAACGGATCTCTGATCCTTGAAGTTCAAAAAATATAATTTTCTGGGACTCGGCACTGTCCCAATTAAACACACGAATTCAGTTTTGTATAATAGTATAATATATTTGGTGCGACCGCACTCTACAAAGTTAACAATAAGAATAATCATATCTCAATAGTAAATACATTTTGTTTCTTAGTCTAATTATGCTGACCAGCAGTTCCCATACAGACCGAGTGCAAAGGTGTTTGCTCGGCTCGAGTTTCCCGGTGGGAAACAATCCAAAGTGCGAAGCGGATGCCCGTGTGCATCGTCGACACTTTTTTTATGGTTGGGTCAATGCCTGACCGTGATAACTGCCGCCTCTTCAAATATCTGCGTCCCGCAGATTGCTTGCTGGATGGGGGCAACAACCTGAGCTTTCGTAGATGTCATTGGCCCTTGGGGTAGGTCTAGGTGCTGGTGTCTGTTTCCGACGGAATGAGAATCGAAGCTCCGGGATGTTGGCTTTCCCATAGATCTTCTTCCATAATACACAGATTATAGCTACGATTGATACAACTAAACAGATTTCTGTAAGAATAGAGGAATTAAGGTTCTTTTTAATGATTTTTATAAGTTCGATGTTCTTCATGCTAAGATCATGCACGTATTCCAAGTTTGGTTTAATCTTGTTGACCGTTATGTTCGCCAGGACTGGTGGAAGCGCTTGGGGACTTAACACTGTCTTACTGTAATATGTCTTCTCTTTTATATGGACCATCTCGTTGTCTAGCTGGATCAGGTAGGTACCTTCTAGAGGAATAGAGGAATTTTTATTAAAAATAGACCCATTAAAATTCGTAAGGAAAACTGTATTTTCTCCTATCATTTCTATTATTTCTTCATCTGTCGTTTTGTAATTACATGATGCATTGCCACCCTTAAGAAGTCTGGACATGCAAGAGTTTTCGGGGAGCTTTTTAAGAATGTTTTCTTCACACACGGAGGTGTTACCTATATTAACACAATCTCCATTTAAACCGTAGGTTACGTCATGGCTTAGTAAAAGTCTGGAGTAGTCTAAGTCAATTTGTCTGTTGTTTCTAACTGCTGCACGAACGGTGACTAGGTGATGTACCTTAGGGTCAATTTTTGGTAAAGATAATACGTAAAGTAGCAATGTGCCATTACAGTATATTGAAGGTCGTCCGTATTCGACAGCTTCTACAACATTTTGGTAAGGTAGCGTTTCAAGTTCGTTCACTATAGCAGCGGTTCCCAAACTTTTTAAGCTGTGGAACCCTAAACAATGCCCAAATATATTTCGGAACCCCATCCAGACAATAGCAACAAATGAAAAACAACACATTTCAAAATCAATTTTTTATTTAGTGTGAAGAATGAATCTGTTTCATTGTTTGATTTATAATTGTTTTAAAATTAGCTTCTACATAATGTCCGAAAGTTATATTCGCATATCTGGGGCAGCGTCCAGTATCGATATGTGTTTAGTTTTCGTGTAAGTTTATGCTGAAAATGTAGCAAATTTAATATATGTAGCTTTCTTGGCAAGCTCAGGGAATTCATTCTTAGTACCAATCCAAAATTCGTTTAATGATACAGAATCAAATACTAACTTTGCAGGGACTCGTATTCCTGTACACTCAGGGTCATATGCTTGCTGGTTTTCATTAGAAATGGATTTTGTATCCACTCAATATCAGTATTTGTATCTGAAAAGTAATCCAGCATGGATCTCTCGAGACTAACCAAATGGAGAGCAATAACATTGCTGATATCTGCTCTGAGTTCAAGCATGTTTTCTTGCAAGAATTCATGTAAAACTAGGAAACACTCAAAATTGTTCTTAGCCAGAAATTAATTTTTCTTTTCAAAACTGCCAGTCTGTGTCTAGCAAAAAATACTGTAATTGATTTTTCCTGCAGAGCTGTAGCAGTTTCGTTGATTTTCTCGAAAATTTCTGCTAATTTCGTAATCCATTGCTCATCATGCAATACATCAAAGAGGTTTGCAGTTGAAGCCATATTTTTTTCCAGTTTGAACACATTCAACTCATCACGAAGTTGAAATAACCTGGATATAGCTTTAATTCTGGAAAGCCATCGGATTTTAGTATGAAGAAAACGCAATTCGTACTGACTGCCCTGCCCATATCTTTACACACTAATTTAAACAATCTCGATTAGAGAGGACGACTTAACAAAATTTACTATTTTCACAGCTTCACCGAGATCTTTTTTTTACATCACTTGGCATTTTTTTCATGACAAGTGCATAACGGTGGAAATACAATGACTGCTGGTACTTCTAGGAGCAATGTTTTTATTTTTTGAAACAACCCCTTTAACCTTTCCCAACATTGCTGCTGCTGCGCCGCTGCATACAGGGTGTCCCGGACCTGAGTGGAAGTATTTAAGGGGGTGGTTCTTGGGGTTATTCTAAGAACAAAATTGTATAAGGGAAATTTGTATCTCCTCTCCCTGACTTAAAATGCAAAAAAAAAGATTAAAAATCAACGAAAATACATCTAATAATGTGCTGTAATTTTTAATATTTCATTCTTGTATTTGGTTTTTAAATCAAGTTGTTTAAGCGAATAATTTTTGAGAAATAAAATTTCAAAGTCAAAATTTAAAAAAAAAATGTGATTTTTTTTCTTAAGTCGATATTTTTCAAAATTTTACGTAATAAAGTGCTTATTTCGTGTTATTATTATTTTTTAGTCCATTATCGAAAACAAATTTAAAAAATCTTTCCTAGTTTTTGAGAAATTAAGAAAAAACAAAAGATACTTTTACCATTAAAGCCCAAAAAAAGGGTTAAATTATGGATAATTCATGAATAAATTCATTTTTTCGGGCTTATTTGGTAAAAGTACCTTTTGTTTTTCTTAATACCTCAAAAACTAAGGAAGATTTTTACATTTGGGTTTCGGTAATGGACTATAAAATAATGAAGGCATTGAATATTGAACACAAAAAAGCCCTTAATTATGTAAAATTTTGAAAAATATCGACGGGACGTAAGAAACAAAAAAAATACAATTTTTTTTTTTTAATTTTAACTTTGAAATTTAATTTCTCAAAAACTATTCGCTTTCACAACTTGACTTAAAAACCAAATGCCATAATGGAGTATAACCTATAAAAAAACTATAGCATATTATTAAATGTGTTTTCGTTGATTTTTAATGTTTTTTTTTTCGTTCGAAGTCAATGGTTCAGAAACTGCCCCCCCCTGCCTCAGGGAGGGGAGATACAACTTTCCCCTCATACAATTTTTTTCTTAGAATAACCCCAAGAACCACCCCCTTAAATACTTCCACTCAGGTCGGGGACATCCTGTATATCAAAATAACACATATTTTCCCCAATTAATGATGTGTTTACTCTTGAAACAGTTTATGACCTTGAAGTTCACACTTCGATTAAATAATATAAACTTCAAAAAAAAATGTTCAAATTTTTTTTTGTGGAAATTTTTTATTTTTTTCTTTTCTCGTTTGTATTTTACTGTTTATAAATACTTCTAGAAATTTGTGGAACCCTGCAAACTCTCCCGTGGAACCCCAGGGTTCCGCGGAACACACTTTGGGAACCGCTGCACTATAGTATTAATTTCCTCTGAGTCCAAAAGATTACTATTTACGATACCACTCTTGGCCATTTGGCAAGCTCTTACTATTTCATTGACTCCTTCTTTTAGAATAAGTATCTTGTCGAGTAAGTCGTGTCTGAGTTTGTCCGTTTCTCCTTTTTGGATAGCGTTATTAAAGCGTTCAATCATCTTGTTAACTTTCCCTGTAATTTCTTGAGTTGTGTCAAATAGTTTTTCGTTTATAATGTACTGTCGGTTGTTGTTTTCTGTGATGTCTCTCTGGTCCTTCAGAAGATTGTCCCAGTCAGTTGCGTCTGGAGAACCACCTATCCATTTCCAAGCAGTTCCTATCCAATTTATTGACCTAATTTTCCTCGTTCTTGCGTCTCTTAATTCAGCAATCCTATCTTTAATCTGATTTAAGTGGTAGCCAAAAATAGGTCTTAATTCTTCGTTATTTAGGTATTTAAACGTTAGCTGTTCTGTCTCTTGTATCAGTGCGTCATATTTTTCTAAGTCAATTAAATGTACCAATTTAAAAACTCCATTTGTTACCCAGGCATTCTTCTCTTTGGTTGTCACCACCGGAGACTCGTAGGCAAATATGTGCAAGGTCTGCATAGGAGTGAAAAGAACTACTAATCTGTAATGTAATTAAAGTTTATTAATCGTGAAGTTACAATTTTATCTTAGAATCTAAAATTAATGTACATAGTGCATTCATAGATTTTTCATTTTTCTTTTATATTTATTCTTAGTTTAAGAATTTTATTAATAGTTTGATACATGCTTTTTCTTTTTTCTTTTTTTTCTTTTATCTCTTTTTTTGTAGGCATAGTTTTTCTTTGATGCTTGATAGGTTAGCTCTCCATTAAATTTTCGGGGTAGTCACTGGATCGGAAGGCTCGTATTGTTCCGCTTTGGCTTGTAAGGTTAAAAATTTTCAAACAGCCTACTAGGGTACGAAGACCAACACCACCATAATTAGAATTAAGTAATTTTTAGTGAACCGGCCCCTTGTTTCGTGAGAGCCAACTTCAAGGCATGTTTTGTACATTTTGTATTGTTCTTTTAATGTTCATTTTTTTTTTTTTTTATTTGGCTTGTGCCTATTCTTCCCTTTTTTTTTTTTTTTTTTTTTTTTTATTTGAGGAAGAAAAGAGAACATTTTTGAATATCAGTTTATGAGCATTTAACATTTTTTAAGTGGGCTTTGTGGATTTTTTTACCACTTGATGTCGTTATCGTTACTCGATTATCTCTTGCTACAACCTCTTTTTTATATAAGGGTTTATTCTTGCTTTTTATACCTTTAACAGCAACGTAAACGACATCGCCCTTATTGTATTTCTTTGGTACCACTCTTTTTAAGTTTTTTCGAAGATTCCTAGCTTTCATGTTTTTCTCAATTATTCCCCTTAGATCTTTATTGATTCTTGAACGGATGTTTAAAAGATTCTGATAATTGACTCTTTGTGACCTATTGAAAAATATATCTGTTGATTTTTTCTTAATAACTGAATGTACTGTGTTGTTGTACCTATCAACAGCTACGTAGACGAGTTCTTTGACCTTTAAGTCTGGGTATTCTGCTCTAAGGCATCGATATATTTCGAGAACCGTAGAGTGAACCCTTTCTATTTGGCCATTGACCTCGCTTCTGTGAGAAGGCGTTAAGTACAATTTCACTCCTAAATTTTTTATAAGGTTCAGGACTATTGGACTAAGGAAACCCCTCTCATTGTCCGTGACTAACATCAAAGGTACTGTAAAGTAATGTAAAATCTTTATCATTTTTGATCTTAAATAAATAGCTGATCTGTCTTTGATATGAAAGAATTTAGAGAATTTAGAAAATTTATCTACCACAGTCAGAAATTTTTCGTTTTGGATCTCCATTATGTCCATGTGGATAATTTCGCATGGATATTTTGGGACGGGTGTAATTTGCAGTTCTGGGTTGTGTGGACTTCTATCGTACTTATTGGAATGACAAATTTCACAGGTGGTGGCATATTTCCTAATTTTTGCCATCATTCGTGGGAAATAGAATTTTTCGAGGATCTGTTCTTTATTTTCTCTTGGGGCTCGGTGAGCTCTTCTATGTTCCTCCTCTATGATGGAGAATTTCCGATCCTCAATAGTGACGTCTTCCACAAGTCTTTGTGTAATCCTTATTTTGTATTTAACGAAATTTTCAAGGTATACACTCTGAAGCAACCCAAGATATGCCTCTGGAATTTTAATTCCATTGATTACATTAGGGTTTAATTTTTGACGGAGAACCTCTTTGAGTTTGGCCTGGTCCAAGCTCCTCGCGGAGATGACGTGTCGAAGGAAGCCAGGATGAGGTTCGTAGTTGGCATCACAAACACTTTTAGCATCACACATGTCCTTATTAACTCTAAAAACCAATTGGTTCCTGAAGACATTAAGAGGAGCTTCCACGTGTGGTATTAGGTCGCTGTTATCTTGATCAGCACTGTGCATAGTTCCAGACTCACTATCATCTGGGGATTGTTCACAAAGTCCTTCATCAGCAGTAGCTGTTTGTATGTTGTCTGTGTAGTTTTCGTCAGCAGATGCTGTTTGTGTAAGTCCTGTTTCAGTTCGTGCTTCGTTTGCCGTTTCCGTATCTGTTGTGTCAGGGAATGAACTTGCTGTTTCCGTTCGAGAATCTGGGGAATCTGACAAGTGGTTGACCTCTGTTCGGAGCCTTGATAGAGCATCTGCCACGAAGTTTGATTTACCTGGAGTATAAATCAACTCGTAATTGTACTCTTCAATTCTTGCCTTCCAGCGTTTGAGTTTAGCGTTGTAATTTCTATTACTTAGCGTGTATGTCAAAGGCTGGTGGTCGGTGTATATTCTTATTTTTTTCGCTCCATAGAGGTAATTTCTCAAGTTATCAAGTGCCCAAACGATAGCACGTAGCTCTTTTTCATTTGTCGCATAGCCTTCTTCCGTTCGATTTAAGGAACGGGAGATGTATGCAATTGGCTTGTCTTTCCCAGGTTCTCCCTGTGACAACACGGCACCTATGGCATAGTCGGAGGCGTCTGTAGTCAGATTGAAGGGTTTGTCGAAGTCTGGAAAAGCAAGTACCTCAGCTGAAGTAAGCAATTCCTTAAGATTTTCAAACGCTTTTAGTGCTGTCTCATCCAGAGTAACAGGAACTTTCTTAGATTGGTTGGCACGTACTTGTGCCAAGTCCCCACGAGTCATATTGGTTAATGGCTTAGCTATATCTTGGCGTAATCCTTGATAAATCTTCTATAATATGATGTTAATCCAAGGAAACTTTTTAACTCCTTAAGAGTATTAGGAGGTAAAATTGCCTCGATAGCCTTAACCTTCTTGGGATCAGGAAGAATGCCGTCAGAAGTGACAAGATATCCCAAAAATTCAACACTGGTGGCTAGGAAATTTGTTTTTTCTAGATTAATTTTAAGGCCAGCTTCATGGATTTTGGAGAACACTGTCTCGATGTCCCTCAGATGATCGCTTTCGGATTTGCTAAAAATAATGATATCGTCAATGTAGACGTAGCAAATTCTTCCGATTAATTCCTTGAGGACATCGTCTATCATCCTTTGGAATATGGCCGGAGCGTTTTTCAGCCCGAAAGGTAACCTTAGATATTCAAATTTTCCGTTCATCGTGGAAAATGCTGTTTTGGGGATATCTTTTTCCTTCATGGCTATCTGATGAAAGCCTGAAGTAAGGTCTATTGTGGTGAAAAATCTGGCATCGCCAAGACTTGCAAGTGTACTATTTATGTCTGGGATGGGGTATGTATCGGAAATGGTTACGGCGTTCAGACGCTTGAAATCTATAACCATCCTATACTGTTTTTCCCCGTCCGGCTTAGGCTTTTTTGGAACAACCCATAAAGGTGAGTTATATGGGCTTTTTGACGGGCGAATGAGTTTTCGGCCAGAAGCTCGTTGACCTGCCTTTCGACCTCTTCTCGCATGCAAGCGGGGTAAGCATAGCTCTTGGTGTATATCGGCTCATCCGTTGTGGTCCGTATTTCGGCCCTTATATTGGTCTTTACCTCTTCGTTGGTAACTGGGCCAAATAAGTGACTGAATTTATTAATAATAGATTTAAGTTTAATTTTGGAGGGTTCGCTTATATTTTCGTTAAGGATAGCTAAAGAACTTATAAAACTAGAGTGTTTGTTCAGCAAAGGAATCTTTATACCTGGGTGTATGATTAATTCATTTTTTTCTCTGTCAATTATAGCTCTGAGCTCTTTAAGGGTGTCATCGCCGATTATACCATCGAACGAATCCAAGTTTGGTAACACAAAGAAAGTTACGTCTAAATTGCACCCAAGGAAAGAAAAGAATTTGCCACTGATTTTGTTGTTAACCAGTATCTTTCCAGCGGGGCTAGTTACGTGGAAAGGTTTATCTACAGATTGAGATACGGGTGCTAGGTCGGATCTGATAAAATTCTTGTTTGCACCCGTGTCAACAAGAAAATGTAAGATTTTCCCATCCCTTGTACCATACTCTATGTATGGTACGCTGGAAATGAGGCTCCTAGCATAAAATTTCCCTCTTGCTCAGCCCCAATCGAGCCGGATGTGCTTGGTTCATCAACATTAACTGGTGCATCTGCAATTGCATGGTGCAGTCTTTGTTGCTTCCAAGGATAGTTGTGTGAATCCGAAGCCTCGCGCTTGAACGGGTTATTTGGCCTGTTCATGTAGTTCACGTTTCCTGTTTGCACGGAACCCAGCTCCATTTTAACTGGAGGTTTCGGTCCAGTTGGCCTCGGTGGTGGATGGGACTGTCTGCTCCTAAAGCTTGGTATCCACGACGAGTTTCGCTGTTGACCATGCGAACTTCTGTTGTTGGGAAACCTAGTTAATTGCTGTTGACCATATCTGCTCATGGTGTTAGGGTATTTGTCAAAGTTATTTCCTGAGGGAGAGGGTACCTTATCAGAGTTAAAATTATAATGTACAGGGGCGGAAATCATGTTTGATGCCTGTATATGCACCGAACTATTTCTAAAATTTAAATTTTGCATTTCGAGGCATGCTGAGTATGCCTCAGGAAGAGTTTTAGGCTTCTGAATTATTAGAAGCCGTGAAAGATCTCCACTCAATCCTCTTATGAAAACATCTAATGCCCTATCGCGGTAAGTTCCCACGAGAGCATCAGCGGTTTCGCACGAATATGCCTCACATCTTATTTTATTAATAATTAGTGAGAAGATATTATATGAAACTAGGGCGGCATCAGCCTTGCCCCTTATCTTCTGCCTAATGTGTTGGAGTATTGCTCTATATAGAGGCTTACCCCGAACAATTTCGTAATCTTTTAGAACTGTTTCTATGCTATGTACCCAAGACACATATTGCACTGGGTTTCCCTCAAATACCTGTATTTCCTTTACAGGATCGGGTAATTTCGCAATCTCCCTAAGTTCTGATTCAGTATTTGGGCCACGAAGAGGCTCTTTATGTACAGGAGATTGAGTTGATATCCCAATCGAATTCCTATCTTCCATTTGCTTAATTTTGTTCCCAATGGAATCCAACTGTTTTATCATTGATTCTATGGCGTTCCTACCCCCGTATTGTTCAATCTGAACAATACGCGTTTCAAACCCTCGCAACTGGTCAAGGACCAGGCGCGGATCCAGGATTTCGTTCAGGGGGGGGCAATTTTCGTGAGTTTCCAAAATCTTGATGGGGTCTACAAAAAAAATTGAGTACACTTAATCCCGCACTACACGCCTGGACACTCAAGCAATGTGAGTTGATGAGTTTGAAATTTTAAGAAAGCAATTAACTCTTTCATAACTGCCACAGTGTCTCGAACAGCGGTTACTTTGAATTTGTGAAATGAAGTTTTGCAGTTTGTAGCTAAAACATGGTGTCTTTACAACGTTTTTGAGTTCCCTCTGGATCTACGTAACAATACAATATAATTTTCGGAAAACATAATGGCACAGTGGTATGTTCCTATTAAGACACATGACGTTCGAGTTCGAGTGAAATTTCCAGCCTCTTCTTTAGCTTGGGCAACCTAACTTAACCTTGCCAGTAAAAGGCAATTTTCGATAACGTCATCAGCGTAAAAAATGCATTTTGCAGAATGTTCTCAAATGCGAACTTCAAGTCTTATGTTCAAAAAGGCAAATACAAGTTTTACTGCATAACACGGCCATAGCCAGACCTACGCTAGGGTGAGCTCATTTCTGAGATATTTTAAGATTTTCCAAGCTTTCATTTTGAGACAAAATATTTATTTGCTTTGAAATAAAATTTAAAACGTATGCCAATACCAATCTTCCCGTTCTGTTACGCAAATTTTGAATTCTTCATCAGCAGGTCGGATACTACCGATTCATTGCTCTACTTGTACTCTGTTGTACTTTTGTTGACAGTCACTTTTGATCTGTTATTTTTCAGTCAAAAATGTGTTCCAAAATGCGATGGATACTTGGGAATAGTTTGAAATTATATGGAATGCACAAAACACATAAATTCAATGATAGCCTTAAAGATTTTAAACTTATTGGTTTTTCCTTGTGTTTATAGCTGAAACTTAAAAGGACTTTTCAAATCTGTTTACGTCAAAAGTGGCAGCTTTCATTTTGTAAGAACTGACAGATATGAAACTGCTAAGCAAAAATTAAAGTAGGTCTTTTATCTTACGACCTTTTCGAATAGCTATCTGAAAGACCGATTCGATACGTGTATACGATTTTATATTCGATTCTGAAATTAGATCCAAAAGCATTTTTTCTTATTTTTTTTTCAGAGCAAAAATGTCATTCTGGCATCAATCGAAAAGGCCGTTAAATTGAGTTTAAGTAAAGTTTTGATACTATTTAATTTTTAATTTAGTATTCAAGAATCTCTCCGTTTATCCTTAATCAACTTTAAATATTAAAATTCCACATGAAAAATTCCACAAAATAAGGATTTTGACGTTTGTGATTGAAGAAGGGAGCAATATATTGTCAAATAACATTTTGAGAAATGCTTGAATGCTCTTTCGGTACCAGCGATTACTATATGAACTGTCTACCTTTTATCGGTAAATGCATGTTAAAGGTAAGGTACCTATTGCTTTAGGAAAAACAAAATTTTGTTGTTGTCATTATTATAATTTCCAATAAAAAAATGTGGGCTCACCCAAAACAACCTCGAGTTGGCAACAAACATATTGAGAAGCTGGGGAACGTGTTCATAAACGTTAAATGCGTTTGCAAGAAAATTGAAGGACGTTGATATAAAAGATTTTGTGCAAACAAAACCATTGCATTAATTTGACAATATAGCTGCAAATTAAAATTGTAGATCAAAACCGAGATGAACCGTATCGTTTGCTCAGATGCCTTCGTCCATCGATACAAAACCAAACTTTCCGACATTGAAATAAAACACAATGATTATAGTGGAAAATACAACGAAAAAACCTTTCTTTGTTAAACTTTTCCGTCCGACCTTCTCGGTTCAGCCTGCGATTGTGACTAAAGGTAGAACTAGAATAGTCGGAAGCCAACTTAAGTGGTCGTACGAAAACAAGAAATTCATATGACACGCATTGCGAAATTGAGCTTTTCGTTTAGTTTTCGTAAACTTTTGCCGTCGGAAGCGATAGCGCTCACTGACCGCTCTTTCGTAAGTGGACGGACAAAAATCAAAATGGTGGAAGCAAACTAAAAGGAATTTGGCGCTTGGTGCATAGTTTTCAACACTTTTTTTTCTATTTAATGTATGAGAGTAGTAAAATCTTAAATTTTCTTTTAATTAATTTATACCACTTCGAATTTTCGTGGTTTCACGAGTAAATAATTAAAAGCCTATCGTGCTGTGAATAAGTTTAAGAAAATTAACATTGAAGAAATGGTTATTTACATTTTTTTTTCACTTTCAACCACTTAAGTGTATTATGGGTAACTTGTGAAATTGACGTTTCGGAAAGCTACTTTTCGGTCAGTTTTGACATAAACTTCCGACAGCTTCCACCTATTTTAGTTCCACCTTTTCTTTCGTTATACATGTCATTTACAATATACTAAGCCTTCGTTAAGTTTTAATATAAATTTTTCATATACCTACATAAGCTGAAAACATCGAATGCAGAGTTGCCAGATTCTTGCAGTGCAATACAATAGCAATATTCACATCGAAAGATGACGATCATTTGAAAATCGAATTGACGTTGACTTGACGTTTTCAAAAATGCCCAAAAACAACTATCTTTAGGTGTAGAAGTTCCATCCAACTTCTCTTCGGCAGTGACTGCTGTAGTCGTTTCCTGGTTTCTCTCCAATCTTCTTTGTTGGATTCGTACTCCTCGCCAGTTTAATAATATGGAACACGGACAGTTCCTACAACACATCCACGAAAGTGGCAAAATCCTCACGCATACTTACATACATCAAAAACGTATCAGATGTGCAGCAAGTCAGATATGCGGGAGTCGCTCTCGAGAGTTTTCTATTAAAAGTACTCCCTCAATGGAAACGCACATTTAAATTATGATATTTATGATAAAATAAAAAGAATCACCCATTTAGTATGAAATTTTTTGGTATATCTCAATAACTCTTATACAGAAATGTATAGTTTTTTTATATTAACTTTTATTAGATATCTTTATCCTGTAGATCGAAGCACTAGACATTTTTGAAACTAATTAAATCGACGTATTTTAAAGATTTAATTTTGTTTTAATTGAAATCAACTTTAAGGTTGAAAATTTAGAAAAGTGCCCCTACCGCCTCTCCCGTAACATTTAATTATAAAAAAACCACTAATAAATTTGTAAAGGAGGGTTGGAGGTGGAGCAATAACTTTTTGAAACATTATTGTGAAATTCTTCCTTCACAGCACTTTGAAAAGTGAAAATCAAATCGATTTGGGATACAATCTGCTTCTCGTATGAAATAAATTGACTATTCTCATAAAATGTTATACAGTAATGTAGCCTGACATTGATCTTTTAATAAAAGACCTTAACGTAGAAGATGGGGCATCTAAAACCGAAGTTATAAGCTTTCCACTCAGTCGATTTGAAGGCTATTTGTGCATAGCGGAACTTTTGTTAGCTGAACCTGGTCAGCCAGCGGACAACGCATAACTAACTACTCATTGCTCAACGCTGCCAAGAAATTTTTTTATAAAAGTATAACGAAATCACCTTTCTTTGAGTACATTTTATTAAATTCATATTTTATGCGTCTTTCGTTCTTGCCCAGGGGGGGGCAATTGCACCCATTGCCCCCCCCCTGTATCCGCGCCTGTCAAGGACAGAGTTAACTGCTCCTGTCAGTTGTGTAACTGAAACCTGAATTTCTTCCATTTTGAGTGGTACCAGAAATAAATTTAATTAATTTTATGTTAAATTAGCTTGCTCTTTTTTTTCCCTTTATAGGAAACTGCCTTTATTAATTGTTATAATATGTGTATGTACTTTTTGTTCGATTCAATTTGAATTTCAGAAAATTTTTATTATTTTTTTTTTTTTTATTTTAATTAAATATATGTATTTTGTATATACATATGTATGTAACGAGTAAGTATATGTACTTTTATATTCAATTCGATTTAATTTTGAGGAAAATTTTAATAAATTTAGTTTAATAAATATAGGTGTAAATGACACAAAATGTTATAATTTTTACTACTTATTCTTACATAACAAATGGCAGCATCTTTTCCTTAAAGTTGTGTTTCAAAGTTGATTCTTAAAGTTGATTTTTAGAGTTGGTTTTTAAAGTTGATCTTTACAGTTGATTTTAGCCTTCACCTTCCTATATTTAGGTATTTGCCTCTCGGATATTTCAGCACAGAGTAATTGTTTCATAAATGTTATTCCACGATTATAGTTTTGTGTACTTTTGTTTAATTAATTATTCGTGATTTTATTTGTTCTGGTCACTTTTGCTTCTTTGTAACTTTGTTAGAAAATATTCACTTTTTCTAGATTATTATTTGTTCTGATCACATTCACTTCAATTTATATATATTTTTTTCCTATTTTACGTAAGAAAAGATTCACTTTTTCCAGGATAATTTTAGTATATAATAATATTTTACAGGACGGTCGGGTCCCTGCTCGGGCGCCAGTAACGGATCTCTGATCCTTGAAGTTCAAAAAATATAATTTTCTGGGACTCGGCACTGTCCCAATTAAACACACGAATTCAGTTTTGTATAATAGTATAATATATTTGGTGCGACCGCACTCTACAAAGTTAACAATAAGAATAATCATATCTCAATAGTAAATACATTTTGTTTCTTAGTCTAATTATGCTGACCAGCAGTTCCCATACAGACCGAGTGCAAAGGTGTTTGCTCGGCTCGAGTTTCCCGGTGGGAAACAATCCAAAGTGCGAAGCGGATGCCCGTGTGCATCGTCGACACTTTTTTTATGGTTGGGTCAATGCCTGACCGTGATAACTTACATTTACAATGATTCATATTTGCATTTTATAGCGGATGATCGTATCCGATATCACTTACATAAAATTGAACATCAGCACTTTTTGCCTTCAGCAACTTGTGTGGAAGTATTAAATGGATACCAAAATATTTCTTTACAAAGAGCAATATGAATCATTGCATCATCCGTTGTCAAACTAAGATTTGCTGCGTAAGCATTTAATTATTATAAAAAGGGATCATTCGATCTCATTAAGGCTGAGTTCTATTTAGGTATCACTTCGTATAGCCGCAGATTTCCCCCCAACAGTGGTAAGGCATCTGAAGCTTATTAATAAATAAATATTTAATAAATTTAAATGAGTGTTTATTTTGAACTTTTTAAAAACAGATCCCGGAGGATCAAATACAAAATTCGCGCCGTCTAGATCGTGATAAAAGGTCAACTGTTTTCAGTAATTGGTAGGCGATAGATTTTTTTCTATGAATTTCAAAAGTTTGTTTCAAAAGTAACAAAAAAAAAACTTTTGGCACCTCATTTGGGCCATTTAAAAAGAAAAAGAAGAGGGCCACTTCACGGTTATAAAAGGTCAGTTATTTTCAGCAAATTTTGTTCACCTGATTTATGGGAATTAAAAAAAAAATGTATACCATCTGAAAGTTTTTTAGATCTTTATAAAAGGTCAGCCAAATTCAGTAATTAATCAGCAATAGATTTTTTGTTTATGATTTTTTTTTAAATTTTCAAGTACATAGCGATTCTATGACCAGTGGCGGATCCAGAGGAGGGGCTATAGGGGCTGAAGCCCCCCCCACAGTCAAATACTACAATTAGTTTAACAGCAAAACAATTCATTACGATGTTTCAATTTTGTGTTCGTTTTCAAACCTAAAAATTTTAAAAGCACTTGATAAGACAAAGAATGATCCCTTAAATCATAGATATAATATTTGTGTCCTTTTGTAGTATTTTTTAAAACAAGGTTGCGGCTGAAAAATTACCATGAAAGTATGTTTTTCTAAGCCCCCACAGAATTGGATGAAAAAACGAAGATGAGACTAAGCAATTTGAATATAAAACAAAGGCTTTATTTATTCCAAGCCCTACAAGAAACAAGAGGGACGGAAATTCAGAGTTGGGGCTAGCCAATTTACGCCTTAAATATATTTTTCCAAAATTTTAGGGAATTGCAAAAAATTGGGGATGGGGCTAGCAATTTTTTTCCCAAGCCTTAAGGAAATTCGACGAGGTTGGGGCTTTACAATTTTACATGTAAGCTGTTGTTTTCCCAAGCTTAAAAGAAACTGAACGAAAATGTGATGTTGGGACTTAAAAATGTTCATGTTAATTGTGCTTTTTTAAGCCCCTAAGGAATTGGCCAAAAAACAAGGTAGACAAGAAAATGCTGCATTATTGTTCAAACCCGTAGAACATTGGGTGAAACAATCGGGGTTAGTTCAGCAAATTCACATGTTAAATGCAATTGAGGAGCTTAAGGACAACACTGATATTTACATTTTATAATTTTTTTTAGAAATTGAAAGCCGAAATTCAGATATGGAGGATTATTATAGGTGTCTGTATCGAGTGAAAAATGTTACCTTTTGCCTTGAAAATTCCTTTTCAGGTAAAATTCTGAGTAAAGCATGCTATTTCTTAAAGCTGAATGAACAAAAGCTAAGCCCAATGATGTGGTCCGTCGTTGAGTATTCGGGCCTAAAACCAGCCTGGATTTTTTTTTTTTTAAGTTTTGGCTGATCCAGGTCGCGTTAAATTAAATTTTCGTTTCTTACTGTACATCACCAAGATGCCGTCAAAATATAGTGCATGAAATTGTTCGCCACATTATTCTCGAGCTTAATTTGTACAGCTTATTTTTTTCATGAGATTAAGGTGGATTTACTTCGTTAAAATGAAAATCGAAAACGAGAATAATTCGAAACTAAAATATTAAAAAAAATTCTTTGAAATGGTCGAGTATAATTTTTGTTCCACAAAAATTTTTTAATTGGCTGATTGAGAGATGTCTAAAATAGAAGTCCTGAGCCCCCCCCCCCACCCCCCACAGCCAAATCCTGGATCCGCTACTGTCTATGACTGACCAATTACTGAAACTAACTGATTTTTTATAAAGATCTAAAGAACTTTCAGATGGTATGAATTTTTTAAAAAATTCCCATAATTGCTCTTACGTTCAAGAGGCTGGTTTAAGAAAATTGTATAAGAAGGCATATGGAAGTTATGAGAGAAAAATGTTTAAAAGCATAAAATAAGATATTTAAATTATCTGAAACAACTTTTTTGATAGTTTGAGGTGAAAAAAAGAACGCCATTTTCATTCTTGATTGAATATTATTGTATGGAAAAAAAAGTTAAAATCGTTGGAGCGGTTTTTTAGAAAAGAATTTGTTATAAAGGGTGTTTTTTTCGAGGCATGGTTTTCAATATGGCAGTACTTTTTTCGGTGTTTGTATTTTTGACAGCTGTCAGTTGATTTATGCTCAGTTTCATAATGAATAGATTTATGTTCTCCTGAACAACGTTTGCAAATCGTGCGAATTTATTACCAAAATAATGGTTCGGTTGGCGCGCTGCGATGAAAAATGAAGAAAAATGAAGCCGGCCATAATGTTACAGTCAATGCTTTTTAGCAAATACCAATGTTCATTTCTAAATGTCAAACTCAAGAGATCGGCACGAATGACATTTAGGTAACACCCATTTTGTTTTTTATTTCGGAGGTAAATACACTCCATTTCAACAGAATGAGCACACGCATTTTCATAGTTGGTTTGTCAATTTTTTTTTTCAAACGTTGTGAATTGTCCGAGAATAAATATAAACATAAAAACTATTTAAAAAAAAAATTGTTTTACTACATCCATTAACTTTTATTACCAGTTTCAATATTTGAGCTTATTCAGTTGACACAAAAAGACTACATTTTCCCTTACGAAAGACTTTGAACAGAACCGGAGGAAAAATAGCAGTGCTTTTTGAATTAATCTTTCTGTTTTCTTTTCCCAACATCATAAACAAACAATTAGGATAATCAAAAATGATTTATTAAAGAAAATGTTAAGAAAAATGGAAAAAAACTTTTGAAAACTTGTGTCCCTATTCATTTGAAGTGGAGTGTAAATGTTTGGATTTTGTTTTTTTGCTAATAGCGTCTGTTAAATGTGCCGAATTGTTAGCTGTCACTTTGACTTTGACAATTTGGTAGAGATCTCTATAGAGCCACGATTAATGTCTTTTTCGTGCCTGTATTGGAGGTTGGAGGATGTTGATGTTGACGACCTTTGGTTCCAACAAGACGGCGCTACATGCCATACAGCCAACGAAACAATCAACAAAGTTATTGCTGACGGCCCCAATTGCTGCAAAAAGTGGTCGAAAATTGGGCCTCTCGGCTGGAATTTATTCAAGCTCTTGGCCATAACATTAAAATACATGCGTTTTATTTCTTCTTGAAAACCACACGTCTAATAAAAACACCCTTAACATGCTATTAACCTGTAGCCGCTAAGAAGACCAAAATACGCTTTCAAAATGCAACATAAAAATATTGATCGAATTAAAAGTAGTTTTTACACCGCTCTAAATTTCGTTGACTGTATCCTTGCAAATTTCACGCCATCAACCTTGTAGGGATGCTAGGACCCTAAAAAGCTAAGAACACCAAAAGTTAAAGGAATGCAATACTAAAGACTACTTGAGTGCATTTTCAATACATATGCTCTTAACTTCAATTGTACACGAGTTTCTCCTTATGGTAGACTAAAGACATACAAAATAATGTGATAATTGCTCCATTAAGTAGAAGAATACCAACCAATTTTCGATATCGTTGCCACTTTTGTCATCTTCAAAAAAAAAAAAAACAGCACACGTTATGTCGATTATTATGGGTAACGAGCAACATTATTGCAAATGTACACAACAACACCACACATTAAATATTCTCAGATTTTTAATGTGAAAGAGGAACACAATGAAACCTTTAGAAATCAAGAAATTTCAATAGCTTTTTTAAATTGTTCACACCCATTTAAAGGGCTATCTACATTATACGTGATGTACTGGTTTGGTTAGTCTACGGTTACTGTGTATAATTTAAGGCTTAATGTACATTTAGCATGATGGACATGTAATGACTTATGAACATTTTAGTTTTCAAAAAGTTGTAGTGAATGATATTACTTAGAAGATCTATAAGAATTGATTAATTGATGTTGAACTGTGCGTTTTTTGGCGGGATCCTTTTTCTATAACATGACTATAGTTCATTCCTCATACATTAAGGATGAAATTTAGCTTGGGAGTCATTTTTGTAATCCTCTCGCTTGGACGCCATTTTGAAAAATGGTGGCCAATCTGTAGGCCAGTCAGGAAACCGAGATCCTTGCACTTCTATGAAGGGGACATTATTTTTATATTTTTAATTTATTTTTTACCTGCTAAGAATGTATTTCAGCTAAGGCGTCACTTTAGTAATCCTATTGCTCGGAAGCCATTTCAAAAATGGAACCGAATCTTTGCAAAATGGTAAATAAAAATAAAAATCGTAAATAACTTGGATAAATTCCATGATTTAAACTACGATCTATGTCTTAAAAGAAAGGTTTTAATTAAATGCTCCTTGGGATAAAATCTCAGTGTTGTCACTTTTCGGGAACATACGTACCTTTTTTTGATGTCAACTTTTTTGATCATTATTTATTTTAAACATGAAAAGAGTTGCGGAAATGCTTGTAGATGCTAAACGCATGTTGGGAAATAAATAGTAATGTATTGAAAAATAGGAGTTAAAAGGACGCACCTTTGGTTGAAACTTTAAGATTGCCACTTTTCAGGAACATATTTTTTTTAAATACATATGTCAAAATGTGGGACTTCCCTTTTTTTTGGTACTTTTTAACGTGAACAAAATTCAGAGTTGCCTCCGGACGTCAAACGTATCTTGTAAAAATAACGGTTGATGGTTTTGAAAAGATAAATTTTAAGTTAACTCATATCTGGGTAAGATTTCAGTATTGCCACTTTTCGGGAACACAGTTTCTTATATCAAAAGGTGGGACTTCCTTTTTTTTGTAGTTTTTAATATTTTGAATATGAAAAAAGCTGCGGAAACACCTTCAGATGCCAAATACCTACGTATTGGAAAAAAAATTCAAAAAAAGTGTGGGCATAATCACCAAAAACCATTATGTACCAAGTTTGAAGAAAATCGATAGAGCCGTTTAGGCTGTAGACGAACAGAAAGACAGACAGACAGAATTGTGCCACCCACTTATTTGGTCTTCTCTATCATCGTAATGTCATGTTTGATTGATATCTCAAATTTTTTTTTGCACGAATCCAAAACTTGCCTTGTAGTATCTATATATCACAAGTTAAAAGGTCCCTGCCTAAAAGCACAAGGGATTTGGTTTCTTGATCGCAATACTAGTTTGTCCATTTGTTGCAGAAACCCCAAACAATTTTGTAGCTTCCACGGATTTTTGTGTGAAAGTTTCTGTTAAAATACAAGTTTAGGTTAGTTTTAGCGGATGGAAATACATAAAAATCATTATTCTTTTGGTGTCCACATTTGAAGATTTTTAAATACCTATTAATTTATTTTTTTGACACATATAAGTTCAGTAAAAAAATAATTCTTTGGCAACAAATTAACATTAAAAACTCTTCAAATTCTGTTAAAAAAAAAAAGTTTAAAATAAATTTTTAATTTTTGAGAATTTTGTCCGTTACACGAGAGTTACATACGTCTTATTTCAGTTTATTATTTTTGATTTTGGTGTCTTATGTAAGCGAACCGAAATTGAATTCAATTAAATAGAAATGTAACTGTGCGTGTACAGTGTATATAATTGAGGTCCAAATAACATATAATTTTTGGTACTCCATCAACTATTGTGTTGTGTGTACAAAATATCAATCTCCTGGGTATAATGCTAAGCGGGCTACTTTTCTTTTCTTGTGTTTTGCTATGTATGATAACTTCATAAAACATTTTGCATCTTTACACCGAGAAAAAAACAACGTAAAATCAAAGGAAGCCGCTTTGATTTAAATATTTTTCGGAACGATTTGGCTTCGAACACGAACATTTTTAATTCAAAGTAGCATAACATCAATTCAAAGTGTTTGCATCTTTTAAAATAAATATGTTCATAATTTGATTTAACCATGTTTTCCTCTTCATTTGAGATGTCATCATCTTTGATTTGAATTCATCCATCTTTAAAACAATACGTATCAACTTCGATTGAACTACAAGCATCGTTGATTAAAATACAAAACAAATTTAAAATACTTTCTTAATACTTTAATTCAACTTCGTCCAGTTATTGATTTAAAGTAAAATGGAAACCAATTCATTAAACAAATTATAAGAATAAATATGGGAAAAGTAATAATTTTTTTTTTCGATTGAAGGTAAGTAAATTTTGAGTGCGCGTTAATTTTGTTCACAAATGCTTTGTAGATACTTCACGAAATAAAGAAGCGGTCTCGAAATTCTATATATTAAGCTAAAATATAAATTAAAAAAGTGATTTAAAAATCTAAAAAAATCTTACTTTGACGTTGGCTATGCAACACTTTAAAAGTACGTGCATGGAAATTTGAAATTCGATTTCGCAAAAATATTATAGCATGTTGCACTTTGAAACTACGTTGAGTGTACTTTAAATGTTCGCAAAGTTGATTTCAATGCCAAATTGAATACGTTTTGCTTTGAAACTAAGTTGGCTTTGTTAAATCTACGTGCCTATTTAAATCAACAGGTTTTCAACGTGAAATTAAATATGATTCATTGAATACAGTTCAACTTTAAATCAAATATTTTGTATTAAATTTTAAATTGCATTTTTTCCCTCAGTGTACGTCCACTGACCTAAGGGATGATTCAATATTCTTCATTTTGAACACAATTGATCAAAGAACATTTTTGTAAATATGTATTTAGAATTTGGAGTAAAACGGTCAATTGCTTAAGGCTCTAGCACTAGCTTAATGTAGGTATAGGTAGTAATGGTGGTCTGAGCGTTACAGTCGCATTGTGCCCAATTAGCACTGGATGCGCCGATTGGATACCATAACTCGTTTGACCTAAGGTTGAATGCGGATTAAGTAAGGGTTTGTGGGCATATTATTGGCAGCGAGATTTTCTCCTGGGCCTCCATCCACTCACTCCGCTTGACAAGAGGTTTCCAGTAAAAAAAACAGATAGTGTTTCTTTTGGTTTGATAAAGAACGGCTGTGGTGCTGGCTCACAATATACCACAAACATAGGTAAATTGTGAGCCAGCACCAATGACGGAGTTGGGTCACAAGACACTTACCCGATTGGATCGCATCTCACCCGATCTAGCTGCATTATGCCAAACTCGACAGGTAGCAGAACTGCACCGAAGCGCGATCGATCCAACGGTATGATCCGCATTGTTATTGAGCATCATGAACCCCGCAGAGACCCGAATTTCGATTTTCACGGTCTTTGGGTCTGGAGGGGAACATGTCTCTGTCATGCACCAAGTACGCGGAAGCTACTAGCAAGCCATCTGTATTTCGGTTGTCCAACCTGACGACTGTCAGATAGGAGGTGTAAGGGTTGGGAGTGAACACAAAAAAGCTTTTAAGTGTTTTTAGCTAAAATACATGCTCTGGGCTTACCTTAGCCTTGGTTTGCGGTTTTGTATAGAACAGATCATACTGGTTGTCCTGGAGGCCTCGCACTCTAAGGCCGTTGACCCGCGGTTCTTGAATGATGTAGATGTCGCTGTTTTGCTCCCTCAGGAAAACCCTCAGATTATCTGATGCACGTAGCGGGTGCTTCAGATTAATCTGAATGACCTTCAGTCTCGCGTTTTTTAATTCGATTTTGATTCTGCGCAGTCAGATCTCGGCGGCTCGCTGGGGATCTCAACTCCATCGATAGCATCGTCGATCTCGACATTGTCATCAACTTTGTCGGGGACTTTTCCCCGACTAGGCAGAATCTTGATCTTGCCACACCTGATGCCAAAGCGGAGTTTATAATCAGCCTCCTCGAGTGCCCCTAAGCTTTTCTCGCTAATTATCAGAAGATAAGTGGGGCGCTGTTCTTCTGCGGTTCCACGGTCTTGATGACCACCCAGTCATGCAGCGGAATCAGTGGATTTAGCCTCTCAAGATCACGGATCAAGCCATCCCAGTCATTGCTTATCTTAGCAATGCAGGACCTAAGGAAATGCCTAGAAAACAAGTCTGCCAAGTAAATTTATTTGAAAACAAAATTGTATACTCAATTTGTTCAGAATTTAACGTAATTGGCGTTCAGTATTTTATGCTCTTAATACACTGGGCAATAAATGTTGGCCTTGTAACGGTATTGTTGTGGCAAGGTAACTTTTCTAATAGTTTTTGGTGCGATGAGTTCGAAAGTCAGCATGAAAAAATTAAATTAGTTCAGATTTTTGAAAAAAAAAAAAAATGGTTTATAAGTTTTTTCACAAAAATAAAATAAAGTAGGTAAACAAAAATAATTTTACAAAGTTGCTCCATGGGAGCATGTAACTAAACTAACGGTTGAATCTCCAAAAACTGAACTAAGAAATATAGCTCTTAAGAGTGTTCCGAACTGAACAAAACCAGTCATTTGCTAACTTTTTTGTTTGCATATATAAGACCGTTTTTTTCACTTTCATCAGATACTTTGTTTTATAAAACTTTGCATTTTAACTAATTGGTCACTAGTAGGCGTATTATTGTGTTAAAATTTTTTTTTCTAAAAGTAACACTGATTTTAACTTCTAAAGGACCATGACTTTTGTATGGACTTTGGTCCTACTTTCAACATTGCTCAACAGTAATGAAACTTATGTCATTTGAAAGTTCATGAGGAGTACTTTATTTCATTATGTGGCAGCTAAGTCGAAATCGAGCGCAAAAGTGGTGTTTTGGTCTATTTTATGAAAAAGTACTTTAAAAAATAAAAAATATATTACAAAAAAATGGCAACACTTACAAAAATGATTTTTACCTTTTTTGAAAGTCAGAAGTCTGTTCTACTATCGAGTTTTTAAATCAAGTATTTTCTACCAATAGTTTTCGAAAAAAATACTTTTAAACTTAAAAATAATGAAAAAAATGTTAAAAAAATATATTTTTTATTTTTTAAAGTACTTTTTCATAAAATAGACCAAAACACCACTTTTGCGCTCGATTTCAACTTAGCTGCCACATAATGAAATAAAGTACTCCTCATGAACTTTCAAATGACATAAGTTTCATTACTGTTGAGCAATGTTGAGAGTAGGACCAAAATGCCCATGGTCCTTTACATAAATTTTCTGTCAAAAAGTGCATTTAAAGAATTAAAAATTTCGATATCAAATGATACAAATATGATTACATAATTAATGAAAATCATGAAAAATATATTGAATTTATATCCACTGCAAAAAAATTTGTAAAAAAAATACCGTTAGGTATAAAAAATTTACTGTTAAAAATGGGTTTTTTCAAAATTCACAAGCATTTTTATTTTGCATTATTAAAATTTTTATTAGGTACAAAATTAAAAATTTTCTCCAATAGTGGCATTTTGAAAATATGGAATTTTATGCTATTAAACAGTTTTTTGCAAAAAAAATGCTATAGTGTAGGCTACATTTGCTTTGAAAAACAGCCATTTTAGCCATTTTCTCGATTTCTTAGAGGCTTTTACCAAAATCTAGAGCACAAAATTAATTTTTTTTCCAATGATGGCATAGAGAGTAAGTTTATCTGTCCATAGACACCTTAATCGCTTTGATCGGATAAGTACACCCTTCGCAATCTTATTCATGAAATCACCATTTCAGTCCGGAACACTCTTAAGCATGGATCATTGTTCACATGCTGGCTCCACCTGCCATGAACGATGCCAAGACTATGAACATGTCTAATAAAAATTCAATGGAGTCTGAAAAATCCATGTCTTGTCGACGACATGTCGAAGAAAACCAACTTTGGAACAAGACATGAACGCTGTTCAAAGCTTGCCATGAGATTTGACGTCTCACGTGCGTGTGAGTTTTTTTTCAGGTTTTCCTTGTATTTAGAGGTAGCTTGATATTAAAAAAGGTCTTTCTACTGTTATCTGGACCCATGTTCTGTAACTCAGGCGATAACTTTTCGAGTCGTTAAAAAATGAAACAACTCATTCCTCAGTTATCGTCTCTGGAAAAAAGTGGGTTTCTGTAACTGAACGCGATAAGTTCAATTTCCGAACTCTTCCGGTTGGAATTTCCAGTGGAAGGCGATAAGTTGAACTGTCATATTGAAATAAAAAAAACCATAAAGAAACCAAATAATTCTTTTTTTTAAGTCGCGACCAACAAAAATAAGATTAATAAACTTAAAATTGAATTAATATTGCAACAAACAGTCCCATTATGTCTACATAATTCATAATACAGTAACTTCAACTTATAGTAGCCAAAATTTCATCAGAAAAATTTATTATTGATGCATTCATTCATTTGTAACAAGACAGCGCTCCGAAACGGCCAAATATCAACAAAAGAAACACGGAAAACTTTTTTAAGTTAGGTTTTTGTCCAAAAAAGACAAACCAATAACTTCATCATGGATTCAGCACTGCTCAATGAATGCGAATTGCAGAATCGAGAAGGAAACAAAAGTCGAAATTGCTCCACCACCACCTTTAAGAGAAATACGACCCAAGTGTTTCGAAGTCGGTTTACAGCACGTAAGCTCTGTCTAAGTGCTCCTCATAACTTTTCAATGAAATTGCGAAAAAAGTTTATTAATTCATATTTTCAGTTGGATGGCTGTCTAAAGTTTGGAAAAGCTTATAAATACGACTACAAAATTTTTCCTATACTGTACCTACGTTCTGTAACTCTCGCATCGATAAAATCAGTCGAGAAACGTTGAAAAACGCAACAAAACTTATGCATTTTGTTTCAGTTTTCATCGTTTCTCGACCAGTTTTTTCGATGCGAGAGTTACAGAACGTAGGCACTGGAGTCTAAAGGGCGAGTATTATTGCAAAAGATAGAAGTAGTGGTGAGAGGGAAATGAAACGACATGGCATGAACTGCCCAGCGAGAAAAAATCTGCTGATTGTTGATTGGATTGTGGTTGTGATGTTGGGCATCTGTATGTCCTGTGGAGTCGGGGTGTCAGGATGACTAGACGAGTAAAAATTAGGTAGTTCAAATTGCTCATGGTACTATTTCATGTAAGTGAAGTTAGCACCGTAATTTTGGATTTTCAAAAAAATAGGTTGTGCTGTAATGTGCCCAACTTGTACTGCTATGTGCAGTTTTAAATAAAATGCACGACTGGATCGCACGTACTTGCTCTTATGTTCAAGACACTGCGGGTTTAAGAAAATTGTATATAAAAACATATGGAAACTATGAGAGAAAAATGAAGAGAGGCATGAAATACGACATTGAAATTGGCTTAAACAACTCTTTTGACAGTTTGAGGTGGAAAAAAAGAATGCCATCTTAATTCTTGATTGAATATGATTGCATAGGAAAAAAAAAATTTAAATCGTTGGAGCGGTTTCTTAAAAAATTAATTTTGTATATATAAAATTCTTAAAACATTTCTAAGAACAAATTTTGGTATGCAAATCTAAAGTATATATTTAATTGTTTATAAAAACAAAATTTGAAAAAAAATTGTCAACCCGTTTTTGAGATATCGAATTTTCAAAAAAAAATTGAAACATTTTTTAAAAACCCAAAAACTTTTTTTTTGAAAATTTTGAAATGCAATATTATTTTATCTTATCTGAAATTTGTATATAAAAAAAAATCATTTTAATCCGCTTAGCCAAAAAAGAGACAATTCAAAATAAAAAAATACATTCCATGACAGGTACTATTAATAATTGCTGAGTGTGAAATTTTATAATTTTTGGTAGTAGATCTTACTATTTTAAGTATATTAAAATAGTTTAATCAAAATCGTAGGAGTCGTTCTTAAGCAAAAAAATATTTTCCTTTGTGGTTTTTTAACTTTTGTATGGAAGGTACCGTTATTTTTTCATAAATGTAAATTTTTTCTAAAAATATTGTAGAAAATACTAAAAAACTCTTAAATATCGAGTTTCAAGAAAATCTATCATGTCGTTTTCGAAATATTTGATTTTCAAAAAAAAATTTGAAACATTTTTTAAAAATCCAAAATATATTTTTTCAAAAATTTTGGTACGCAAAACTGTTTATATTTTTTGGAAGCTTCTGTATAAAAAAAATAATTTAAATCGGTGGTGTCGTTTTGAATAAAATCAAAAATTAAAAAAATGGTTCTTTGGGAGGTACCATTAATAACCATTTTTGAAAAATGGTTTTCCACCCAAAGAAAGCCTTTACTAAAATAAATCCTCTGAATTTTTTTAAGAAAAGTTGTCGAGCCGTTTTTGAGAAAAATACGGTTATGTAAAATTGTTAAAAAAAATTGTATGGCAGGTACCGTTACGTGTGGGCATAACCACCAAAAACCACTTTGTACCAAGTTTGAACAATATCGATCAGGCCGTTTAGGCTCTAGACGAACAGACAGACAGACAGACAGAATTGTGCCACCCACTTTTTTGGTGTTCTCTATCATCGTAATATCATGTTTGATTTTTATCTCAAATTTTTTTTTTTGCATGAATCCAAAACTTGCCTTATAGTACCTATAATCGCAAGTAAAAAAAATCGTACCTACTAAGGGTATGGTTTTTAGAGGGTACCCATTTTTTTTAGCGTGAAGTTAGCCATTTTCGATTTTCGATTTTCGAAAAAAAGTTGTGCTGTATTGTGCTCAACTTGTGCCGTAAATATTTTTGGTAAATTCGCAAATTTGCAAATTTTAGGAATGAAATTATTGCGAAATTTCAAAATTTCTTAAAAGAGAGAAATGTATGATGTTTTGTGCTCAAAAAATACTTCTAAGAAACAAAAAAAAATAAATCGCATAATTGCAAATACATATTATGGCCAAAACTAAACTTTGCGAAAGGCTGTAGGGTGAAGTTAGCACCGAAGAGATAAAAAAACCACATATTTGTAACTTTTACGGCCAAAAAACAGTTTTTCGAAGCTCGAAGTTAGCACCACCGTTTGTGATTTTCAAAAACAAAAAAGTTGTGCTGTGTTGTGCTCATTTTGTGCTGCCTGTTTTTTGGTGGTAAAAGTTACAAATATGCGAATTCTTTTGTTTTCTCTTCGGAATATGGAAGCTCAAATTGAGCATAAGACATAACAGCTTTAATTTTTACAAAATTGCAAAATTTGAAAAATTTTCATCCGTAAAATTTGCAAATTTGCAATTTTTTTAAAAGTATTTACGACTGGCGGTGCAAACTTCACGCTACAGCCCTTTGCAAAGTTTAGTTTTGGCCATAATAATTACAAACATGTGATTTTTCTTTGTTTCTTAGAAGCATTTTCTGAGCACAAAACATCAGAACTTTCTCTTTTAAGAAATTTTGAAATTTGGCAAAAATTTCATTCGTAAAATTTGGGAATTTTTCAAAAATATTAACGGCATAAGGCAGCACAAGTTGAGCACAACACAGACTAGTGTTTTTTCTTTGAAAATCGAAAATGGCGGTGCTAACTTCACGCTTCGCAAAACTGTTTTTGTCTGTAAAAAATGCAAATATGCGATTTTTTCTTATCTATCCGGAATATGGCAGCACAAACTGAGCGCAAAATAACACATGTTAGTTTTTAAGAAAAATGTAAAACTTAAAACAAAAATTATAAATTAATTTTTGGCATAAAAGTTACAAATATGCTAATTTTGGAATATGGCTGCACAAATTGAGCACAAAACAGCACAACTTTCACATGTTAGTGGTTACGAAATTTCACAAAAAATTTCATTCGTAAAATTTGCAAATTTGCGACTTTTCTTAAAATATTTACGGCACAAGTTGAGCACAATGCACCACATCTTTTTTTTTTTGACAATCGAAAATGGCGGTGCTAACTTCACGCTACAGCCCTTCACATAGTTTAGTTTTGGCCATAATAGATGCAATTATGCGAATTTTTATTTTTCCTTTTCGGTTCTTAGTAACATTTTTTGAGCACAATGCAGCACAATTTTTTTTTTAGAAATTTCGCAAACATTTCATTCGTAAAATTTGCAAATTCGCGAATTTTTCAAAAATATTGACGGCACAAGCCAGTACAAGTTGGGCACAGTAATTTATAATTAAACTATATGCCTGTAAGACCTAAGGTCTTTTAAATGCAACCTGAATTGCACGGCACTAGTTAGAAAGAGTAGGAAGATAGGAAAGATTTGGCACAGTGGATTGAGATCAAGGTGTTAATGATCTCATTAAATCTCACGGGTGGCGTCCAGTTAAGCTGGGAGAATATAGAAAAGAATGCTGCCTAGAATGGGGCTCGAACCCACACCTCTAAGCTATCAGTCAAGCACTACATCCACTGCACCATTGCCACCCACAACTTTTTTTTGAAAATCCAAAATGGCGGTGCTTACTTCACTTCACACACATTACTTTTTCACTGTTTGCCCAGTGTAATTTTTAGATGATTACTAAAAACCGGTTCTATTTATATTCTTTTAATTTTTGAGAAAAATTTAAATTACGACAATGGCACGTATGTATATCAAAAGAGAAGGTGGGATGACCTTTGTATCAATTTTTTTTTCTCTATATCCATGGACCACCCTAATGTACTAATATTCGTGTTTGATATATGACGACGATATCGATTTTGAAAAAAAAAAGAAATCAGGAAGTTTGCTGATTGGGTTCAACTGTGTATCGTGACATAATAGCCAAATGAAAAAAAAATTACACAGCACTGTGTGCATTTTATAAGGACATAGAAATAATGAAATTTTAAATTTACACACTTTCTTTCTCTCACATCTGCACACTTATACCTACATAATATGCGTACATTGTTGTTTAATATGTAACTCATGAAATATGTACACATTCTCATAAAACACACGGAAATGTGATGGGGTGAAAGTGAGGGAGGGCGGTAGTAATAGCAACCAAAGCAGTCTTAAACCAAAAATCCACATACATGACCATAATTCTCGTTCATATAAAATAGATTGAATGCATAACCCACAAGCCAGAAGTCCGCCCACTCAACGCCCATATTCAATTCGCTTTATACTTTGGAAGAAGAGTGGAAGTAGGTAACATGTAGGTATACCTACTCATACGACATTTTATACACAGGCAAACTGAAAGAGCTTCAGCTCTTAGAGGCACCTAGTCAGCCATGACTGTCGGCAGTCGGGCTAGCTCAAGTTCTGGAGCAGGTCCTTTTCTTTCCTTCGCATCTATCGGTGATGGTAACCTGCCATATTTGAGTTTAGGGAAGTCTCCATTTAAAAGGAATTCTCATTTGTTATTGTCGTGTCAGGGAAATATGTAACCCACACCTATATAAGACATTCGAAAACTCATACTCATATCAAAGATCCTGATGAAATTCGTCAGGAGCCCTTTGTGTACTTTAATACGCACAATGGCAACGATGGGGTGTTTGGGTCGAGTAAGGGTATATATGACTGACAATAAGGACTTCCCAGGAGCAGAGAGTGAACGAGCCCCATTAATGTGTTCTACAAATATTTTATGTCGACAAATAAACATAAGATTATTACTTAGTATTATTTATTTTGGTTTTGTTTGTAGGGCGGTGTTACAATGTGTGGTTTTGCTGCTAGATTATGTTAGATAGAAACTTAGTTCTGTTTGTGTTTATCCTTACTGCTTACCAACTATCCAAACTACCATATCTACCACACGTATACACCTTCATATAAAATACAGACAAGAAGGACATTTGACATTACCTTTACCCACACACACACACATAAGAGTAGCTAAGCATTTATGAACGAATTCGATATTAATTGGTGATTTCATTTGAAATTTGAACTCGTTACTGAGAGGTGACAGTGATGGTATTTGAACGTAATTATTCTCGGTTGATGTGTGTCATATTTGTGTTAATGGTCACATTAGTGTCACAGGTTGTTCAATAAAATAGCCATAACACAAAAGATAATATTATATCTGCATTTATTATTTTGCACTTAGGAATACGATCCAGAAGGGATGAGTGGTTTTTTTTTTTTTTGTGGTTAGAGTATTTTATTTTACGAGTAAAATTCTTATTTGAATGGCTAATCGCTTTCAATCAGCATTAAAGTGAATAAACTTTATCCTGATGATGAAGGACAGCTTTTGGTTGGGTTGGATTAAATTTCAGGAATAAGGTTTATGTCTGGTAATTATTTATTTTTCTATAATACTAAAGGTATATAACCTCAGGCAGTCAATTGGGCACTACGAACTAACTCCCAAATGACTTAACTCCCAATGAACCAACTCCCAAAAAAAGTGGGACTTAGTTCATATGTACTAACTCCCATTTTTTTTAAGAACTAAATCCCAACTGTGTAATGAACTAAAAAGCTCGGGCCCGTCCGAGCACGCGCGGACGGTCGCGAGCGCGCGTGCTCCGCCCCCCCCCCCGCGCCGAGCCTTCCCTGGGTTTTCACTTTTTATTATTTCATTAATGTGGGCATGTGGTCACGGGCGCGCGCCCCCCCTGCACCGAGCCTTCACTGTCATTATTTTTTTATGATCGATCTAATTTTTTTTCTTTATACTGATGGATAAAAAAGTCGGGATTGTTATACCCATTTGTTTAGTTACATATATGAAAGTATTTTCAGATTTGAGGCAAAAAGTTTTATGACGGACTATGAAGCTGGTCTTCGAAACGCATTGAAAACTGTTATGCCAAATCTCCTAACGGTGTATTTATATCCGGTTCAAATCTGAACTCCCTTACAATAACTTAAAAATTATCAAAAATTCAATTTTTGACAAAATGAACTAATTCCTACTTTTAGCTTAGTTGTTGCTCTCTCGCAAAAATAAAAATGAACTAACTCCCACTTTTTTCCTGGTGGGAGTTAGTTCATTGGGACTTTGTTCATAATGAAATTAGTCCCCAATGAATTAACTCCCAACTTTATGAACTAAGTCCCACTAGAAAATTTGATGGGAGTTAGTTCATTTCGACTAGTGGGAGTTAAGTCATTTGGGAGTTAGTTCGTAGGGCCGTCAATTGTATAGTAAAGTTTAATTTGTTTGAAATTTTTATATGTGGTTCATCTACCATATAAGGTCCTGTGTTTTTCTGTAAACAACCCTGTTATTACGTTATTTGCAACTGTTTCATGGTCACCCTCAATCTGAGGTATAAAGCTTTGAAGGTTATATCTAAGGGAACGTGATTGGCATTGGATAGTGTATAGGAACTGGGGGCATCTAGATGTTTCTTTTCTTGCACAGGTGCTTACATTTTACCTCCACGTTGGTAACTGCCGGATACTGGTTTTGGCTTGATGTCATGACTTTCTAAGCTTGTAAGGGCGAATTTTGACCAAGGAAAGAGTTGCAACACCAAACCCATGCCCTACAGATTGGAGGTTAGTACGTCGAGCTAACGATCCGAGGACATTAAAAAAAACCTTTTTTTATGAGAGAGACGCGAGAAGCGTCGGATAACGACCCTCTCAAATGGCAACCAGACCCGGAACGAAAATGGACTACGATCAATGTAGATCCAGTCCCAGCGCCCAGTACTGAAGAGGTAAAGAAAGCCACCCCTCAAGCTTAAGAACAACAAATCCGCTCGAATGTCCTTCCTGCGAAACTCTTTGAGTATGAAGGAGATTTCCTAGTAGGGTGCATGCACCAGCTCATCAACCCAGTGTGGGAGAAGGAAAGCTTGACCGACGACTGGTCAAATAGCTCCATTTGTCTAATCCACAAAAAATGCGATCCTATGTCCTGAAAAAACTCTATTGTTGCCTACAAGATCCTATCCAACGTACTATGAAATCATCTAAAACCTTTCTGAAACTCTATGGTCGGCACGTACCAGTGTGGCTTCAGACCAGGCAGATCAACGATAAACCATATCTTCACATTGAATCAAAACCTGGAAAAGACCAACGAAATTCAAGTCAAGAAACACCATCTTTTCATCGACTTCAAAGTCATACCTATATGATAGCATAAGTCACCAAGAGCTTCCAAATTTGCGATGTAGGAACTTGGGATCCCGAAAAAACTGATCCTGCTATGCCACATGACGTATCTAACAAGAAACGCGGTGCAACGTGCAAATGGGTAACAACTCATTTCCAGTCGCACACAGGGTTCAGACAAGGAGATGCGCTATCATGTGATTTCTTCAACCTAGTGCTAGAGCAGATAGTTCGCAAGGAAGGTGTTCTTTATCTTCAACAGATCTTCTCAACTGCTTGGCTATATGGACGACATCGACATTATCGGCCTCTCCCTTCGAGCTTACTTAAAAGCATTCACAGCTATGGATGAACAGGTGAAACGCGTTGGTCTTAAAGTGAATGAGGACAAAATGAAGTATATGCTATCAAAGAACAAAGCCTCATCTGTGCATCGCCTTGAACAAAACGTCACTGTTGGTAGCAGTAATTTCGAGGTAGTCAAGGAGTTCACCTACCTCAAACATAAACTTCACGAACGACACCTTAGTGGAAATCCAACGAAGAACTACCCTAGCGAACTACTGGCCACTGCTACTTCGGTTTGGCCAAACAAATGGGTTCAAAACTCCTTTCTCGAAAGATAAAGTGCACGCTATACAAAACGCTAATTTTACTAGTTCTACTCTACGGCGCTGAGTGCTGGATGATAAGTAAAAAAGGGGAACTAATACTGTGCACTTTCGAGAGAAAAATTCTTCGGCAGATATTTGGTCCTATATGCGAAGAGGGCGAATGGAAAAGAAGACTCAATCGTGAATTGTACGACTACGACCTGTACCAAGATAGATGAGGCCAAAGTATTTAGTTTCGTCTGATAATATAAGGGGAACACCTTTAATAGAAGGGAGGTCTATTTTTCGGAATTTATATTTCCTGGATAAGGGGACAATGTATTATGGGGGTTAACTCCAAGACTGCACTGATCTGCCCATCGTCTTAGTTTGTTTAGAGCATTTTGTAAAAGATCTCTTTAAATGTTAGGATGCTTTCCTCACAACGCTATAGCCACGTTCGTCCGCATAGCCAATCACTCTGCAGCTCTCCGCTTCTGAGTAATTCAGCAGATCATTAAATACAAGGTCCAAAGAAGGGGGAAAGAATTACGCCTTGCACTGTACCTCTACTGACAGATCTTCTTGCTGCGAAGGCGCTCAGCTTTGAATTGATAACCCTGCTTGTAAGCATTTGAATAATTAATTCACCAAGCGAAAGCGACCCATCAACATTCAGAGATGCCAGGGTGTAGATGTGACTGCAGATGTGTCGACGTTATTAAAAGCGCCTTCCATATTTAGGAAGGCAACTATCACATACTCTTTATTATCGAGGGAACATTCGATGGTACGTCTACGTACTAGTGTGTAGCCGTTTCCACTGACTTCCCTTTGCAATTAGCATGTTGAGCTGTAGAGGGTAGTCTCGTATCAATGCTTGGTCGTACTTAGCTATCAAACAGTCTTTCGCTATTATAATAGGACTTAAATCTTTCGGCTTTACGTGGGAGCATTTGCTGGCTTTAGGTATAAACAAAGCTTTGACTATACTGTATAGAAGTGGAACATGGACCAGATTCAAGCAAACATTATAGAAGTGGAACATGGACCAGATTCAAGCAAACATTGAAGATGACCTCCAGGATGGCAGAAATACTTCTGACTTCATCTGCAGTTTAGCTGGAATGATACCATCTGGGTCCTTCCAACTTGTATGGTTTGCAGCTGTTGAGTGCCCATTGTAATGTTTCCCTAGCAATCAGACCTTGAGTAAAAGTTAAGTTTCTGTTTGTCCTGTGTAGGACAGCATCTACTAATTACAGTCTCTAAGCTGCCTGTAAAATAAATATCCACTAGAGAATTGAGCGATTCTTCGCAAGAGCCATCAGCATTTTTCAGGCAATTAAGCATAACTGGATCCATGGAGAGGATTTTTCTTAATCTTGATTATTTGGAGTCTTCTTTTCTATTGCCACAGAATAACCTCCCAGAAGATTACCCAAGCAACACATTCTCCTCTTACAGATATCTTTCAGAATTCTTAAATAAAGAGCATTCAACACTGCAAGATAACTTAAAGATGTCTCTAAGACCTAAAGAGGCCCAAAGGGGCTGAGCCAATTGTATGAAGTGAAGAGTTCTAATTAATGTCTTTGTAAGTGCTTATAAAGAGGACTTCTTTTGTTGATGTATTGACGACGTATTCAAGATATTTTAAAGAGGTTTTCAATAGATCTTAAATATCCTCTTAAAAAGGTCTTTAAAATCTCTTTAAAAGTAAACGCGGAAGCGAGAAAAAAAAATTACTTTTTCTCTTTTACGCATGCATCATGGCAATAAATAATATTTTCTCTTTCACGCATGTAAACATTGAGTTGCATTTCAATGAAATGGAATGAAACTTAAGATGAGTGGTGAAAACATAAGGAATTGTTTTAATTTCATTTATAAGAAGCTCGGCCAAGTTAGTTATTTTAATATGACAGTCTTAACATATTTTGTGAAGCATATCTAGAATGTGTTTCGACATGCGCGATCATATTTACTTTAAAGTCATAGATGCTACCCCCCTAAAAATTCACGCGCTTAAAAAAATATAGATATTTACATTTTTTTTCATTTTCTTTCTAGACAAAAAAACTTGTTACTGAAGTAAAAAAATTTTAATTGCATTTCGTTGGGTTATTATGTTATTTTAAGAGGTCTACACAAAATTATGAAATGAATCTGCGTTTATTTAAGCCCAAATTGTCATTTATTATATTTTATACAAAATAGTTTTAGAAATTGAAATCAATAAATATGGCGAGTAAGCGACAGGGTGCCTCTTATATATAAATAGTTACGCAATTATTTATTTTGTTTGTTTCTAAAGCTGCATTTTATTATTTACATAAGTCACAAACAAAAAAGAGATAGAAAGTTGTCTGGGTGCTGGGACTCATGGTTAATATGTGTAAACATCAACGTTTGTTCTTACCTGCTGTCACGGCCAGCGCTTTAGCTCCAGTGGAAACCCGAAAATTTGCAGTTCAGAATTTTAGTACGGCGGATCGAGAAACAGAGTACACCAATTGATTAATATTACTTACTAGTGTCACGTCTGACGTTCTGGGTCTACTAGAATATTTTTAATTTGGCAGGTGTCAAAATGTGCCAAAACTGTTGATACGGCGGATCGAAAAGCGGAGTACACCAATCGATTTAGGAGGTGGATATTACCTAGTGTCACGCCTGACCTTTGGGGTCCACTAGAATACTTTTAGTTTGACAGGTGTCAAAATGTGCCAAAAGTTTTGGTACGGCGGAATCGAAAAACGGAGTACGCTAATCGATTTAGGAGGTGGATATTACCTAATGTCACGCCTGACGTTCTGGGTCCACTGGAACACTTTTAGTTTGACAGGTGTCAAAATGTCAAATCAGAATTCCGAGAATACGCGCTACGAAACGTGCTATACTCCGTAATGTTGCACAGAGGAAAGTCCACGTTTTGATTACACATCAAAATTAAAGCTATTTTCACCCTTCTGAGTTTCGCAAAATTTTCTAAGTTTTATTCACATATTATAAACGCTTTTTCTATTATACAGATTTGATCAAAAAGTTTTATAAAATGCGGCTTATAACAATAATGTAGCCATTTGGTCTCAAAATATAACCTATCATGCGTAGCAGATAGACAAACAAACCAAAAAATATACAAATATCAATTAAACATTTAAATACAAATATTTTAATTTTTTAAAGTTAATGACACCCTGTAAAAAATATACATAAATAAATTAATATTTTTTCCAAATCTCAAAACGTTTTAAAAAGTTCTTAAAAAACTCTTAAAAACGTCTTGGATATAGTCACTCTTCCCCAGAGTCAAATCACGCTTAATTACTTCTAAATAAGACACCATTAAGTGGTCATTAATTACTTTTTAGGTCTTAAAAAAACGAAATGTCAAAACAGTATCAATGGCAACAACCTTGTTGAACAAGTGCATAGCAAGACAAGAGGAACTTTATAAACTGATCAGATTATAGTGCAGGAAATATGATTGAACTTAGTTTGCTTCCAAGAATAAATTAATGGCAGTTTTTTTCCATTTATCCCAACAGTTTCTTATATTCAACATTTTTAAAAGATATATGTAACTTCTTATAGTGAGATTTCGTTTCGCTATACAGAAACATAACTTCAAGTTGACAGATAAGAAATCAGTGCAACAATGTCTTTAAAGATATCTGGAAGACCTCTTATTCAAGATGTCTTTGAGAGAGGACGCTAGTAAACTCTTAAAATACTCTTATTTTTAAGGAGTTAAAGAGGTTTTGAAGAAGTTTCAGAAAAAGATATGAAAAAATAACTTCAAAAAGAGGTCGATAAGATGTCTTCAAGATGTCTTGAGAGAGCAAGCTAGTAAACTCTTAAGATACTCTTATTTTTAAGGAGTTAAAGAGGTTTTGAAGAAGTTTCATAAAGAGATATAGAAAAATAACTTCAAAAAGAGGTCTATAAGATGTCTTTGAGAGAGCAAGCTAGTAAACTCTTAAAATACTCTTATTTTTAAGGAATTAAGAAGGTTTTGAAGAAGTTTCATAAAGAGATATGAAAAAATAACTTGAAAAAGATGTCTATAAGGTGTTTTTAAGATGTATTTATAAGTATTGGCTTTAAATTATCTTTTTAAGAGTTCATAAAGTGCTTATTAAGTGCAATGGTATCAAGAAGACTGAACTAAGATACCATTAAGAGCTGATAAATTTATTTCAAGAACTCTGCAAGAGTTTTTGTGTTGCTTGGGTATTTGGTTTTCCTCAATTCTTTTTTATACAATTTTAACGATTCCTTCGGACACTACTCTAGTGCTTTTAGCTCGATTGAAAAGTTTTCTCCATTTTTTCTTGAGCGCTTCGACCCTCTTCACCATTCACCAGACTCTGCAGACTAGTAGGAAGAAGTCATATTCGAAGACACCAATCCAACAAGTGACCCAATCGGTGGCCCGCATCTATGCAATCTGGAATAGGTAGGAGATGTCATTGGCAATTCGAAGCCAAAAAAAATCATTCAACTGGACAATTATTGTAAATCACACATAAGGACCATCAGAGCTGGAATTACCAAAGCTTCAAAATTTGGTACCTTCCGCTACAGCTTGATGACATCTGATCAACCTGTCCCAACTGGATGTGAGAACCTTCTGCGCACTGATGACTCCCTTACCTAATCCACATCAATATCGCCGTTACTAGAGGCCTACATCAACAGACTGAATTATATAGGAATTCAGGTGCATCCGGATCAACACTACTAAATCAGAACTTGTCTACTTCAGGAGCCCCTCAACGGGAAAAGGTAGTCTCACCGCAGAAAAGTGCAGAAATATTGTTCTGAAACTCCCAGACAGATCCAAAAAAACTGCCAAACCGATCGTGAAGTACCTGTGAACTCACTTCAATAAATTGCTTAGGTTCAACCCACACTCAAGAAGTGTGCTCAAAAGAGCCAGCTGGGCCTTCCACCTTCTACACCCTCTGATGAGAAGAAGCACCGGACTAAGTTGACAGAAGAAAATACTGATTCACAAGCATTTTCTACGGCCAGTCATAAGCTTCCCAGTCTGTTTCTCAATCTTATCGACGACGGCCATGAAGGAACTTCAAATTTTCCAAAAGAAATGCTCAGAATTTGCACCGAACTAGGTGCAATTCGACCGGCAGCAACGGAAACACTACAGAAACGAGCACCTCTATACACTGAAGCAAATATAATCCCTCTGGATAGGTTACCTACTGATTTCTTCAAAGAAGCCAGTAGGGAACAACACAGTCTTTCAAATCAGCTACATATTGAGAAGGATGCCCACCGAACAACGAAAAACCGAGCCAAGGTGTGATGGAAACCCTGTACGACAACTTTATGACCATGGACCGTTGTCCATGTTAGGAAGCAGTTTTCATCAACGCTGACACAGGGCTTCTCAGCCTACTACCGCGGCTAAATGCCAACTCACTGGTCAAGTTTTCCTGCATTTAAATTGTGAGTAACTAAGTACTTATGCAGCGAAGCATTACAATTCCGCCTCCATACCTACGCACCTGTTCCCATCCTAAAAGTATGCCATTAACCGCTAACTTCCGTATCTAAAACCAAAATACCTACCCCGTATATTTACTAACATTCATACTCCCACCTTTCTTTGCACCTGCAAAGTAAAACTACTGATTACGTGACAGAACGAGGGACTACTTCTAAGAAATGTGCACTTCACAGCTTTGCAACACACGTATGGTTCAGCTGAAAACTGCTTTAAAGACCACCAAGCAGAATGTAAGATGAGTGTCGAAACCACCGTGAACGATACCACAGCTCAAATAGTCCAATCAAGACTTCACCCGAAATCCGAATAGTGGTACGGGGTCTTGTAAAGGAAAAGAACCAAATGTCGAACTCACCGGAATTGTCCAAGATTTTAACCGGATTCGTCTGAGATTTTGCCAGTTTTACCCAGATTTTTACCGTATTCGTCCGAGAATTTTACCAGTTGTACTGAGATTTTACCGGATCCTTCCGCAATTTTACCAGTTTTACTAAGATTTATAACGGATTCGTCCGAAATTTTTATCATTTTCACTGAGATTTTTCCCGGATTTGTCAGAAATGTTTACTAGTTGCATTGAAACTTTTAACATATTCGTCCGAGGTTTTTATCAGTTTAACTGAGATTTTTACCAATTTAACTGTGATTTTAACCGGACTCGTCCGAGATTTTTACTTGTTTTACTGTGATTTTCCAATTTCTTTCGCGATTTCTACCAGTTTTTACTGAAATTTTTATCGGAATCATCCGAGATTTTTACCAGTTTTACTGTGATGTTTACCGGATTTTCCCGAGAATTCACCAGTTTTACTGAGATTGTTACCGGATTCGTCCGCGATTTTTAAAAGATTTGTCAGTGATTTTTACCAGTTGTACTGAGATTTTTACCGTATTCGCCCGAGTTTTTACTAGTTGAACTAAGATTTTTACCAGTTTTACTGTAATTTTAACGGACTCGTCCGAGATTTTTATTAATTTTACTGTGATTTTTACTGGACTTGCCCGCAATTTTCACCAGTTCTACTGAGATTTTAACCGGACTCGTCTGCGAGATTTTCCAGCTTTATTGAGATCTTTTCCGGATTCGTCGGCCATTTTTACCAGTTGCACTGATTTTTCTACCAGATTCGTCCGTTTTACCAGTTGTACTGATATTTTTACAAGTTTTACTGTGATTTTTACCGGACTCGTCATAGATTTTTACCACTTTTACTGAGTTTATAACCACATTTATTCGCGAATTTTATCACTTGTACTGAAATTCTTACCGGATTCATCCGAGATTTTTACCAGTTGGACTAAGATTTTTATCAGTTGTACCTACTATGATTTTTAGCGGATTTGCCCGAGATTTATTGTGATTTCCACCGGGATTCTCCAAGTACCTATCTCACTAGCTTCTTTCACTCCTTCCACTAGATCCTGCACAAGATTCGAGCCACACTCGATGAACATATCTTCATACAAAACAAACTTCCGTGAATTGCATGAATCACCAGTGAGAAGTATAAAATATGACTTTGAATAAAAATAGAAAAGAATTTTTGTTGGTTGAGTGAATTTCAATTAGGGTGTTTATTATACATATTTCATGAAATTCCACGAGTGAAATCCAGCAAAAACTTTGGGTTTCAAAAAAAAAAAAAAAAAATACAGCTTAGATTGTATCTTGAATTCACACTTCCTTCGCAACAGTCAATCCATTGTCATTTTGTCATTTCCACCTCCAACTTGAGCTATAAGAACAATTAGGAACGTCCGGCCCAGTTATACAAATTTCATGAAAAAAACACAACCATTGATTATAATACTTGAAGAGCTTTTTTAACTGTATACATTATAGATATAGGATAATATCGGTAAACCTGCCATCCAATTTATTATTCATTTGTACGAATAATTTACCCTTGTTAGAGAAGTTTCATTCAAATAAACTTTCCAGCAGGTAAAACAAAATACAAAATAATAAAATGTCAATAATAGGGGGAGTTGAATAATCTTTATTACCACTTGGAGCCCACTTACCTGATGTTTAGCATTATATCCAAAACAAAAAAACAAAACACAAAAATCATTATCACTTTTTTGGGATTTCTTGTGGGACTAGCTATGCTGCTGATGTAAATAATTCCCTAAACACTATTTATATCGATACCTACCGCAAAAGTTTGTTGTAGATTTAGTTTCAAACAAATGAAATATTTCATGAGCTCTTCAAAACACGCGAACTAGCTATATAAAATTAAGTCGAAATAAAAAGGTCATTTTCGTGACCATTATTAGGTTGATACAGAGGGGTGTCTTTTCTTGACCTCCGTATGTTTATCCATACCCCCCATAACAAAATCATTGGTTTCATTCCTGTTTCCTGCATTGGTCATTATATTTCGAAACACGATACTAAAAGTAGCAGGTACTTATGTAACATTAACTACACACAATATGCGCTCTGTATAGTAATTACATTAATAACGATGATCCTTCCAATTTTATTATTATAGAGTACTTACCGTGTAGAAAATCTCATTCAAATGATAATTGTAGGCATTCCGGACGTATGTTCGAATTATTTTATCACGTCGTTCTCCCTCGAAGCCATTTTGTATATCATGCGCACTAAACCGCCAAATTGCTTCCCCAGTGACAACGCCAAAAAGGACATCATAATGTCCCGTGCTACTTTCGGGTGGTCGTTTTGGATTTCTTGTCACTAAATCATCGATATCAAGATTTGAGTGTCCTGGTCGTATGACAACACCATCAATCTGGAAACAAAAAAAATGAGAGAAAAGTTAATAATGTGTATTTAAAGCTACAATTTTATTTAAACACATGTTGAAGAGGTCATGTGTAAAATTGTAGACCGTAGTTAGAAGAATATTTTGGAGGGGAAAATAGGAATGCATTTTTATCGAAATAAAAACGTGACTGAGTCATTAAAGGAATTTTTCTGAAAGCAAGAAGGTGCATCTTGTCGGGAGTGCGAGATCAAAGTTGTTAAAAATATTTTGAAATGCTCATTAAACTTAAAAAATTACCCCCCTCTTCCCTCCGGTGATATGCGTTGATACTTAAATTAGTTTTTCAGAAAAGTAACTTATAGAGGGATGCCATTTGCCATTACAGGAATGAAGTTCGGAAGTTTTACCATAAAGTAAAAAGAACCTCCCAGGGTTACAGGGGTCGAACGGAAGCTTGCAAGGATGATCAGGGGAACATTGTGGTAGAATCGCAGTCAGTGCTGAGGATATGGGAAAATTATTTCTGCAAATTTTATAACGGCGATGACGAACCGAATTCCACTACCATGCAGATTGTACCATTCAACCTGAACAACGACGTAGGCAAACAATTCCGTCCACGCAATCTCGACTAAGTAAAGACAGCTATATCTAAACCTAAGTCCAATAAAGCTGCTGGAGCTGATGGGCTTGCGGCTAAGCTATTCAAAGCGGTTGGCGATGAATTGGTTAGAAGTATGCTCATCTGTAAAATATGGTCGGAGGAAAGCATGCCCGATGAGTGGAACCTCAGCATCGTTTGCCAGATACTCAAGCAATGCGATCCTCTGGACTGCACCAACTGCAGAGGTATCAGTCTTCTTAATATCGTCTACAAGATCTTCTCTGCCGTACTTTGTGAACGCCTGAAGCCATTTGGCAACAACACCTGATAAGTCCATATCAGTGTGACTTTAGACCAGGAAAGTCCACTGTCGACCAAATATTCGCACTACGCGCAGATCCCAGACGTTTCAAATCGATGCCCACCACCTTTCCATCGATTTCAAAGCCACGTATGACAGCAACTATAGAGATAAGCTATATAAAGTAATGTCTAATTTTGGCATCCCTGCCAAACTCGTCCGTTTGTGCAGGATGACGATGGAGAATGCACGCTGCTCCATCAAGGTCGGCAAAGACCTCACCGACACCTTTGATGTCAAAACAGTCACGGCGATACGCTGTCATGGGATGTCTTCAACATTGTTCTTGAAAGAATAGTGCGAACCTCTCACGTCAACACTAGAGGCGCTTACGCTGACGACATTGACATAATCGGACGCACAAGGCGTGATGTCAGTAATGCTTTCGTGAGTATTGAGAAGGAAGCCAAGAAGAAGTATTTAACGGTGAGTGAAATATATGCTATCAACAAGAAAGGACACCCAGCATCAACGTCTCGGACAGAACGTCACTATAGACAGCTATAATTTTGCGGTGGTCAGAGACTTTATCTACCCAGGATCCGCTATAAGCTCAGCGAACGATACCAGTGCTGAGATTAAATGAAGAATTACTCTTGCCAATCGCTGTTTCTTTGGGCTAAGAAGGCAATTATTGAGAAGCAAAGCCATCTCTTAAATAACTAAACTGTCCCAGTATAAGATGCTTATCATCACGGTCCTGATGTATGGCGCAGAAGCATGGACACTGTTAACGGTGGATGAGAACGCGTTAGGCTGTTTTGAGAGGAAAATTCTTCGGGTGCTTTTTGGTCCCGTCTGCATAGATGGTGAATGGAGAAGAAGATACAACAACGAACTGTACGGGTTTTACAGCGGCACCGACCTAGAGTGAATGAATATCAATGCTCCGGCCCGGAAAGTCTTTGAACCAAACCCCACCACCTTAAGTTAGTAGGTAAGTACACCATAGCTGTCTTCTACCGCACTGGATATGCATTATTCAGAGCGTTATTGAACACTCTGTTATAAATGTCTACTCTGCTTTTTTCGGTAAATATCGGGCTACAACATTGGATATGCCATCGACTCCTGCTTACTGTTCTTCTTTAACGAATCGATGATGAGCTGGAGTTTCAGCTTCGTAATTAACAGGGAACTGGACCCATTTCGCTTGGTAATTATGGCAGTAGCCAAATAATTTTCATTGAACCTGGTGAAACTGAGGCTCACTGATCACCATTGCCTAGTGTCATTCCGTAGGTAGCTGTTTTCCATGTCAAAGTTCAGGCGATTGCACACATTCACCTCGTACACTTGTTGGAAAGCAGCCTCCACAGCCCCACTTTATCCTGCGGATCTTCGACAATATAGAGGTAATCTTCCAAGACGGCGTTCTCTGGATCAATTTCTTGCTGTCTAAAAGACGTTTCTATTCTCTATCGTTCTCTGAAGCTTAAGACACGGAATGTTGTTCTGATCATTCCTTCTAAGTATCTTGTTAATTTGGGGAAACATACTCGAGTTGCTAGAATTAACAGACAAAATTTAATAAACCGAATACAAATTAATAGGCAACCGATAGTTCTCCTTAATCAATTGGTCGATGTTTTTGATCGATGACTACAGTGTCTTAATCTACAGACCGTGTGGGTCAGTATACCATATCGGTACAAGAGTTTTAGTCTTGTTTATAGGCTACTCTTTGTCTGAGTAGTGCGTCAATGGTCGCGTTCCGGTACATGTCAGTTGCGTGGTTGAGCCCCGTTGTTTGTATTTCGATATTGTTCTGTTCATTGTTCATTTGATTGTTTCTTCCATTTGTTTTAAGTACTTGTCTGTCTCAGTATTTGTCAAATTCCTGTCATTAAGTGGGGAATTGATTTACCTCGATAAGGTGTTAGTGAGGTGTTGCCTGCGGATCATACTGTAATTGAAGGTATAAACAGACATATACTTCTTTAACTCCACAAGCTCGTTCGGAAACTGAACTACGGCGTGCGATCGATATTTAGCAGTTTCTTGATCTCAGACCTACAGTGTCAGTGACTGTCAGTCTTGCTTAGGGCTGCCAGAAATCATGATTTATCATTATTTTCATGTTTTTTGGACCCAAATAATGATTTAATGATTTCGAGTCCAAAACCATGATTTTCTAATCTCAAAAAAAAAATATTTTTTAATCGCTTTGAAAAAAAAAAAATGTCTAAGCTACACTACAACCTCAAACGACGAACACATTACAAACATAGCTAAAATGACACTTTGACTCAAATGCATAACTACATTTTTGTTTCTGTGATTTCTGTGATTTCTTGTATGGTATTAAAGTGGGTCTCTTTTTGGAAAATGTGGCAGTGGAAAAAAGCGTTTTACATAGCTTTCATTTACTACGTTTACAAGCAGAATCGAGAGCTCGAATTGAAATAGGGTCGAATATTCAACCCAGGATTTTCGTTACTTGAGTTGAGTGCTCCATTTAGAATTGAGTTGAAATAGTATTGAGAATCCAGAAAAATGAATGGCATTAATGTATTTATTTCAATGCAAAACAAATATAATTGAACTAACACGAGTACTTAACTACACGTTTCTATTTAAAAAATACTATATTTGAAGACAAACATACAAATAAAAAGACCAAAGTGTATTATCTGTAAAACCAACTCCTCAACCCAGGTTTTTCGTCACAAATTTAAACTCGACTCAGCTCCCCGAGCGGAGTCGAGTCGAATCAAGCTCATTTCAACTCGAGCCAGGTCTACAAAGCTCGCCACCACATGTAAACGTAGTAATTGTGATTGCTTGAGTTTTTTAATTGAAGCTACTAAGAAAATTTTTCTCAGATTTAATTTTAAAGAAAATATTCTTAAGGACGTGGAGATTCTGGCTCCACAGAATAGCACTTGTTAAACATTTTCCAAATTGAGTGAAAGAAGATCACTGAAAAACAGAGAGCACTGAAAAACATGGGTTTAAATTTTAGTTTAGATGCTGAAGAATTTTGGAAAGGCGTAAGCAAGTTAATGCAAGCAGATAACACTTTTCCACAATTGTCGCTATTCGTTTATGAAATATTTTCACTGCCACATTCTTCAGCCAATACGGAACACGTTTTTTCTGAAGTTAATATTAATTTTAATTTTAATATTATAAAACAAAGTTATGAAACAGCCTTGAAATTGTTTCACTACATGGGTTGTTGCATGCTAAACATTTGGTTAAAAACCGGACATGCTATGAATTTAAGGTTCATACAGAATTTCTCAACAGATATTACACTAATATTTACTCCAAAGAATTCACATAAAAAAATAAGTGTTTGCTAACGTAAAATTAAAAAAGATATTTTATACTACCTATCTATATTTTTTGATTTTCAATGTGCTATATAATACCTAAGTACCTGAAACTATGAAAAAAATAATATATAGCACTCATAAATATGTATAAATTATAATAATTTATTTTAATGCTCGTATTCCTTCCATTTTTTGTATGTTTTTAATAAATGCTCTCAATAAATATTTGAAAATATTTGTTTTACTTGTTGCGATGTAGTTTAAAACTTTTAATATCTCCTTTACCGTTTTCTTACTCAGACTTGTAAATCATGATTTTTTAACTGAAATCATGATTTTAAACTATGTTTTTTTTAAATTTCTGAGTGGCAACACTGGTCTTGCTTCTATCAGCAATAGATCCAGATATAGGCCCAGATTCTTGGAAACGATTGTTTATCAGTAGGAATTAGGTTGACCCTTTACTCAAAGCTGTACTGCTCCATTCATTTTTTTAAATAGTTAGTCTACCTTCAGAATTTGAAATTTCATATCCCAAATCTAAGTGTTTGGCATTCAAATCACCGACTAGAAGATAGTAGTTTTCTTCTAAATTCAGTCGTAAGCACTCGAAAAGTTTTCTGAACTCTGTCATAAAATACGGTGCATATGCTAATTCTAGATGCACACGAGGCAACCATTGCAGAATTCTAGAATCCCACCGAATTCCAAAAATAATCCCACCATTTTCGTACTGGAAGGAAAAAAAAACACCATACTCTTTCTGCTACCTCTAACTTAAAAAAAAAAAAGTTGACTCCGTACTTTTGGCACTTCGTAAAAAAATTTGTTATGTAATTAGTCGAACAAGGTCAACTAGAGTCCTATAGAAATCGGCCAGTCCTAGAAAACTTCAAGACTTTAAAATTTCTTAAAGTCACTCCCGATTTTTGGCACCTCATTTGTGGATATTCAAAAAAGGTGATGAAAGTTCAACATGTTTCAGTAAATGGTCAGCCATACCTAGGCTTTTTTTGATGATTGTTTTTTTTTTTGTTCAAGGTCACGAAAGATTTTTGTGCTAAATTATAATAATTTAATTCGTAGATAGCCATGGTATAATAAACTGCAGTTAAGGTAAAAATAATTTTCCCACCTTGAAAAAGACTATTGAACTATTTTCCTACCTTAAGGCCCACTATGAATATTTTCCCACCATTTTTAGCACCAAAGGGATTTTTTCCAACCATTTTGGATCGAAAAACCACCAATCTGGGAACACTGGCTCTACGTTCAGTCCTTATCAGTGAATTTACATTCTTAGCAAGGATTCTACAGGGCCTCTCTGGCAGCGCGCCCTTAGCGTAAGATGAGTTAAGCTCGGCAAGAGAGAGTAGACATGGTTCACCATCAGCGTTGCGAGATTTTTGAAGAAGAGTGGAGCCCAATTTGAAAAATCTTGGAGCCAAAAATAGCCCCACTCAAAAATGATGCACAAAAATTAGTAAATTTAAATAATTATTCGTTTAAAATTGAAAATTTCAAGGGTCCCAATCAGAGATTATCGATGATAAATCACTGGTCCTAAATTATCGATTCGTGTCTTAATTGTACAGTGTGCCAACTAAATCAACTGCTTAGAGTTGAGAATGTAAGTAATGATCATTCACATAAGATTTTACAAAAGTTTGAAGGTAAATGGAAAATCTGAATTTTTAAGGAGTCTAAAATGGTCCAACTTCAAAACTAAATACCCCGGATTGTGATCACAATCACAATTTGAATTTGAAGGTCACAAGTTCGAGTAGTCCAATTGGCGATAAAGAGCCCGTACCGGCAACCCTGTTCACCTTTGTTGCCTGCTGCCGAATCTGGTTTTGTAGACCTGTTAACAGGCTCTGAATTGCCAGAAACAGGGTCACAATAACCGCCAGAGCCTTAGGCACAGGGGGGTGGAGCTGTTGGGCCAACTTTGGTGTTATCTGTACCGTGTTTCCCCTTCCTGATGCTATTTAGATGAGTTATACCCTAAAGGTACATATTGAAAAGTGGCCAGTTTGAACATCCTCTCAGAAACGCAAGGGCGAATTTAATAGAATTTTCGGCTTAAAGCATGCTTATGCCTCAAATAAACATATTCAGTAATAAAAACCCTTGAACGTAATTGTTACTTTATTAATCCTCATTTTCCGGTATATTCAATAGCATATAAGTATAAAATTCCCCGCTGATGGTATAGTTCAAACACGTAGTACCAAGGAGTAGGGATAAAAATGGTTCCATGATTGGGTATTCACTATATATCATTTTTAAAATCTTTGAGTTTTTCTTTTTTTTAATTGAATTATATTTTCAAGAGATTTACACCCAACACCGATTTAAGTTAGTATCTTTTACCACAATTTGTTGACAAAAAAAAGATACATCTCCGTTGCCCAAACTTTTCTGAAGGGGACATTAAAAAAAAAATGCTCACATGACACATTCTATTTCTTCTTAAACAATCTTCTTCTTCCGTTTACTATTTTACTTCATGTCGCATATTTCTTATGGTTTAGTGGGCTTCGCAAAAATGTTTGGGTTTTCTAGGCCACATACCATTTTGTTTTGCTTTTTTGTTGTTGTTTTTGTTTTAAAGTTTGAGTCAGCAAGGGGATGTAATCTTGTCACGCTGACATAGACGAATGCTTTGTTTTAAGGGGTTTGATAGATGGTTACGCTTGTGAACTATTTTTAAAGAAGGAAGAACAACTTTTCGTTTTGTTAGGAATTTAATTTTACAAAATTCAAAGAATTGTGATGTGATGGGGGTAAGGTCTGGTTGTTTCTTGTTACATTGTTTGTATATCGTTTGCTGGAAGAAAGCATTTTTAAGTAGGTGCATTCTCAGCTTATAAAGTTTTATGAATTTTTCGGAAAATATGCAGTTACTGTGTGCTGTGAATTTGTATGCAAATTATACAATAATTCTTCGAAACTAAAAACTAAATGTTTGCTTTATTATGCTCGACCGCATGCACTCTGACGTTGGAATTACTGCATTTCCCTGAAATAATGACGCTCATATACACAAAGAAGGTAACTTAAACCGCAAACAAAACTTTACTATACAGACTGCAAGTTTGAATGCAGGTTTCGAAAATAAAATATCGTCAAACCAAAGACTTTACGGAGAATTCTTATAATGCATTCCAATTCTTATATTATTGCAGATTCTAAAAATAAGTTATTTAAAACAAAAATAGATTCCAACGCATTCATCTAACCTTTGGAGTGGCATATTTGATACAAAAACGGATCACAAGGAATTTTCTTTTCTATGGCAACACATTTCTTAAAACTTTATTTCGAAGAAACTTTAATATATTTTAAAAAAAATTGATAAAACATTGCTATATCGCCACAAGTAGCATGTCAGGAAATGGGTAAGTTCTTCTCATAAAGGTGTCTTTCTTATTTATTTTCTAAGAAAAATATTAATATTAGTTTTAATTTAAAATACATGACATCTGATTCCCTAGAGAGACTCGATGTTTTGTTTAAGCTGATCTAGAGCGGGTAGCTGACTAGCTGCCATTTGCCATACAACAATTTTAGTTCTTTCAAACTTAATCCAAAACAAATCCAACTTTTTTTATCAAACTTCGTAGTTACCAACGTAGAACAAAGCATTACAATAATTCGAAAATTAAGTGGATTTGGCGTAAAATGTATATAAAAGAAGCAGTAATTTTATGTTTTCTGAACAATTTGTTTTAAATTTTTTCATACACCTACTTCGATGATTGCTCAAACAATTTGATTCCAATATTGCAAACGGGAATCTATATTACTTCTACTTACTGCATTCTAAAACATTGCACACTGTCTTTCGAGAAAGGAGTTTTGAACCTATTTGTTTGGCCAAACCGAAGTGGCAGTAGTTCGCTAGATTAATTCTTTGTTAGATTTCCAATAATAGTCCATTCGTGGAATTAATGTTTGTTCCGAGGTAGGTGAACTGCTTGACTACCTTGAAATTACTTTTGTCCTAGGTGATGGACAGATGAAACTTTGTTTTTTGTCCTCATTCACTTCAAGACCAACGCGTTTACTTGCTACAGCTTGCTTGGAGCGACCGATGATGTCGATGCCGTCAGGATATCCAATTAATTGAGAAAAACTGTTCAAGATACCGTCGCCCTAGAATTGAAGTGCCGTATACGCCAAATTGCATTTTTTGAACTGGGTATGCAGTCTTATGTTTTTGGGGGTGCTCTTTTCAAATCTGTTATCCGTTTTTTCCTATCTCTTTTCGTTGCTAAGATATTCAGAATGGTTTTGACGTATATCCATCAAAATTATAAAGTTCATGTTTTGTTTTGACGTAAGCGCCAAAAATTGGCATTTACGTCAAATTTGTCATACTTATATAACAAATTTTTGTTTAAGAATTGTTTTGACGTATATGACCTATTATCCTGCAAAGTACGTCATAAAATTTCAAATGTATATTCAGTATTGTTTTGACTTATGTGCATACAAAGGCACGTACACCATTAGCAATAAAAATATTTCTTTTTACATACTTACTTACTTACTTTACTTTACAGTCCAGGGTGGAATACGGCCTCAACCAACAAGCCTCTCCAGCCAGCTCGGTCCCTAGCTAGCTGCCTCCAGTTACGCACTCCAAGTTGGTTGAGGTATCGTTCTCCACTTGTGTGCGCCACCTAAGGTGGGGTCTTCCTCTTGTTGTGCTTTATTTTGTTTTTAACTTGAGACGCACGAATCTCAAGCGGGGTCTTACCTTTTTTAGTGTTCTTGTTCTTTTATGTGAAGCCAAACAAAATATAGTTTGTGTTTTTATTTTATTAAATTTTATTAAACATTTATTTAGGTTCAATTTGGTTCTTATCACTAATTTACATTCTTATTTTTATAATTTGAAAAAAAAAGATTCAGAGTTTCTTAACTTAGTTGAATTCAAGATTTGGAAAAGGTTTAGTACTTCAAAAATACAAAAAAATAGAAACGAATTAGAATTTCTTAATATGACTCGACGATGCGGCGGTCCGATTCTTAGTGTGGGATATCTGCCTCGCTACCCGACTCGAGAACACACACAAAAAAAAACATGTCACCGACTCCGAAGTGTGCCTGTGCACAGCTGGGAGTAATGCACGTTTTTTGTGTCAAGAAAAAAAATGAAATTGGATAGTGTGGATTGGAAAAAAAAAAGAGTGCATTTGGATTTTGGAGGTAATTAACAATGAAAGTGATGACCTGGGAATTATAAGTGGTTTGGAGTTGGGCAATTAAAGGAAATGATGAATATGGAATTTTAATTGGTTCAGAGTTGAACAATAAAGTAAATGATGAATATGGAATATGGAATATTGGTCAATCGAAAGGAAATGATGACTGTGGGAGTTTGAAGTGGCAATGGTTACAATTGAAAATGAATGGATGGGTCATGAAAGGGCATGAGAAATGGAAGTGGGTGAGGAAAAGACGTTGGAGGTTGTGAAGTGTGTACTTTACAACACCTCCCCCCTTAAGAACGAAACTTGTACCTTGGAATGGTGCGAGTTTCGGCTTTAGATGATGGAATCGGAAGTGAACGAGAAAGATTAGATGGGGCTAGACGAGGTGTAGGTATTGGTAATGGTTCTGGAATTTGTACGTTTATGGTTTGGACTGGGTCTGAGGTTTTTATTTCTTCTAATGGTAAGCAATTCGATATTTTGTTGGTGCTTACTAAAGTTTTATTTTTATTTCGCATGAGTAATATGATTATAACCATAAGTATGGCGGAAAACATTGCAAGAAGGAACACTATTATCATATTTTTATTTTCGTGATCGACTTCAGAATATGTGAACTTGGAGTTTTTTATGTTTTCTATATCTTTACTGATGGAATTAAGGTCATCAATCTGGTTATGTATATTGAAGGACTTTGTCACGTAACTGGGAATTTTCTCAAATTGTGGTTGTGTTATATTAAATGAAAGATAAGGATTTGATGAAATAAAGTTGAGATTGGTTTTTGTTTCGAAATTTGTTTTGGAGTTAATGGATTGGTACCTAGTGTTTGCGATACAGTTCGGTTGGATTTTAAGAATACCGGTTGCATTTATGTTTATTTGAGAGTTAAGATTTTGGCATTTAATAATAAGATTTTCTGGATTTGGGGAAACGAAAATCCAAGAATTGGAGTCTGCTAGCTGTAGGAAAATAGGGTGATATATTTGCATTAATTGAATATAGCAATTACTTATTTCACTTGGAAGAATGGAAAGTAAATTCAGTTCGCAGGCACTGCTTGATGAGGTGAAAAGGATTGGTGCGTTTCTTTCGCAAAGATAATTATTTTTTGAAGTTGTTTGACATTTGTCTATGTCATGTTTATCATAGAGAAAATACGATTGTTTTTCTGAGTCTACGATAAGAAAAGGTTTTTCGGGTATTATAATTCCATACGTTTTGTTTTCGATGAGATTTGGTATACTAGTCATTTTATAAACGTTATAGGTTTTGGAAGAAGTAAGAGGGATTCTTAATACGAAATTAATTTGGTTTTCAATGTAGTAAACATGAGTTTCTAAGAGATTAAAAAGTGTATCTATATATTGTTCTTGTAGAGGAAGTGGTAAACGATTTTCTTCTGGAAGGAGTAACTGTACTTTTTTAATTTCTTCAGTGAGTTTAGAAGGATCAATAAGGTATGGATGAAGTTTTCCATGAGCTGCGGAGTAAATAGCGTTAAGAAGGTGATCTTTTGTTGAATAATAATATTCTGATAAAGAGTTGAACATTGTGAAAAGTTCATTTAGTTGAAGGAAGGATTTATTAATTATGTTATTATTATTTGAGTTTTTGTTTAATTGATTAATGATTTTATCGGTTTCCTTAATTTTTTCTTTTATTTTAATAATTTGGTCGTTTGTAAGATTTAATTGGTGGATGATATTTTTTGATATCGAAATTTGTTTTTCGTGTAATTGGGATTCGTAATGTTGTTGTTGGTTAAGTTTATTTATGTGTCGAGAAAAAGTTTTTGCATCCTCGTCGTCGAGGGTGCCAAATAGTTGTTTGGATATAGAACCAATAGCATTTATTAATCCTCTCTTTTGTAATCTAGGTTTTATGGTTGTACCTAAGTATTTGTTAATAATTTGATCTTGAGATTTTATTCGATCAAGTATTAAAGTAGATAGGGTAGGAAGTGATTCGCATTGGGATGGGAGTTCGTGAGAAGAGAGAAGTTGCTTACAAGTAGATAGAATTTTGTCATAGGTAAGTAAAATAGAACTATATTGTGATTTGAGTTCGGTAAAGTTAGTATATATGACTAAATTCCAATGGTTAGAGAAGAGCTTAAGGTTACCAACGTGTTCGTAGTATATTCCAGTCTTGTTTTTCAAATCGACGATTTCATATGGTTGCTCGTGGTTGATCATCATTGGGTCACTCAGAATTATGTTACAGATGAGAATTACGAATATTAGTTTCTCCATTTCTGGAAAGAATATTGAGATTGAAGATTTTGATTAACTTGAAAAAATTTTTAGTCTATTGTTGTGGGCTTTAACTATTTTATTTTTAATTTTAATTTCGGAGTTTACTCCTGACTTGGATAAGATTTCGTAAGGTCCTGACCAAAGAGGAAGAAGCTTTTTGTTTTTATTTTTTGGATTACTTTCATTTTTGAGTAGAACAAGCGTTCCTATCTGGAAGTCTCCAGGATTTTGCCTTTTATCGTACTGAAGTTTTGAAGATTCCTTACTCTTGAGAAGTTTGTCTCTAGCAATTTGATGACAATGTTGGAGCCTTGATTTTAGTTCGTTTGCATACAAATCGTAATTATAGCAGATTTCAGGGTTTTTTGTAACACTAGAAGGAAGTTCAATTTGTCTACCGTACATAAGTTCAAAGGGAGTGTTGCTGTTGGTTAAAGATGTTGTAGATGTTAAAGATGTTGTAGAAGTTGATGTTCCAGATGTTGTAGATGTGTGAATTTTGATTGTCTTTTATTTTATTTTATTGAATTTAAGTCTTTTTCTTTTTCTCTATTTTTCTTGTAAGTTTTTTTTTTTTTTTTTTTGTTAAATTTTGTTGTTGTTTCACTTTTTGTTATTTTTTTTTTTGTTTCACTTCTTGTTTGCACTTGTCACTTTTCAGGCAAACCCCACACCTGACACCAATTTTTATGTTGTGCTTTATTTTGTTTTTAACTTGAGACGCACGAATCTCAAGCGGGGTCTTACCTTTTTTAGTGTTCTTGTTCTTTTATGTGAAGCCAAACAAAATATAGTTTGTGTTTTTATTTTATTAAATTTTATTAAACATTTATTTAGGTTCAATTTGGTTCTTATCACTAATTTACATTCTTATTTTTATAATTTGAAAAAAAAGATTCAGAGTTTCTTAACTTAGTTGAATTCAAGATTTGGAAAAGGTTTAGTACTTCAAAAATACAAAAAAATAGAAACGAATTAGAATTTCTTAATATGACTCGACGATGCGGCGGTCCGATTCTTAGTGTGGGATATCTGCCTCGCTACCCGACTCGAGAACACACACAAAAAAAAACATGTCACCGACTCCGAAGTGTGCCTGTGCACAGCTGGGAGTAATGCACGTTTTTTGTGTCAAGAAAAAAAATGAAATTGGATAGTGTGGATTGGAAAAAAAAAAGAGTGCATTTGGATTTTGGAGGTAATTAACAATGAAAGTGATGACCTGGGAATTATAAGTGGTTTGGAGTTGGGCAATTAAAGGAAATGATGAATATGGAATTTTAATTGGTTCAGAGTTGAACAATAAAGTAAATGATGAATATGGAATATGGAATATTGGTCAATCGAAAGGAAATGATGACTGTGGGAGTTTGAAGTGGCAATGGTTACAATTGAAAATGAATGGATGGGTCATGAAAGGGCATGAGAAATGGAAGTGGGTGAGGAAAAGACGTTGGAGGTTGTGAAGTGTGTACTTTACAACACTCTGCTGCGTAGACCATCAGGGGTAGATTCGAAGACTCGTCGGCCTGGTGCGTCGGTGTCCATACGCTCCACGTGTCCTAGCCATCTCAGCCGCTGTATTTTCAGCTTTTTGACTAGGTCGACGTCGCTGAAAAGCCCATAAAGTTCGTTGTTAAATCTTCTCCTCCATACTCCATCGATACATACTGGACCGAAGATCACCCGAAGAATTTTCCTTTCAAAGCACCCAAGCAGATTATCATCCGTTTTTGACAGGGTCCATGCTTCTGCCCCATATAGCAGAACCGGGATGATGAGGGTCTTATATAAGGTCTCCTTGGTTCTTTGAGAGAGGGCATTACTACTCAAATGCCTTCTTAGCCCGAAGAAACAGCGGTTGGCAAGAGTAATTCTTCGTTTGATCTCTGCACTGATGTCATTTTGCGATGTAATAGTGGAGCCCAGGTAGACAAAGCCCTTGACGACTTCAAAGTTGTACCTATCCATCGTAACGTTTTGGCCGAGTCGACGGTGTTGAGATTCTTTTCTCGATGATAGCATATACTTCGTCTTGTCCTCATTAACAGCCAAACCCATTTTCGCCGCTTCCGATTCAATACTTGCAAATGCGCCGGTAACAGCTCGCTTCGTTCTCCCAATGATGTCAATATCATCTGCATAAGCAAGTAGTTGAACTGACTTTTGATAAATTGTACCTCTGTTGTTGACTTGCGAGTTGCGTACAATTGCTTCAAGTACGATGTTAAACAGGTTGCATGATAACGCATCGCCTTGCCTCAAACCTTTCTTGACATCAAATGGTTCGGTGGTGTTCTTGCCGACTTTGACGGAACAGCGAGATTTCTCCATCGTCATCCTGCACAAACGGACGAGTTTGGCAGGGATGCCGAGATGCGACATGGCTCTGTAAAGCTCGTCTCTGTCTACGCTATCATACGCGACTTTGAAATCGATAAAGAGATGGTGTGTATCGATTTGGAACTCCTGGGTTTTTTCCAGAATCTGTCGAAGTGTGAACATTTGATCGACGGTTGATTTGCCGGGCCTAAGACCACACCGATAAGGGCCGATCAGATCGTTGACAAACGGTTTTAAGCGATCACACAGCACAGATGACAGGATTTTGTATGCGACGTTGAGGAGACTTATACTTCTGTAGTTGGCGCAAGTCAGAGCATCTCCTTTCTTGTGGATGGGGCACACTATACCGAGGTTCCATTCATACTTTCATCCGACCAAATTTTGGAGATAAGTTGGTGTATACTCCCTACCAAATCATCTCCTCCTGCTTTGAATAGCTCGGCTGGAAGGCCATCTGCACCAGCAGCCTTGTACGCTTTAAGCTTGGTTATCGCTAACCGCACTTCATTTAGGTCGGGTGGACGGAAATTTTGACCATCATCGTCCAGGTTGAATGGATTATTCTGTCTAACAGCGGAATTTTGGTCATCTTCGCCGTTTAGCAGTCTAGAAAAGTGTTGTTTCCAGATCCTCAGCACCGACTGTGTGTCTACTACCATATTCCCACTCTCGTCTCGGCAGGCTTCTGTTCTGGCCTTGTAGCCCTGGGTAGTTTGCCTCACCCTTCGGTAGAACTTTCGACATCCCCCCTACCGCAACAGTCCTCAATAGACTCGACCGCCCGCTTCGCATGCTCTCTCTTTTTCCTCCTGAGAAGTCGGCGCTCCTCCCTTCTTTTTTGCTCGTAGAGTTCCCGGGCTGTTCTCTCAGCAGCTCTGGTTCTAGTTTGCAGCCAGCGTTACCTTCGGGACTCCTTAGAGTCCTTTTTGACTCCTTTTAAACGCTGGGACTCCAGGACTCCTCTTTTTTAAAATGATTGAAATTTGACTCCTTTTACAATTTTAGGACTCTTTTTCATAAACGCAAAAATATTTATTGAATTCTATGATATGAACGAGTTCAATTCGCTTGAAGCTCTGCCCTTTGTTTACATTACACAGTTTCAAAAAAAATTGTTTCATTCAAACAGGTTCAAAAGTTTCAGTTGAGCGAAATAAGACATCTATTTGAGCTCTTAATATTCATGTTAATTCATGCCTCATCGTAGGTTTAGGGTATCCATATGATTTGTATTGGAAAAAACACCTGTGGTCTATTGCACCATCTTACAAAATTGTAATTACAATAACAAAATTGTAATTACAAATTTGTAGCCCACAAAATTTTAAAATTCCAGATTCCTCAATAAAAAATTTTTAGTTGTAGATAAATTACCAGCGAAAAATTGTAATAATGGTTCTGAATTTTATTCAGTTTGTGAAAAATTTCTAGTGGTTAAAAAAAGAAAAATTCAGCAATGGGTTCCTTTCCGACATATAAGTGTTAAATTCGAAGGCAGTTCTGCATTAAGCAGCATCAATTTCGTTTACCTAAGCTTCCTTTCATTATGTCTTAAATGTTTAAATAAAATACAAATTTTCAGAGCGATGCATCTCAAATTATACATCTTATATTTCGTCAATAAAAGATGTTCTTTCATTACATGTGGCATTCGGCTCACAACGCTATTCAAGAACTAGATTCCTGATTCAATTTTAATTCAAAAATATAGAAACGATGTTTCTAATAACTAGTATTATAAATACATAGATAATATAAGTGATATTCGATATGTAATATTATATTAATATTAAAAATCTTGTTTTGTTTTGTTAAGAAGAGCAACTATTTATTTATTTAAAGAAACTTAGGTAATTGTTGTTTTTTATTTTGAGATTAACTTATGTCTACTAAAAAAGTTTAAAAGATGGAAGTTTTTATTTATTGTTTTGTTTAAAAAAGAAGCTATTTGTTATTTTTTTCTTAATTAAACCATGTTAAATTAAAACACTGATAAATTTTGATGGTTTTCTTGAAGTTTTTATGGGACTCCTTTTTTCAGCCAGGACTCCTTTTTTTGACTCCTTCCGAAAATTTTTAGAGGTAACCCTGTTTGCAGCATTGATTGGTAGGCCTCGTTCTTGGCTGCATGCGCCAACCGGCATTCTTCATCGAACCAGGGGTTTCGTTGTGGTCGCCTAGTGAAACCCAGCACATCAGTGGCGGCACTTCTGATGGCTTGTTGGCAGTGCTTCCACTGGTCCTCTGCAGTTGGTGCTGGTGGCGGAGTTGCTGAAAGGTTCAGAGAGATTTGATCAGCAAAGGTCCTGCGATTTTAGCTTTGCGACATCATATCTTCTCACAGCATCCGCTCGGTGTTGTGGCGTCATAGATATCCGCATACGTAGGTACTTGAGCTACAACCAAGTAATGGTCCGAGTCAATGTTGGCCCCTCGGAACGTTCGGACATCCAGGATACTGGAAGCATGTCTGGCGTCTATCGCAACATGGTCAATTGGTTGACGGTTCGTTGATCCGGAGACCGCCAGGTCCCTTTGTGTATATTGAGGTGTGGGAATCGAGTGCTGGCTATGATGATGTTACGCCCTGCCGCAAAGTCAATCAGCCTGAGTCCGTTACCGGAAGTGTTGTCGTGCAGGCTGTGTCCTCCGACTATCGAACCAAAGATGCCCTCCTTTCCAATTTTGGCGTTGAAGTCACCAAGAATCTTGACGTCGTACTTGGGGCACCTATCATACGTGCTCTCGAGGAGATCGTAGAAATCTTCCTTGGTTGAGCCATATTTGTCTTCCGTTGGGGCGTGGGCACAGATCAACGTAACATTTTTGAATTTTGCTTTGATGCGGATTGTGACCAGGCGCTCGTTTACATTTCTGAAGCCCAAGACTTCTTGCCTAAGTCTTCCCCTTACCACAAAACCACAACCAAAGAGTCTCTGATGCTGCTCCTTGCAGCACTCACCGAAGTATATGTCACACGACTTCATCCTTCGTATGCCCTCTCCATCCCATCGCACTTCCTGGATGGCTGTTATATCAGCCTTTAACCTATCCAGGTTCTCCACTAATTGTTCGGTTGCACGTGGTCTGTTTAAGGTCCGGACATTCCACGTGCAGATCCGAAATTCATTGTCCTTGTTTCGTTTGCTGGGGTCGTCAACATTAAAATCATCCATATCCGAGGCTTGTTGTTGTTTCGGAACTATTGTTGTTTTCCGTGGTAGAGAAGTTACCCCGACGCTTTCTTTTAACATAGGATTTATCATTTTTATTTGACGTATCTACATGTATGAAGAAAAGAAACTTCTGATTTTTATGGCGTATACGGCAAACTCATTTTGGACAAAAATTTAAATATTTTGAGAACTAAAAGACTATCAGATGTACATTAACATGTATATAAAAGATAATTCTTAACTATATATCATATTAAAAAATCAAAAAATGCCAGTTTTTTGGAAATAGACTTCCAAACATTTAAACGCGATTTCCTACTGGGAATTCAGGACTGGGCGGTGGGACTGGATCTTCATTGACTGGTCTCATGCTTCGTTGTGCCCCAGTCGCCTCCTCTCCATAATGCCCATTAAGAAGTTGTTGGAAATGCTGCTTGAACACGTCTACAATTCCCTGTGCTCCTGTGACTAGGTTCCTTTAGCTGTTTCAAAGAGCTTGCATGCCGGTCCTATAACCAGAGGCCAGTTACTTGGCTGTTTTGTAAAACAGGGGGGTATTGGTGACGGTGCTAGACTGCTCGATATAAGATACCTGAGCTGAGAGGCTGCGGATGCTCTTTTCTTTCTGCGCAGCAGTGTTGCCGCTGAGGAATTTGAAAAGGCCGCATGAAAAAGGGTCACGAGGTAAAAAAAGTCGCACTAAGAAAATGTTTGATATGCAACAAAAACATTCAGAATACGTATAAATCGCAAAAAAGTGAAAAATTTTTGTATGTAGTTTTCTTTCTTAAATAATTGACCATAACAAAAAATCAGTTCGTATATTCATTCAAAGTCTATTCAACTTCACAAACTCATTTAAATCTGTAGTTTTCGTATAAATATGAAGTCCAAAAACTAATTTGCTTCTTTACATCCACGGTTCACTTTACATCGAGTTAGAGCCTAAAACCGTTAACCAATTTTGTTCAAACCTTATGCATATTTTTTTAAGAGCATCATAAATATTTAAATTTTAAAGAAAATCGGTTAACTCGTTTAGGCTCTAGCTTGATGTTAAATGGACGTGAGTTATCCTTATCATATTTGAACTTTGGAAAATGGCGAAGTAATTACAGAAAAACTATAGATAGAAAAAAAGCATGTATACATATATTGAATACGCAAAAAATAATAATTTTTAACAAATCCAAAATCTCTTTTTTTCAAAATTTTGATATGCAATATTATAAACATCTTAAAGGTTCTTTTTTAAAAAGATTTTTACTAAAATCGTTGAAGCCGTTAATAAGAAAATAAAAGACATTTGTGTCCCCCTTCCACATTTTCAGTTTTGGGGGACAAAATCGTTTTTGAGATACAAAATTGGGGCAATCGCTCCAAAAGGGGGGCGTATGGTAACCCTACGTTAGGGCCGTTGTTGAGATATACAAGTTTTTCTCTAACGGTTGTATGGCAAGTACGGTACTGTAGATAGATATCGAGGTGTATTCCAAATTAAAAGAGAGATCCAATAATTTTATACAAAATTATTTAATTAATAAAAAAGAATGAATTTAAAAACAAAGTAATCAATTCGAGCTCAGAAATTACAATGAGAGAAAATCAAATATAAAATTAATAACAAATTAATATAGGCAAATATGAAAAAAATATGGGGAATATTTCAAAACTTAATTACTGGACAGTTACAACGTTTATATGCAGAAAATAGAAAAATCTAATTGGATTTTCAAGGTTAAGGTACCTAGTAAGATTTGACTCAATTTCACTGACCGTCTGCGATCCCAATGAACGAAGCCGATTTCAAATCATATAATATACCTACATATTAGACTAAGAGCCCACAGCAGATTTTGGGTGTGAACGATAGCAAAAAAAGAAGTATAGGCGTCGAAAGCTTCATTAAAGGCTATTAAAAAAATCAAAGTCTTGCAGTCCACAACTGGGGATTTTGCGAGTAACAGTGCATCGAAAAAAAAATATGAATGCAACTTCGAGGATAATCGTGCTAGCCGAAGTTGGTTTTCACTCCTCCCTATAAGTTCCTCGGATCACATATCACGGAATCTGAGACCATTTGAGTGTATAGTTGGCTCTACCAGACCGTTTAAAAAATTCAAAATTCAAAGTGAAAAACGGTTTTTTTAAACAGTCTGGCAGGGCGAATTTAACACTCAAATGATCTCAGATTCCGTGATATGGGATCCGCGGAGCTTATCTAGGGCGGGGTGAAAACCAATTTCGGCTAACACGATTATCCTCGAAGTTGCATTCATATTTTTTTTTCGATGCACTGATACTCGCAAAGGCCCCAGTTGTAGACTGCAAGACTTTGATTTTTTTAATAGCCTTTAATGAAGCTTTCGACGCCTATACTTCTTTTTTTGCTATCGTTCACACCCAAAATCTGCTGTGGGCTCTCGGTCTATATGTTTTTTCGTATAAATGGAAAATTGAAAGTTTTTTTCTAAGCAAAAGGCCAAGAAATTAAACTTATCCATACAAGTTTCTAGAAATGGGTTCAGAAAAGTCGCAAGATTTATTAAAAATGGTAAAAAGAGCTAGTTTTTTTAAAAAGTCGTCTCATGGTCGCAAGAGGCCATAAAAGGGGTCAAAATGCGACTTAGTTGTGCATTTTCCGTCTCCTGCTTCAATAACGTACATTTATCACCATACTTTTATCTTTTTTCTGGGTGGTTGATAGCCTATGGTGGTCCTGGCTTCACCAACTTTTTTTTATTTAAAAAAACTATAGATTGATATATTTTTATATTTTTACCAATTCTTTATTACGTCAATATGCGTAGAATAATATCCACCCGCAGTCGATAACATGTTTTGTTCTCGAGATATTCAGGACTAAAGAAATTCAACCACTATTTTTTAAAATTGCTATAGTAAAAAATACACTCATTGAATTTTTTTCAAAAGTCCTTTCCGCACGTAATAAAATAAAATTCATCCGAAGTCGATATCTATATTCGTTCCTGATTCCTGACATATTGTGAACGAAAAAAAGCGAACGAACGTACGAACGTGCGAACGTACGCACAAAACAGACATCTCTCTAAAAATCATGGATTCCGATTCTAAGGAGCTCGAAACGTGAAGATATGTCATAATTCTCGATTTAACAAATAGGACGTTAAAAAAATAAATTAAATTAATCAATAAATGGAGTAGAGCTCTCTTAAACTTCCTTATTTGAACTTAATTCATTCGCTCCACTAAAACAAAAGAATATTATTTTTATTTTCTTCAAAATCGTAATTACAAACAAGAAATTAAAAAAAAAACTACAAATTCCTGTCAAGGTCCCATTTGCTTGGTTCAAAGTTGTCCTTCTTACTTCGCAAACGTGATATATCTCAGATCTCCCAGCTGGTTCTGAGTCCACCTAAAAATACGCTTCGTTTGCGGGTGTGTATTACTAGACTTCTAACTTATGTAGAATTTGATGAAGAAGATTGGAGAGAAACAGAAAACGACTTACTGACATCACTGCCGAAGAGAAGTTGGAGTTTTCTACGGCTGCTTTCGAAAACTTTAAGTCAAAGTCAATTTGATTGTCAAATGATCACCATTTTTTGACATGAATATTGCATAGTTAAATCGATCTGTTTGCTTAAATCTTTTGGATTAATGGCAGTCAATATGATGTTTTCGAAAATGTGGCTTTAGTCAACTGCATTATCGAACACAATGCTAGTGCAGTAAAACTTGTATTTGCGTCATGTGGGTGAATAGGAACATACCAATGTGCCATTATGCTTTTCGCAATTTGAGGTGGTGTTACGAATATCCAGAGGGAGGCAATTCAAAAACGCTGTAAGGACACCATGTTCCAGCCAAAGACTGCATAACTTCATTCCGCTGAGTTTCAAAGTACCCGCTGTTCGAGACATTGTGGCAGTTGTGAAAAATCTTATTATGCTTTCTTGAAATTTCGAACTCATCCCCTCATATCGCTTTGTGTGACCAAGTGTTGTAGAAGGTATGAAGGTGTAATTAAATTTGCTGTAGACCTCATCAAGATTGAAAAGTCTGGAAACAGTTTCGTATAGTGTTGTGAACCCAGCACAGCTTGCAAGGACACATCAAAATTTCGTTCGTGCTTTTTAAACTATATATTTGGTTCTCGCAGCCGAATGAACAAGTAAGAATGGAAAATTAATCAAAAGTTAAATTTTTCTTGTCATCAAGTGCTTCAGTACCTACCAATCAAGTATATAAGGTAAAGATAAGGAACCATTTTAAGATCTCAAACCTATTACTTATTATTATAAATAGTTCTAATAACACAGCGCACTTGAACCCTCAGCTCTCCTCTCCTTCTCCTTCACCAATAGTAAAATCTAGGGACTCTATTCCAACCTTAGCTATCTTATAGCTTTTTCTTCTCTGCCAATAGTTAAGACTAGGGACTCTTTCTCAACCTTCGCTATCTTAGCCTCCTACCGCTTTCAAAAAGCTATAAGACTAGAGACTCTATCCCAAACCTTCACTGTCTTAGCCTTTTCTTTTCCACCGCCAATATAGCTAAGACTAGGGACTCTATCTCAACCTTCACTGATCTTCGCCGTCTTAGTCTTTTCTTCACCGCTACCAATAGTTAAGACTAGGGACTGTATCCCAACCTTCGCCTTCTTAACCTCCTACCGCTTCTGAAAAGCTAAGACTAGGGACTCTATCCCGACCTTCCCTGTCTTAGCCTTTTTTCTCCGTTATCAATAGTTAAGACTAGGGACTGTATCCCAACCTTCTCTTTCTAAGCCTCCTACCGGTTCCGAAAAGCTAAGACTAAGGACTCTAACCCAACCTTCGCTGCCTTAACCTTTTCTTCACCGCTGCCAATACTTAAGACTAGGGACTCTTATTCTTTCCCAACTTTTGCCTTCTTAGCCTTTTCTTTTCCACCGCCAACAGTTAAAACTAGGGACTCTATCCCAAACTTCGCTGTCTTATGCTATGTTTCCATCAAAGGATTATCTCAGCTCAGATTTAATAAATCTATTTGGACAAGGAACTCTATGCCAAACTTCGCTGCCTTTACCTCCGTGCAGGAATAGAGAACTGATTTCTCCATTAGTGTATATGAAATGCTTTGTTGGCTTATTATAAGACCGCAAATATTATAAAATTATATGAAAGGCTTTGTTAAGCTATCCGTACCTAATTATTCAATAAATATTTTTGGGAACTGGAGTTCTGAACTGGCCGAGTTTTTCTGCTTTCTTCAGTTGACCCTGGATTGCACTGACGTATCTCAGCTGTCAGCTGGCAACAAAAAAGCATCACAATATACCTATTTGGGTACAGGTTTTCCAATGATATGAACATTGAAAAAATGATGTACATATATTAAAACCGAGTTTTTTTTGTGATTTCTTCCCTGTAAAAATAAAACCGACGGTGTTCTGTGACAACTTTAACAATTTGAGCATCCCTGAGTGAACTGTATTCAATTACCATTATCACTGAAACTGAGCTGTACCGCTGTCTCTCTGCTTTACCACCACCTCCTTCTACGACTTTGACCGATATGAATGCAGAATGCACCCGCTATGCCAGTTAAGCTGCTTATTCCCTACAACGAAATTATAAAGCTCCAAAATAACAACATGGAAGCTCTTACAAAAATTAAATTCTTAGAAGAAAAAAATGATGCTGTCTGTGCTAGAAGTTGATGCGTTAGAACAGAGAGTAAATGCAAATTTTGTTTTTATTATTATTTAATGGAGGTTTAAATATGTAGCATTTCCTTAAATATTGAAACATTTTTAACATCCCTTCCCTATGTCTTATAGAAGCTCTCATTAAATGGCAGTAGTAAGGTAGAGTATAAACCAATCTGTGTAAGCTGTGCAGTCAAAATATAAGAAAAAATAAACGAAATATTTTGGCTAAGATAAAATCTTACATACACACAACATCTTTCACTCAAAAAACATAACCCCCAGTAGTCTAACTCTCCACTTCACTAGCCAAACAAAAGCTCTCAAGTGTTTTTCTTTCCAAAGAGCGTTCCCCATCTGCGTTTGTTTTATAAAAGTGTTAGCGCATGGAATAGCTTCTTACACATCTTGACAGAGGATTATCAAAAAAAAAAAAGAAGAAAACACAAACCTAGGCCTGCTATTCTTCTATACAATTTGAGCCCTTACCCCAACCACCACAATCAAAAGCAAACACTTTTAATCCCCTGGTGTTGCTGAAGCACTTTCCAAATGAAAGCCTCTTAAGCCTCGGTCATATCTGATTGTTTCGAAGAAACTTTACGTAATAATGTCTATAATTCAATATTGTTCCCCAGACTGTTATTTAAACACTTCCTCCGCGCTTAAGTGGGTAGGTAAGCAAGCACTCACACAACACACAAAGATAACATAAACTCTCAAAAGGGCCAACAAAAAGAACGAACAAGACTACTCTCTCGCATACCAGACACCAAGAACACCTCCCCAACAATGTATAGTACTTACCGATGGGCCAAAGGATGTCAAGAAGTTCGGTGCTTGTATATCGGCCCCGTACAAGTCCTCGAGTGACACTTCTCGCAAACAATCAACAATCTGTTCGTGATGTTTAATTAAATCCTCTGGTATGGAGCAATTAACTTCTTTGGCCAATTTGAGGGCGAAAATCACTGGATCCTCGACTAGCGCCCAGGACGAGTATGCCGAACCTGAGAGCAGAATTGCTCGATGAAAGAGGCCGCGCACCATGGTCGCCGACGTCATAAGAAAATTTATGCACGCAGCTCCAGTCCCATGGCCAGCAAGTGTAACTGAACTTGGATCGCCGCCAAATTTTTGAATGTTCTGCTGAATCCAGTGCAAGGCAGCCATTTGATCCATTAGGCCATAGTTTGCCACTCGAGCGTGAGTATGCGGACTGGGATTGGCATTCAGGAAACCTATCGCAGGAAGAGAACGAGAATAGACAAAAAAAAAAATAATCAAAATGGTGTTTGCCAGTTAGATAGAAGGAATAGAAGGAAGGCTTGTGAACTTGTGATGTTTTTGTATACGGCCAGCTATAGATGAGCTGAAATAGGTTCGGCTCTGGGTCCGGAATGTCCTTGTTTCCTAATTTCCGCCTCACTGGCATGCAAACCCAACCAGTATTTTGGGGGTAGCCTAAAAGTTAGGAACATCGTTTCTCAAATCACTGTCCCACACATGTGACGAGTTTAATGGTGAAATGATGGGATACACACATACCTACCCTCTTTGATTGAAGTAATCATTCGAATGGGACATGACACGTAGCACACACATGGTGTGTATAAATGTGGGGGTGAGACGGATATAACGGTGGTGATACTCGCTACGAGTAGATGACCCGTTTTATGATTTGGGGTCAGGAGTTGGGATGATGATGGGAAAAATAGAATTACTTGTACGTACCTAGAATACCTAATCGGTAATTAAGTGTTACCACGACAACCTCGCCGTAGCTGGCAAGAACACTGCCATCGTAAGGATTCCCACTGCTCCATTCAAATGACTCGCCATGCAGAAACACAATTACTGGTAATTTCTTTTCAGTGGAGGCCGCTGCAAAGAGAAAGATATTTAAATTATTATTGATTTTTGTGGAATTACTTTTTTTTTAATTTAAAATGGAAAATTCCATTTGACATTATACCTCCATAAACCTTTACAAACAACAATGATCAAAAACCAATTTTAAGAGGCTTTTCTATAAAGAACACAATTAACAATGCATAGATGTGTAGGTACCTACATGAAAGCTAGAGTATAGTAGAAGAATTATAACATGTTTCGTTTGATAGACAGTCAAAACCTCATATGTTCGATTTGAGAAGGGGATACAAATGGTTTTGTGGGTCACTTTTAACAACATGTTCGAAGTGTCCTTAAACTGGGAAAGTTCTACCAATTATCCCCGGAAAAAAATAGATAAGGCTTGAAAGTTGTAAAATTCTACAATCAAAGATTGAAGAATCTGTGGATCCCAAATCAAAGACACCTTAAATGAGTGTCAAGTTAGCAAAGCAACTTTGACGAATCGAAAGATGAGCTGGTGGATTATTTGCCGCTAATTAGTAGTTAATTAGTTGTGATAATTTCGAATTTGTCGTTCAATGTGTTCTATGATTTGTTGGGTGCTTTGCTAACTTTATATGAAGTTAGCAAAGCACCCTGTCGAAGATCCTTAAAATCTTCTTATGCCTGATGGTTTATAGCTTGATAATATGCCTTTAACTATTCATTGTGACAAATTCAGTTTGATTGTGCAATGTTTTCTATGTTTTTTTGGGTGCTTTGCTAACTTGATATCAAGTTAGCAAAGCAACTCTCGCGGATCGAAAAATGGGTAAGGGGATGATTTGTCGTTAGTTAGTTGTTACAATTTCAAATTTGTTTTTCTATGTTTTCTATGTTTTTTTTTCGAAAAGTGGTAAAAACTTATAAAACTCAATATTTCATTTATTAATAATTTGCCGTTAATTAGTTGTGATAAATTAAATTTTGTTGTGCGATGTTTTCAATGTATTTGCGGGTGATTTGTTTTCTACGAGTGTCAAGTTAGCAAAGCAACTCTCACAAATCGAAAAGTGGGTAGGTGGATTATTTGCTATTAATTTGTCGTTAATTATTTGTGAGAATTTCGAATTTGTCATTCAATGTTTTCTATGTTTTTTGGGTGCTTTGCTAACTTGACACACACACTATACTTAATGTTTTATGGCTTAATAATTTGCCGTTAATTAGTCATTTGTGAAAAATTGAATTTAATCGTGCAATGTTTTCTATGTTTTTTTTTGTATTCTTCGTTAGCTTCATATCAAGTTAGCAAAGCACCACCTTTAAAAGGGATTAAAACTGCTAATACCGAACTGTTTAGTTTGCCATTGACTAGTCTACAATTAGTTGTGACCATTTTTGAATTTGTCGTGCAATGTTTTTTTTTGTTTTTTTGGATTCTTTGGCAGCTTGCCATCAAGTTGGCAAAGTACTACCTGATAATGGGGTAACAAATTTTTAAACTGGATGGCTTATAGCTTAATAGTTTACCACTAACTAGCCGTTAATTATTTGCTATAATTTTGGATTTGTAGTTCTATGTTTTCTATGTTTTTTTCGAAAAGTAGTACAAAACTTCCAAAACTTAATATATTATTCCTTGATAATTTGCCATTAATTAGTCGTTACTTATTTGTTAGAACTAAATTTTGTCATGCGATCCTTTCTATGTAATTTTGGGTGATTTGTTTTTTATTAGCATTAACGGAAAATAATTACTAATGGCAAATTATCCACCTACCCATTTTTTGATTGATGAAAATTGATTTGGTAAATCACCCAAAATTAAAAACATTGCATGACAAAATTGAATTTTTCATCGATAAAATTGACTCTTCAGTTCTTCGATATAAAACTATCTAATGAACCAATGAGGGTTACCGGCATTGTGCCTGATCGGGAAAATATTAATTGATCAGAACTTGATCTTGGCCAGTGGCGCAACAATCAGTCACGAGGAAGTGCGTGTTTTATCATCTCGTGGTGGTCCCCGGGCAACTATCTGCGTATCCCTAAATACGTAAAAAGGCTAAAATTACAAAATCGAAAGGCCTAGCTTTATATAAAAGGTTAAGGAGGTAAGCATTCTTCGTAACTGAAAACAAAACCACTTAGGACCGACACTATGCCTCGGATAACAAATGATAACACGTTAATGATTTTTTGCTATTGTACCCGGACAAAGATTTATTTCTGGAATGTGAAGACGCTTCTTGACAACGGAAGTAAAGCTCATCAAAATGAAAGACAGAATTCATGCCGAACAAGATGGACATCTTAAGGATAAGTGAAGTAAGGAGGTTAGGCTCGGGGAAGTTTAAGTCTCCAACTCGTAATATTGTATAACTCTTCCGAAAGGCGTAAGTTATCGTTAATCTAGCGTTGGATTGCTGTTTTCCAAGATAGCTCTAAAAAGCTTAATTTCCTGGGAGTCTTAACATGACAGTATCTTGATAGCTTGGATCTGGACTAGAGTACGTCACGTCACTATCATACTGTGGTACTTTCCAATGGAGGTCGAGGAGAAGGAGGCCCTTTATAACCGACTGAAAGGGAAAGCTGATTCACCACGTGAATATACTTGAATGCCAACGTTGGCAATGACAATGATGGGCTATAGCAGGGTTCCCAGATTGAGGGGAAAAGCACCACTTTTGCTGATTTTATAATGAAAAAGGGGAAATCGAGGGACAAGCTTAAAAAGGGGAAAAAATTCGTAAAGGACAAACTTATTAAATGAAGCATTTTAAATACATTTTTTTATAAAAATTAAATATTCAAACGTATTCTCATTATAAAATATTTTCAAATTTCATTCAAAAAAGAAAAAGTTCAATCTAAACATTCTCTTCTAAATTTTAATCTCGCAAGTTAATAACCCATGTAATGTCCCATTTACAAGTTTCAAGTTTCTGAAGGTTTTCCTTTGTTTCGAAAGTTAAATCCAGAAATAGATATTTGAAGCAATGGGAATTATTGCTGAATTCAAAGACTTGCTATGTCAGAGGAAAAAGAAATTGCAGCATCAACTTCAGCTGTTTTAGCATTTTGTAAATGAAGATATGAAGTTGGTTTTTAACTATTTTTTATAATAAAGGAAATTATTTCTAGTAGGTGCCTACATAAACAATGTACAAATATTACTAATGTTTCTATGTTACTTTAAGGCTATTACTAAAATTAAAACTGTTAAGAAATATATAATTTTTATTTTTATGCATATTCATGAAAATTACATATTAGGGGAAAAAAAGGGGAATTTTTTTGGAGATTAGGGGAACAAAATTTAGTTTGCTGATAAATACAGGGGAAAAAGGTTATGAAAGTCTGGGGACACTGGGCTATAGCATGTTTTGAGAAAGCATGGTGTTGGTGGTTGCAACGACAATGGGAAACGTTTTGTCGATTTTTGGAACACCAACCGCCGGGACCATGTTTGTGCACAAGAAATGCCACAAAGTCTTACTTACTTACTTAAGGTGGCACTACAGTCCAGAGTGAACCAGGGCCCCAAGGCACAAGCTTCTTCCAGCCAGCTCGGTTTCTAGCTAGCTGTCTCCAGTTTTGCACGCGAAGTGTGTCCATTGGCAAGAGTAATTCTTCGTTTGATCTCAGCACTGGTATCGTTCGCTGAGCTTATAGCGGATCATAGGTAGACAAATCGACACCAACCTAGCCACAAAGTGAAAAGCCAACGACTATGATGGCTGGGTCACCTAGAGCGAATAGACACCAATGCTCCGGCCCGGAAAGTCTTTGAATCCAACCCCATGGGACAATGCATTAGAAGTGGACAGCGTAAAAGGTGGCGCACGCAAGTGGAAGAGGACCTCAACCAACTTGGCGTGCGAGACTGGAGACAGCTAGCTAGAAATCGAGCTGGCTGGAAGAAGCTTGTTGGTTGAGGCCCTGGTCCACCCCAGACTATAGCGCCACCTTAAGTAAGTAGGTAAGTAAGGTAGATAAAGTCTCTGATCACCTCAAAATTATAGCTGTCTATAGTGACGTTCTATCTGAGACGTCAATGTTGGGTGTCTTTCTTGTTGACAGCATATATTTCGATTTGCTTTCATTCACCGTTTAGCCCATCTTCTTGGCTTTCTTTTCAATACTCACGAAAGCACCACTGACATCTCACTTAGTTCGTCCGATTATGTCAATATCGTCAGCGTAAGCGAGTAATTGGACGGACTTTTGAAAGTGCCTCTATAGTGTTGACGTGAGAGTTTTGCACAATTCTTTCAAGAACGATGTTGAAGATGTCGCATGACAGTGCATTGCCTTGCCTTAAACCTTTTTTGATATTAAAGGTTTCAGTGGGGTCTTTGCCGACCTTAATTGAGCAGCGTGCATTCTCCACCGTCATCCTGCACTAAGGGACGAATTTTGGAGGGGTGCGAAAACTTTACGCGGCCTTGAAATCGATGAAAAGTTGATTTGAAACTCCTGGGTTTTTGTCCAAGATCTGCCGTAGTGTGAATTTTTGGTCGATGTTGGACTTCCCTGACGAATGGCTTCAGGCTTTCACAAAGTACGGGAGAGAAGATCTTGTAGGCGATATTACAAAGACTAACGCCTCTGTAGTTGGTATAGTTCAGAAGATTGCCTTTCTTGAGGATCGGGAAAACAACGCCGAAGCTTCATCGAACATGCTTTCCTCCGACCATATTTTGCAGATGAGCAGATGCATTTTCCTAACCAATTTATCACCAGCCGCTTTGAATAGCTCAGCCGCAAGGCCATCAGCAATCAGCTCCACCAGATTTATTTGACTTAAGTTTAGATATAGGTATCTTTACTTCGTCGAGATTGGATGGACGGAATTGTTGGCCTACTTGTTGTTCAGTTTAATGGTGCAATCTGCATGGTAGCGGAATTCGGTTGGTCATGGCCGATATACAATTTGCTGAAAGGATTTTTCCATATCCTCAGCACCGACTCCGATTCTACCACGATGTTCTCGTGGGGTCTTGTAACCCTGGGAGGTTCTTTTTACTTTTTGGTATAACTTCCGAACTTTATTCCTGCAATGGCATCCCTCTATTGATCAATTTGCAATCATTCGGCGATGTAGAAGCAGTCCTCAGGACATTTGTTATAGAAGGGGAAGACATGGGAATGGCCTGGGACCTCTATATCTGATGGTTGCTACCATAAGATGCCGTTCAGTTTCAGTTCATAGATATCAAGAAAACACCTGAATACCTAAGTTTAATGCCAATAGGCTTAAATATCCCGCAGTCCGCCAACAACTAGGGGACCACCTTTCACAAGGATTGAAAGCGATCAGAAGCCGATGCTGATAGTCGATCGGTTGCAAAAACAAACAATACCTGTGCTTCCGAAGAAACTTTGGCTAGGATCGAAGAAAGATAACCGCTTTAAGCTGGCATTGCAGCTACTTCAGCAGCAAGGAGACACGAGCTAGAATCTGCATATCGTATGAAGATGATAAAAGTTCACCATAGTGTGTGACGTGACAAGCGTAACTATATCAAGGCATCGGCTACAGAAGTGGAAGAGGCTGCAAGAAGGTGCTATTATAAAAACGTCTACAGATATACCAAAGAGCTAACGGCTGTCCAAAGCTCTAAGCATCACCTAATAAAGGACGCAGACGTCTCTCTGCTAGTTTTGGATGAAAACTAGCTCAAAAGGTGGAAATAGCACTTTTCAGTGGCTTAAAACCATGTTTTCGCCATTGAAGTGAACCCAATACTCAATTACCTATCCGTAGTAACAAATTCCCGAATACATACAGTATCCCCCAGTAGAGAAGTTAAATCTTAACCGCAATCAGACCTCTGAAACACAACAAAGTGGTTGGATTTGACGGTATTCCCGCAGAGCTCTTACGAGCAGTGCCAAAAATACCGAGTGAGCTCCTGAGTCCAGTCATTGAGAGAGTTTGGGAAATAGTGAGTTTTCCTGAAGAGTCGAAGAAAGGAATGATTGTTAAGCTCCCAATAACTTTACAATAATTTTAGTGGAATCTGCAATCACACCTCGAACACCTGGACTACGCGGGTGACACGTATGCTTACACCCTTATAGGATCGTGTATCTCCATCAAATGACAACAAGAGTAGAGAGAGAAGCTGTAATCGTTGGGATAAATATCTATACGGCGAAAACAAAAAGGATAAGCCTTGGAACTTCCTCATCTACCCAAGTAGATTTTTCTGGACAACCAGTAGAGATGGTAGAGAGGTTTTAATCACCCCTAGTACAGAGTCTGACTAATGAGCTGCGGAGGGAGTCAAACCTAACTTTGAAATTTGGCTCATAGTAAAAATGTCAAAATTGAGTCTGATTCCCTCCGCAACTCCGGATTCTGTAATCAGGGTGAATATCTTGTAAGAATTGTCTCTGCTGATGGCAGGACTGAACTAGATATCATCAGTTGAATCGGGAGAGAAAAGACTACGTTCGGAATGCTGTTCAAAATATGGAGAAACAACTATATAAGTCTAAAGACTAAGTTTCGACCATTCCGCTCGCCACCTCCAAAGTTGAATCTGTGTTTCTCTATGGGTGCAGCACTTGGAAAGTAGCACCTCCTGTCACAAGAAAGCTACAAAAGCTCGTGAATATATTTTCTGGCCTAACCGTATCTCCAATGATGATGATGAACTTCATGCCAAAAAAACGTCAGGAAGCCATCCACTCTATCATACGTAAACATGCCTATGCCCCACAGGGGGAACCTCACGGACGTAACAGGTCCGAGGACCTAAGTAAGTATGAACCCATGGTTTTCTTATTAGGGGGGTTTACATGGCATGACAGCATCGCTTGATGAAAATGGAACAGTATTCAAAATCTTTTAAAAACCATACAACATTGCTTGTCAAGCGGTTGTTTCTTGCGTTCAAATGATCAAATCAAGCCATGTTGTCAAGCAATGTTGGTCCATGTGACATTTGAAATAAGCAAAAGGAAGCGGAAGTAGGAGTTTTGGGATAGGAAAATAGGAAGGGAATCCGTAAAAGATCTCAGGAAGGGGTTGGGATAGGTAAACGGAAGGGGTTCGAATGTCTGCTACGGAGGCGAGGGCATGCTTGCTATGCTCGACTTCGCTCGCCGGAAAAGGGGGGGATCTTGCCCCCGTAGTCAGACCTCACTCATTTCAAAAAAAAAGAAAACATGCCAGCGAAAAACAAAAAAAAAACACTTAAGCCACCCCCTATTCATCGGTGATTGTGGCTTGTGGCACAACCTGGTTTTTTAACATACCTGTTGGAAGAAACAACAATTGCCAATTAAAATTATTTTTGGTTCAACGGAACAATTTCTAAATAAGGGGTTTCTACTGTTTTAATATACGATTTTTGACAGTTGACCAAACATCAAGGACATTTTAGGTATATTAGATTTTAGATGAGTGTTCAACATAATACATCACAGAGTAATAACACCCATTAACCCTGGGACCATCAAGACGTGCAGGTTAAATTTACAAGTCTTTGGTGAATGTGCGTTTTATCAAGAATAATAATAAGAAGGACACACACATTTTGATTGAGTTTTATGTCTTGATGGCGGGTGCGAGGAATATTATAAGGGTATAAGGGACGAATTTATTATCGTTCATCACAATTATTCCCTAGAGGGATTACTCTGTTTTTGCTATGCGATGGTGTTTGATGGAATCTATCTCGTTGACCTTGATTAAATAATAAATAATTCTTGGTATTATTATACTGTCTTATCCACATTTTATATATAGCAAAAATGTGTTCAAATTAATAAATGTAAATATTATAAGGCTTCCCTTTATGATAACGAATATCGCTGTGGCTCGTTTGGAAAATATTTAAGGCAATTGCTTGGGTGATGATCATAAAACAACAACATCAGCGCAATATCAAGCCTTATATTCTTTGGCATATTTTCTCTTCAATTTAATTTGTGGATATTTTGACACAGGGGAAATAATAATGCCTTCGTGTTGGAAATCAACATAATTGATGCCTTCGATGCCTTCTGTGAGACCTCCTAATTTGAAAAGAAAACGCTGTTTAACATTATTTATAGTAAAAATGGAAAAATGAACCTGTTGATTAACTTGCTCCAGCTTTAAAATTTCATTGAGATTTCAACGACATCTTGAATTTCTTAATTTCAAAATTGTATGGAGGGCAATGTGAAAACTCGGACTGAAATTATGATTTCATATCAGTAGCAACATAATAATAAAACGTTATGGGGCCCTATGCCCCAATCGGGGTTACAGGACTTGATGATGTGGAAGCCCGTGAATCTATTTATTCATAAGTAGTTTAGACCGGGGCCAAAAGTAAGATTTTTACCTTAGGGTTTGCTGGAAATTGGAATATCTAATAGAAAACGAAAAATGTCATCTTATAGATGGGTAAATTATCTAGGAGCTGTGATAATTTTCCCTAGACTTTTCCCTTTTTACTTTCTTCCTACATGCCCAGGTCAAAAGTTACAGGCTCTCGGAACATAATTAACACATAATTTTCATGGGCCCAACCCTTACATTATTGACATCAAACCGATTTTTTCTGCTACACAATTCTACCAACATTGAACAATCTTTTTTATCGTCATTTGAAGAAGTGGTACCACTCTCTAGTTCGTTTTGGTTTGACGTTTGACCACTTGATCTTTCCTATTTATCCTTTATTAACCTACTTAAAAAAACCGTTGGCCGAAGAAATAAAATGCACGACTGGGTCGCACGTACTTGCTCTTATGTTCAAGACACTGTTTAAAAAAATTGTATATAAAAACATGGAAATTATGAGAGAAAAATGTAGAGAAGCATGAAATATGACATTTAAATTGGGTAAAACAACTCTTTTGACAGTTTGAGGTGGAAAAAAAGAATGCCATCTTAATTCTTGATTGAATATGATTGTACGGAAAAAAAAATAAAATTTTTGGAGCTATATATAAAATGCTTAAGACAGGTGCCGTTAAATAACGCCGAGCGAAATAAAGCCGAATGTCGAAATTCGGCTTTATTTCGCTTTACTAAAGTGAAATTACGCCGAATTTTATCGTTCGGCCTTATTTCGCTTTGAAAAGTGAGATACACCAACCTCGCACTCACCCCAAATCCTATAATGAGCCCAAACAGGGGGGTTGCAAACATACCTCACTGTTTATTCACGAATTTTAAAATTTCACAAACATAATAGATCCTCTCCTTTATGTGGTTTGTAAAATTTTAGAATTGCGAATAAACAGTGAGGTATGTATGGGGGGGCATGCTGCCCCCCTGCAACCCCCCTGCTTGGGCTCGCTATAAGATTTGGGGTGGGTGCGAGGTTGGGTGTATGTAAAGTTTCTTTTGTATTTTTATAGAATCTGGATTAATGAAACTTAGAAATAAAATCGAACTTTGAATTTGTTTGGCTCGGCTTTATTTCTCAGTTAACATTCGGCTTTATTTCACTTTGTCACAGCGAAATAAAGCCGAACGCTAAAATTCGGCGTTATTTCACTTTAGTAAAGTGAAATAAAGCCGAATTTCGACATTCGGCTTTATTTTGCTCGGCGTTATTTCACGGCACCCTTAAAACATTTTCAAGAACAGATTTTGGTATGCAAAACTGAAGTATATATTTATGTGTATATAAAAACAAAATTTGAAAAAAAATTGTCAATCCGTTTTTAGATATCGAATTTTCAAATAAAAACTTTGAAACTTTTGTTAAAAATCCAAAAACTTTATTTTTGAAAATTTTGATATGCAATATTATTTAATCTTACCTATCTTAAATTTGTATATAAGAAAATTCATCTAAATCCGTTTAGCCGAGAACGAGAAAATTCAAAATAAAAAAATTTTTCTATGACAGGTACTCTTAATGGTTGCTAAGTGTAAAATTTTATAATTTTTGTAGTAGATTGTACTAATTTTAGTACATGAAAAAAGTTTAATCAAAATCGTTGGAGTCGTTTTTGAGAAAAAATGTATTTTTCTTTGCGGTTTTTTAACTTTTGTATGGAAGGTACCGTTATTTTTTCATAAATGTAAAATGTTTTCTAAAAATATCTTAGAGAGTACCAAACAACTCTTATATATCCAATTTCAAAAATATCGATCAAGTCGTTTTCGAAATATTTGATTTTCCAAAAAAAAATTTGAAATTTTTTTTAAAAATCCAAAAAATATTTTTTCGAAAATTTTGGAACATAAAACTATTTATATTTTTTGCAAACTTCTGTAAAAAAAAATAATTGAAATCGGTCGTATCGTTTTGAAGAAAATCAAAAATTAAAAAGATGGTTCTTTGGGAGGTACCATTAATAACCATTTTTGAAAAATGGTTTTCAACACAAAGGAAGACTTCACAAAAATAAATTTATTGAATTTTTTTTAAGAAAACTTGTCGAGCAGTTTTTGAGAAAAATACCATTATGTAAAATTGCTAAAAAAAATTGTATGGCAGGTACCGTTAGTTTTGATTCCAGTTACAGAAACGGTGGATTTATGAAATTTCCCACTTTTTGAAAAAAGCCAAAACAATTGTTAAAATTCTCCATAACTTGTTGTTCCGTGTTATACAAATTTTAAAAAGTTGTTGCATTTAACTCGTTTAACAAGCCATTTATGTATTATGTTATAGGCCGCAGGCAAGTAAATTGCTTGCTAAAATGACTTTTTACTTGCTTGCAAAGCAAATTTGCTGCAAGTACTTCTTAGGTCGTCACATCGTACAAGCAAGTACTTGCTGAAATTAATTGCTCAAAGTACTTGCTGCAAGTAATTGCTGAAATTATTTGCTGAAATTACTTGTTGAAAGTTGTTGTTGTTGTTTGTATGAGTAAAAAATTATGTAAGTGATTTTTAAACCCCACCCACAACCACGCCCACTTTTTTCACATATCTACTATATCTCGGCAACGGATCTTAAAATCTGTATGAACGTTTCAGAGTTGATTCGCATGAGCAAGAGAACATTTTTGATATACACTATAGTCAACGAAATTAAAGGGACACATTTTTTTCAGTTTTTGTTAGTGTTTTTTGAAGAGCTGTATCTTTGTGACGAGTAGTTGTATTGATTTGAAACAAAAAGCATTTTACAGCTTTATGTTTTTTGTTTCGAGATTTGTTTGGAAACAAATTTTTTTTTTAAGTACCTACCGTTATTGCGTTATTTCAAAGAATGAGATGAGACAAAAAATTATTTTTTAAATTTTTTTGAAGGTCCTCATTTCTATGGATTTTTTTTTGTTTGAGTCAATCAAATGTAATGATCAGGATCAGGGGGTCAATTCTCGACCTGTGAAACTGTGAAGTGATAAATTTGAAAACGCCTTCACGCCAAAAATGCGATTCTCGAAGTGTGAAAAAATGAAAACAAATGCCAAAATGTTTTCATATGATAATTCGTTTATCACAATCATTTCACTCTGTGAAAACCTGTGAAAAGAAAAATGATAAACAGAAACAAATTGTGCTCATTTGATACACCCAAGTCGCCATCTTGGTGTTTCTATGACGTCCCAATCATCTTTTTCTATGAGCAAGTGGTAGCATTATCATGTTAGTACTTTTTAGTACTCACTTTGACAGTTGTTTTTCATAACGAGTTCGGGAATCGCCTTGCGCGTGTTTGTGAAGTGATAAAATGATAAAACCCTGTGATAACTTTATTTTCATTTCACAGTTTCACTGATCGAGAATTGACCCCCAGATACCTTGTTTATTCAGCTTCAATTCACTTTTTTTTTGCTGTCGTACAATTTTTTTTGTGGCATGGTAATCTGACTTCGAATGATAAAAGATACTTTTAGCCTTGATTACCAATATCTCAGCAAATAATGACGCTATAAAAAATTCAAAGACAGTTTTGGAAATTTGAGAAAGCGTTTTACAAGATTTTTATAAGATTTTGTAGAAATTAGCGTTAGTTTGAAAAAAAGTACTTAAAACCGACATTTGGGGTCTTTTCCTAAATCTTTTTTTTTTGCAAATATTGATTGCATGGCTTGCGTTGGTATCTATGCAAATTTTTAGCATCAATATTTCTGTAAATTTTCAAATTGTTTCATCGAACCATTGTATATGCACTCTATAGTATTCTCATGAAACACGATTTTGTAGGTTGACATTTGGTCGATAGGTTCGCTGTGATCGCCTTACCGAGCTCCCTTAACAAAAATTAGGATTACATTTGGACACTAGATGGCCACGAACTTTTTTTCTTCATTCGAATACTATGGAATTTATATACAATGGTTCCTTGGGAAATTTCCTTTAATTCCGAATAAGGAAGGGAAGATGTTTTTTTTTTTCATAGAGCATGAAAATGATGAAAGGATTTTTTGAGGCTCTCTTAGCCGAGAAGAAAACTAATAATTGTTTGAAAATGAAATTAAAGCTTCATGGGCGGCCACTGCATTTGCTTGGTGTGACTGTCGTCGTTTGAGCAATCTTCAGTGTCCCCTTCTATTTGTAATTATTCAATGGTATGGCCATTTGGATAAAATGGGTTTTTATTTTTATCCACTCCACACTATATTCAAAGTTGTTTTATGTACATATGTTGAAGCCTGGGGCCAAAAAGTATATTATTTGCTAGACATAATGATTCAGCTTTAAAAAAGTTGTGATATTTACTGAGTTTGAGATAGTCAACTTGAAAGCTTATTTAATGTTTACAAAGAAGATGATGATGTACATACTGGCAATTTGCCCAGTTTGAGTTTGCTTACACCTTCAAAGCCTTTTATGTACCTATATCTTATATGAATAAACCTAAACTACATTTATTTAAATGTAATTTATTGAGTCTTTTTACTTGCGATTATAGGTACCTACTATAAGGCAAGTTTTGGATTCGTGCAAAAAAAAATTTTTTGAGATAACAATCAAACATGATATTACGATGATAGAAAACACCAAAAAAGTGGGTGGCACAATTCTGTCTGTCTGTCTGTCTGTTCGTCTACAGCCTAAACGGCTCGAACGATTTTCTTCAAACTTGGTACATAGCAGTTTTTGGTGATTTTGCCGACACGTTTTTTTCATTTTTTTTCTTAGAACCAAAAATAACGGTACCTGCATTACAATTTTTTTTTAGCAATTTTACATAATCGTATTTTTCTCAAAAACGGCTCGACAACTTTTCTTGAAAAAAATTCAATAAATTTATTTTATTAAAGGCTTCCTTTGGGTGGAAAACCATTTTTCAAAAAATATAAATGGTTTTGTGTACCAAAATTTTTGAAAAAATATTTTTTGGATTTTTAAAAAATGTTTCAAAATTTTTTTTGGAAAATCAAATATTTTGAAAACGACAAGATCGATTTTTTTGAAACTTGATACTTGAGAGTTTTTAAATACTCTCTAAAGTATTTTTAGAAAAAAATTTACATTACCCGTGTTTTTTTGGCATTCTATAAATAGTATAGTAGAAAATTCCCAAGAAAACGCATCGGCAGTGCCAGATTTTTGTTTTTAAAAATTGGTAGGGGAGAGGGGGGCACCTTTGAACACTTTTTGCTTGCAAGTCTCATAAAAACCTATGTTTTTGAACTATTGATCTGTAACTTATTTTCACTTACAGAAATAGAATTAAGCTTTCGTTTAAATGCATAATTCTATTAGTATTATGAAGATTTCGATTTATAAATATTTTTTGAGTGAAGCAGGTCCTTATGTTCAAAGGTGCCCCCCATGTGGGGCAGCTTTGAACTAGGCTGGGGCACATTTGAACGGCAGTTTTTATAATAAATTTTTTACCTGAAATAAGACCAAACACGCTTTAGTTTCCTTAAAAAAATGAATAATTTTTTTGTATTTTATAAATATGAGATAAGGAAACTTAACATATGTATATAAATTAGAATTCACAAACCACTTTAAGAAGGTAAGAAAATATAACATTAACAAAAACAAAATTCTTAAAATACACTGTATCAAAAAATGGAACGTACAGGAACAGAAATTATATAAATGGAAGGTATTTGTGTAAGACTTTTGCGGCTAGAAGTTAATTGATTTGCAATTATTTATCACGGTTTTCTGTTTTGCTTTTTAAAACAGTTCATGTTATCTTAGTTCACGAACAAAATTTCAACATTTTTGGATTTAACGGTCGAAAATTTGGTAGCAAAAACCGAACACAAAAGTATAGGTAAGCAATTTAAAGACTACGGTGAAGCATGAAGGTGAACGCATTGTGGTTTGGGGAGTTATGGATGCAAATGATGTCTGCAATCTTGTTTTTATTGAAACAAAAATATTGAAAAACATAAAAATTTGCATATTTGAGTAAAAAAATTGTGACCAGTATTGAAAGAATTGAGTTACTGATTAATTTCATACTATTAGAGGACGATGACCGGAAGCATTAGTCTATATTAGTTAGCAAGTCACTGCTTTACAGTGTAAAATCTTAGTTGCCTCATCCTCCACCATTCTCAGACCATAGCCCCATTAAGCATTTGTGGGGCTTTTTGGTAAATAAAGTTCAAAACTATCAAAAATCCTCTCAAATCTATAATTATGGAGAAACGGAACACTTTACCAACACAAGTAACCTCAAAGCTTCTGTCTCAAATTTATAATTAGAGCCAAAAAATGGAACTTTCATTACTAATCTGAAAGAAATATGACTTTAAAGGCACTGTACTTGCAATTATTTGATGTATTTTTTTCGTTTCTCTTAATTTTTTTATTTTTTTTTATTTAAAAAAGCTTTGAAATATTAAATTTTGTCTTTTTTCTGATAAAACATTCAATAAACCATATAGACCGAGAGCCCACAGCAGATTTTGGTGTGATCGATAGCAAAAAAAGAAGTATAGGCGTCGAAAGCTCCATTAAAAGCTATTCAAAAAATCAAAGTCTTGCAGTCCACAACTGGGGCCTTTGCGAGAAACAGTGCATCGAAAAAAAATATGAATGCAACTTCGAAGATAATCGTTTTAGCCGAAATTGGTTTTCAATCCCCCCTACATAAGCTCCTCGCATGACATTTCACGGAATCTGAGACCATTTGAGTGTATAGTTCGCTCTACCGGACCGTTTAAGGAATTCAAAATTCTAAGTGAAAAACGGTTTTTTAAACAGTCTGTCAGGGCGAATTAAACACTCAAATGATTTCAGATTCCGTGATATGGGATCCGTGGAGCTTATCTAGGGAGGGGTGAAAACCAATTTCGGCTAACACGATTATCTTCAAAGTTGCATTTATATATTTTTTTCGATGCACTATTTCTCGCAAAGGCCCCAGTTGTGGACTGCAAGACTTTGAAAGCTCCATTAAAAGCTATTCAATAGCTTTTAATGGAGCTTTCGACGACTATACTTCTTTTTTTGCTATCGATCACACCCAAAATCTGCTGTGGGCTCTTAGACTAATACACAAATTGCAAATTTTTACCAAATCATGTCAATTTGCTAAAAAAGTCGCTTTTTTATTCAAGAAAATTAAATGTACGTACAATTTTTTGATTCACAGTAGGTACACAAACTTCACAGGCTCATAAAGGTACCTTCATAACGAAATAAACAAGTGTTTGCAAAAGCAAGGAGTAACCTCATTATCAATCAGAAGTCAAATGCAAATGTCATCGACGCAGCTGTCTTCGATGTTCCTGGAAGGTTAATTGGTGGTGGTAGCTTAGCTTTTATTTCTATGCCACTAGCAGACCACTTGTCTTCTTTGTCAGGATAGAAAAACCTATAGGAACCTGGTTTCTTCTTTAAAAAGCGGACCCTTACGTCATCTTCGTCAATTTCTGTAGCTTTTTTCTTCTTGAGGTTACGCACCATTTTATTCACCTGACAATTATTTAAAACTAAATGAAAACAACACCAACTTACTATGTGGACAATTGTATATACACTGCATGCATATTGTTTAGAATACAAATTAAAATGCAGCTACACATGAGAAAGAAGATACAAAACAAAACCTTTGGGGCACCTTTGAACATGTTCAAAACAGCCCCAACTGTTTTGTTCAAACGTGCCCCAACGTGTCTTTTCACGACCAATATAACTTTAATTATTTGTTTGTACTTATATATAAAAAAAATTACCATAATATGGTTCTAAATGAACCTTCGCCTTCAAAAAATATTTTTCACAGATCAAAAAGCTCACCAAAAAATTTGTACATTCTTACAAAAAAAGAAAAAAAAAGTTGGAAATGAAGCATAAAAACATCCACCCCGAGCTACTTTCAAACGACTACTGAAAAGATGACCGAAAGCCGTTGACGTTTATAGAATACAGTATTGCCAGGATGCAAATTTGGTTTTCGCTCTCGAATATTTTTTCAATAAGATTTTATAAGTGCTGTTCAAAGGTACCCCACGTTCAAAGGTGCCCCCCTCTCCCCTACAACTGAAAGAAGACCTGTCAGAATAATAATAAAAAAAAACACAAATAGAAGAAAGTTTTGTGAAAATCAAAAGTAAAAATTAACTTCAGCAAAAAAAACTAACTAAAACTAATAAAATGGACAATTTTCAAGAAGATATGGTAAGAAAACATCTGGAAATCTGGCGGTCGATTTCAAAGTTTTCACCAAACAATTTGACATAAAATAAAAACTTCAAGAAGGGGGTTTGTTCGTAGACTACTACATTAACATGTGGTGTTGAAGCGAGCTTGAAGCTCGCCTCAATTCTTTGTATACCTGAATCGAGTTGAAATGAGCTTGATTCGACTCGGAGTCGAGTCAAAATTTGTGAAGAAAAACCTGTGTGGAGGAGTTGGTTTTACAGATAATGCATTATGGTCTGTTTATTTGCATGTTTGTGTACAAAAAATATAGTTTTGGTGTAGTCAAATTAAAAAAAAAAATTGTACATGGACTAGGTAGCATATTCTTATATGGTGCTGAACTATTCAGTTCTTCATTGTTTAACACGAATCAAACTATCTCACTTGCACTTCATAAGAAACATAGAAACAACATTTGCATTTTAGAAAGTGCTGTCAAACTTAATCATTTTTAAATCTTCTTGTGCGTTGGAAACACTAAAAAGATTTATTTAATCTAAGCTGAGATTTCTCTTGCAAAATAAGCCCAGTTAGTCCATTTTCATTAACAAAACTAAATAATATCAACAGTAACAGATTGATTTTTTTCCCCAATGGAAAACACATGATTCCAAATGCACAACTACTCAACGAACACAGCCATCGAGATACAAATGCAATATCAATCGTACCAACATTTGAGAACGAAATCACATAAGATCCATTCGAGACTCGTATAAATGTCAAAAACCCATCCGTAGTAAGATTCTACTTTAACTTTTATCGGTAGTACTCATACTGCGGATATTGTTTTTGTTATTCGTGTAAAATCCTACTATACTATTGATAGATTTTCCAACAAAACACGGGTATTTATGGAAAAATAACGGTACCTTCCATACAAAAGTTAAAAAACGGCAAAGGAAAATATTGTTTGTCTCAAAAACGACTCCTACGATTTTGATTAAACTTTTTTATATTCTAAAATTAGTACGATCTACAACTAAAAATTATAAAATTTTACACTCAGCAACGTTTAATAGTACCAGTCATAGAACGTATTTTTTTATTTTGAATTTTCTCGTTATCGGCTAAACGGATTTAGATGATTTTTTTTATATACAAATTTCAGATAAAATTAAATAATATTGTATGATGCTTTTTATTACTCGGACTCTGTTCAGAGCTCTTTTCTGAATTAAAAAAGAAAAACGCCTAATATTACAATTTTGGTTCCTTCTGTCTAAAGATAACTAAAACAGTATTTCATATAAATATTACAATTTCGGTTTGTCTTATGATAACTAACACGGTATTTCATATAAATCAAAGCTGGGTTTTGTAGAGCTACAGGAGTAGACTCTGCTCACAAAATCCGCTTAGAAGAAGCGAACCGGGGATTAAACGGTAGGAATCTGATTATAGCCCAAGGCTAGTCCAAGGGAGAACAACGGGTATAGCCCTGAACCAACTCCGAAGTGCAGGCAGGGAGAACAACGGTAGAAATCTGATTCCAGCCCAAGGATAGTCCAAGGGAGAACAGCGGGTATAGCCCTGAACCAACTCCAAAGAGCAGGCAGGGAGAACAACGGTAGGAAACTGATTCCAGCCCAAGGATAGTCCAAGGGAGAACAGCGGGTATAGCCCTGAACCAACTCCAAAGAGCAAGCAGGGAGAACAACGGTAGGAGCAGCGTTGCCACGAAGAAAAAAGCAGTGAGGGCCTTTTCGAAATTTTATGGGGGCCATTTGACAAAAGCTGGGGCCAAATATTTTACAAAAAAATCCTTCATTAAAAAATAACTCATTATGTAATATTTTTATTTATTGTTATTATTTATTTAATTAATGCATTAAATAAATAGTTTGAGAAAAAAAAAACAAAAATCGAAGATGCTTCAAATTTGTTATTATTTAAAAATTTATTTCGACTTTGATCCATTTCGTAAAAATGACTTTAAAATTTGGAAAACAAATTTCAGTAGGCACTATTATAAGTGTTTTTCTTTTTTAGTTCTGTTTCTTTTTTAACACAAAGTGCTCAGAGCTAAAAATGTGTTTCTTTGTATTCTGAACGCTCCATGAACTCAGAATAAAATAATTGAATAGAAGGAGTTAAATGATTAAAAAAGCATTTGACAGCTTAGGTTCAGATGTGTTTCAAAAATACTTCCAAGCACTCTGAACACGCTTGGTTCAGAAAGTTTTCAGAACATGGTCGCCTTGCTTGGACTCTTTTTAAAGCTCTTTTCTAAATAAAAAAAGAAAAAGGCCCAAAAATATGTCTTATTTCGTTTTACAAAATCTGGTTTAAGAATGTTACTATACCCCAATTAACCAAGTTGCTCTACAAAAAATCTTTAAGGCTCATCAAGACGAAAAAACACGCTCAACAGATGCAATACTGTGTGGAAGACTTAATAAATTAATTGCAGAAAAAGCTATATTTTTAAAGAAATAATCATGCAAAAATGATCAATCCTTTCAACTAAACGCACCTTTTACTAGCGTCATTATCATGACCTTCTTTACCTACTTTTTCTTAACACTTTTGTAGCTATAGAGCCATTATGTTTTTAGGGCAACTGAATAAGTTCTGAAATTTTATGTGTTTTAATTATATAGAAATCAGTCTAAAATCTTCACTTTTTTATTAAAAAATGGTTATGGCTAGTATTTAATTTTGTACAACTATGTATTTTACTATCACTTACACTAATTGTGTTTATGCTTCTGAAATTTACATTTGGGGCCATTTCTAATATGCCCGGGCCAAGGGCCAAAGTATAAAACTGTGGGCCAAAAGGCCCGATCGGGCACTTTGTGGCAACGCTGGGTAGGAGTCTGATTCCAGCCCAAGGATAGTCCAAAGGGAGAACAGCGGGTATAGCCCTGAACCAACTCCAAAGAGCAAGCAGGGAGAACAACGATAGGAATCTGATTCCAGCCCAAGGATATTCCAAGGGAGAACAGTGGGTATAGCCCTGAACCAACTCCAAAGAATAGGCAGGGAGAACAACGGTAGGAATCTGATTCCAGCCCAAGGCTAGTCCAAGGGAGAACAACGGGTTTTTAACGGCGGATGCCAAAAAGGTTTTCTTTAAATGATACACGGATGCACCAGGTAAAGGACCTAAGCTTATCAAAGTTGCTAGAAACAATGAACCGCTGGAAGCTTAATTCTCTTTAAATTCAAAATTAATTAGTAATTGGGAATTAATTTGAGGTAATAAGCTTCGGCTTTTCCGGATTTTTGTACCTCCTCATCATAATTTTTGTGCCACAAGACAATGTGAATTGTAAGAAGGTCAAATGTAAAATCGTATGGCGTGGGCAGCACCGAATGCAAAGTGCAGTTGTTGTTGCTTATCAGAGTGTATACAATGGAATTCTGTGTGCTGTGGCTGTTGATCATTCGATGGGTGGTGACGGACGTATGTTATGCTGATATAGGGTGCTGGTAGTTGATGTAGACGGCTGATAACTGGTCTATGGCGGTTTAATGGTGATGTAGGGTGCTGATAGCTGATGTTGCTGGCGGTGGGTGTATTTATAAATGGACGGGGACGGATCGTTGAACGCTTCGTGTGTGGAGGGGGAAGTGAAAAGTGTAACACTTCGTTACAATTGCATATCAAAATTTTCAAAAAAAAAGTTATTGAATTTTTAAAAAAAGTTTCAAATTTTTTTTTGAAAATTCGATATCTCAAAAACGGGTTGACATTTTTTTTTTTCAAATTTTGTTTTTATATACACATAAATATATACTTTAGATTTGCATTCCAAAATTTGTTCTTAAAAATGTTTTAAGAATTTTATATATAAAAATTTATTATTTAAAAAACCGCTCCAACGATTTTTAATTTTTTTTTCCCATACAATTGTTGTTCAGCTCAAACTGTCAAAGAAGTTGTTTTAGCCAATTTAAATGTCGCTTTTCATGCTTCTCTACATTTTTCTCTCCTAATTTGCATGTTTTATATAGAATTTTCTTAAACCCGCAGTGTCTTGAACATAAGAGCAAGTACGTGCGACCCAGTCGTGCATTTTATTTCTTATGGTACCTAACTTAAGTGATTTCACCAAGTTTAATGATAATGAATTGTTAATGTGTTTTTAAATGTTTTCGATCCTATTCCTATCTATTCATAAATTCATTGGACTCAATTTTAAAAATTGACTACAAGAGTATGTATTTATAAACATTAAATTAGGTAATTGATTTTTCAAAATTCATCGAAAAGATAGGTGCACTCAACATGTTATTTATCAAATTAATGATAAATTTATTGAAGATAAAATAATAAGAGTACAAAATAACATACAGTTAAGCAATGAGTCAGGACTAAGAATAAATTTTATGTTCAAGGTTCCAGTTTTTTTTGTATTACTTACCATTTATCGGTGAGAATATGTTTAGGTATAGGCAGTCTTCTGATTGATTTTGCAAAAATGGCAAAAGTCTCTTCAAGTATTCTAGGCGTCCCTTTGGCATCTTCTCAAGGGCTGCTGTTTCGTTTTGAATATTTGGCAGGCGCTGTGGGCATACGGGACTATATTTGTCTGATATTCGAATACCGTCCCATGGTGCTGGTGCTCTTGTTGGACTAAATCTGAAAGTACAAATCAAATCAAGATGTCGATGTTAGTATATGTTTACGTATTGATATTTACAGAGTGGTTTCGTGGGTAGAGTAAGCTCTTGTGATGCCGATGAGGATTTTCTGTCCATAAACTTGGACATTTCAAAAGTTTTAATTTAACAAAGTGAGGACTTTCTTCCAAATACGAAGTTATCAAAGTGGAGAAAAGTTTGTTTTTTGAATGTAAAATTTGTTTTTGAAGAATGAACTCTGAATTTAAATTGAAGTTTTTTGGAATATATTCAAATATTCGAAATTGTAAAGTAATAGATACATAGTGACTTCAATTTTAACTGTGAGACTAAAGGTAGAAGATAAAATCAAGAAAGAAGCCTTTCTTAATTTTCTTAGTTTTTAGTGCCATGGCTATAACATTCAGGATCTATAGGAATAAAAGACCCAATATATAGAAAGGTTTTGGACCTGGTCACTGACTACCTATTCAATTTGTTTTCTTATATTTGTCTAACCTATGTAATTATATCACTTCTTAAAATTTTTTGGGTTGTATTGAGGAATAGTGTTGTGTTTATTTTCATTATGTACCTAAGACTTTATACAAACACATTAAAAAAGGTAAAATAAATCAAATATTTTTCTTACTCAAACAAGCTTAGAAATTCTTTGCACAAAATGTACGAGTAGATAAGTATAACTTTAGTAAAAAAGATTCATTAATAAAAGATAAGACTTGAAAACTATTAGACTTGAGACCGATTTGCTTAAAATACCGAATCTATGGAGTACATACATATGTACATTAGGGGTGTCGGAATTTTTTTTTTATTTTTATATTCAAAACGGGTATGGTGGATCTTGTAAAGGGTTTAGAAAGATGAAATTTTTGTTCTGGGACATTTTCCAAAATCGAATTTTGAGACCCCGCGGCCGTTTTTATGTAAAAAACAGCACATTTCGAAAAATGGTCAGGGAAACCAATTAAATTTTCGTCGATTAGTTCTCAAAATTACTTATAATGTTTTATTTTGGCTTTCTTTTCCCATATGCATTGACCGAACATCAATTAAAAAATGCTGTATAGTGTTAAGAAAGCAAGTTTCAACCAGTTCGAGCATTCCATTTAGGAGAAATAATCGAAAACATCTAGAAAATCGATGTATTCTTCGGGGGGATTTAATGTAAAAAGTTATGTCATGCTATTTTGACAAGCAGATTTTAATGCTTTCTTCTTAGCAACAGGTTACAAAAGCAAAACAAAATCATTGTAAGCTACTGTGACCTCATATAATATTGGTTTTTCGGGGCGCTTATTCGAATTGAGGTTTTTTAACCTAAAAACGGCCGCGGGGTCTCAAAATTCCATTTTGGAAAATGTCCCAGAACAAAAATTATTTCTTTCTAATCCCTTTACAAGATCCACAATACCCATTTTGAATACAAAAATTCCGACACCCCTAATGTACATAATAGGAAAACAAGTTTGGAATAAATACAAAAAATTAGCGTTAATTTCCAGGAAAGCTAGACAAAATAATTCCAAAAACTCAAACACATTCTGAAAAAAAGCTTAATTTTGGTACATCATCATCACTATCGTGTCATGTAACCCCGGCTGGGGCATAGAGCGTCAACAATACGTCGCCATCCTTCACGGTCTGCTCCAAGGTATTTTAACTGTGGCCACGTCTTTCTCTGGGACTTTGCTTCTGCAAAGACAATAGATTTCCATGTTGTTCTTGGTCTTCCAACCCTGCCGTGCGCCCTGAGGATTCCGTTCAAAGGGCTGCTTTGAAATTTTTCATCGTTTGGTTTCCTCAGTGTGTGACTAATCCAACGCCATTTATGCTTTCTTATGTCGCCGGGCTTACAGGATGTGGCAATTTCCTCGAAATGGACGTGACTTTCCAGGTCTCACAAGCATATAACAGCACGGATTTGACATCGGATTCGAAGAATCTCAACTTATTGCAAAAGGAGATTTGACTGGATTTCCAAATTAGGGACAGGATACCGAAGACAGCACGAGCTTAAGCTTTATTAATTCTACTTTTAACGTCCAGATCCGTACCACCGTTTGCAGAAACAATATTGCCAAGGTAGTTAAGCTGTTCGACTTCTTCCACTGGCGTCTCTTGTAAGATAATACGCTGCTGTGTGGATGGGCCTGTGAGGATTGTTTTCGTCTTTTTGCTATTTATACTTAGACAACTTAACTCTCCCTTTACTTGCAGTGTTTGGGACATCCCGTTCAGCCCGCTGATATTATTTGCCAGTAGACATTATGCCATTGGCATAGTCTAAGTGACTGAGCCTTTCGAACGGGCTCCATTGAATTCCCTGTCGCTCAAATGTACCAACACTGACAGTCAATACATTATCCATCGCCAGCAGGAAGATAATTGGCGACAGAAAATCCCCTTGTCTTATACCTTGTTGCACTACGAAGGAGTGGGATAGCTTCCCATTGTGTAAAAAAAATCACATTGTGTTATTTCAGGCCTCCCTAATAATGGCAACAATTAATGGCGGAATTCGTCTACCAAGCAACGATCTCCATATACATACATTCTCGGTAAAGCCGATCAAAGGCTTTCTCAAAATCCAGAAGCATGAGGTAAGTGATTGAAATTCCATCGATTGCTTGAAGACGATACGCAGGGTGTTTATATGGTGTTTATAAGCCAGCTTGATGCCTCTTGGATGTAGACTCGATTCTATTCTTTATCCGCTCGAGAATGATGGTTGCCATTAATTTTGGGAAAACGGAAAACACGATGATACCACGCCAAATGTTGCAATTCTTAAGGTAAACTTTCTTTGGCAGCTTAACAATCACACCATCCTTCCAGTCCTTGGGATAGCTTTCATTTTCTCGAATGATTTGTTACAACGGATGTAGAATACTAGCCGCTGTAACTCGATCGGCTTTCAGGAATTCAGCTGGTAATCCGTCAAGTCCACCTGCCTTGTTATTTTTGAGGAGGTTGATTGATGTTTCAATTTCCGGTACAGAAGAGAGTTTGCTGTCAATAACCCTATAGGACCTGCGCATCTCGTTAAGGTGGGACACTTTAGCACTCTGCTCAACGGAATTCACATTTAGTAGGGCACAAAAATGGCTATTCCATCTGCAATTCCATTTCCATTTTAGGATGATTGGTGCTTTTTTTTCAATAAAATCTTTGGATATTTGGTACAATTCCCAGATATCTCCTCTTCTTGCAGTGTTTTCTAAATTTTCTGCGAGCCCATCAAACCTCACCCTCTTGTCACGTCTCACACAGCGATAGACCAACTTATGTGCAATGCGATACTCCCTGCGCAATTCAGCCTTTCGTTGAACATCTGCTTCGGCATTTATTTGCATTTTCAACGATTTGCGAAGTTCGATCTTATCCCAGGTGTCTTGGGATATCCAAGAGTCTCTACCTATCGTCCAGCCTCCATAAAAACACATTTTACTCCACCCCACACATCATCAATTGTTGTGTGTTGAATACCGTTTAATAACGAATATTTGTCGTTGAGGGCGGTGACATACATAGTATCGACAAATGTTAGGGTCATTTAAAGCATTCGTATTGAAATTTGGACTCCTTGCTGCTCTTGCCTTTGTACGGCAGTAGTGCGTAGTTTGAGACTCATCAGAACCAAATGCTCGTCACTCTCCACATCGGCATTTCTTATACTTCGAACATCACACATAGACTTTCTCAATCGCTGCTGAATCATGATATGGTCAATTTGGTTTTCAGTTTGACTGTCCGGATGCACCCAGGTGATTTTGTTGCACGTCTTATGCTCAAATACAGTACCAAATAGAACAAGACGATTCGCATTACAAAAGTCGACAAGCAAATCGCCATTTTCGTTCCGTGACCCCAAGCCATTTCTTCCCATCACGCGTTCCAGATAGTAATTGTCTGATCCAACTTGGGCATTGAGGTTTCCCATGATGACTATGATATCGGTTGCTCTCGGAACACTCCTGTAAACCGAGTTAAGATGAGTGTAGAATGCAGTTTTGTCTTCCTCGGTCGCTTAATTTGTGGGGGCGTAGCACTGAATAATTGTTACGTTACGGATTTTTGAACGAAACTGTGCTGTCAATAATCTCGCAGAAATGGGCTCCTACGAAATAAGAGCACGCCTTGCTTCTTCGTTCAACATAATTCCAACATCCAACACCATGTAGTATTTGGCCATCCTCTCTTTCATACTCCCCGGAATACAGCATTCTCGTTTGTCCAGGGTCATTTCTGTATTCAGCCCTGAACAGCACTGCTGGGTTGTCTGCTTATCTCGGCATCCATTCGGTCCCCTACCCACTCTCTACCACGCGGAGGTGTGCATGGGGATTTTCCCAGGCAGGCAAATTGCAGCAGATTGAAGAGCAATGCTCAATTGCACAAACAAAATACTTTTAATTTTTTTCTTCTAATTTTAAGAGTATGATTCTTGGGTGGATTCTAAGAAAAAATTCTTATTGTGGGAAGGTTCTAGCCCCTCTATCCCTCAGGTAGGGGGGGGGGTAATCATCATCATCATCGTGTCCTGTAACCCCGGCTGGGGCATAGGGCGTCAACAAAACGTCTCCATCCTTTACGGTCTGCTGCAAGGTTCTTAAGCTGTGGCCACGTCTTTCTCTGGGATTCTGCTTCCGCTAAGACAGTTGATTTCCATGTTGTTCTTGGTCTTCCAACCCGCCGTGCACCCTGAGGATTCCATTCAAAGGACTGCTTTGCAATTTCATCGTTTGGTTTCCTCAGTGTGTGACCAATCCAACGCCATTTACGCTTTCTTATGTCGACGTCCAGCCGCTCTTGACTTGTCCTGCGCCACAATTCTTCATTTGATATTATTTGTGGCCAGCGAATCTTTAGGATGTGGCGAAGACAGCGATTCACAAAAGCCTGCAATTTCTTCGAAATGGTAGACATGACTTTCCAGGTTTCACAAGCATATAACAGCACGGATTTGACATTGGATTCGAAAAATCTCAAGGGAGGGGGGTAAATCTTTGACAAATTGACTTTTAATGTCAACAAAAATCTTAAAAATCAACGAAAGCTGATGCTCCATTCTCTTATATGTTTTATAAATCAAGTTGCATTAGTGAAAATTTTTAAAGAAATTAAATTTCAAAATATTTGATACAAATTGTGATTTTTTTTTCAAAAGGATATTTTCAAAATTTTTGCATAATTAAGTGCTATTTGTGTGTTTTATATTCAATGTCCTCATTAATTAAATTTATCTTTTTCGGACGAATTAAAGGACACCCTGTATAAAGTCGCAGTAATGGTAAAATAAAATAGTACTAGCTTTCAAACAGAAATGCAAATAAACAAAAACATTTTTATATATTTTCTATTGAAAAATTTCCACAATCGTAATGTTCTTCACGGTACTGAGTAAGGACACCTTTCTTAACCTATTTAATGAGCTGCCACGACAAAATGCCACAAAGAAAAATGTTGTCGTCTGTGTCTCTCATTTTAAAACTTGCTGCTACATTGCGATTTTTTGCCGGGGACATTAGTTACCAAAAGGTGTTGGTAAGGACCTCAATTTGAGTACTACACAGCTAATTATATAAACATTTTTACTTAGAAACAATTATTGATCTAATCCTGCTGGCAGCAAATCTATGTCCACGTAGGATAAATTCTTATAATTCTAAGGAAAATATAATTAAGTCAAAGGATTTTTTCTACTAAAAAGCAAAAATTCCTAGAATAATTATTGTAGATAGACATCTATCAATAGCAGCTTCATTAAAATTCAAACTTTGAAAAGAAATGACCAAAACCATGGTTTTAACAGGTAAGAATGTTAAGCATGAAAGCTATTTTTGAATGGTGTTATTTTTTTCCAATTAAATTCTTTATCCCAGAGAGTTTTAATTTTGAGGTTTGTAGCCACAGAATATAAAACAAGGTATGTAGGCAGGCTGGAGCTTTTTTTAGAATTCAAGTGAGCTTCAAGCGATTGTTCAAAGGAATTAGGATAGCGAAATTGAAATGCCTGGCTGGTTGCTATAGGCAAATACGAAAATATAATAAAGCATACCATTTTGTTCAAAATAATCAAATTTTAAGTAGAAACTGGATATTCCAATTGTTATAATTCTGTTCATATCCATACTTCTCCGAATTTAATATGATGCACTGTAAGAGAATTAACATACCTAATTGGAGGAAAAACTCGAGTTCTTGAGTTTCTGATGTTTTCTTGTAAAGCAGTGCATTTCTTACAGTGTTCCCAGATTGGTGTTTTTTCCAACCAAAATGGTTGGAAAAATTGCCTTTGGTGGGAAAAATGGTGGGAAAATATTTATAGTGGGATTTATGGTGGGAAAATATTTCAATGGTCTCTTTTTTGGTGGGAAAAACCACAATTCACTATACCTGCCTATCTTCGAATTTTATGACCTATAATGATTTGGCACAAAGAAACAGAAACTTTAAAAAATATTTTTTTTTGTGAATACCACACAAATGAGGTACTAAATCACTGACCTTGAAAAATTAAAAAAATTCTCAAAATTCATCAAATCAAGGGCTGACCAATTACTGAAACTTACTAGCTGACCTTTTATGACCGGTAAGTGACCTTTCAAGTGAGATGCCAACATTTTTTTTCTTTGGCTGACCAATTATTGAAAATAGTTGATCTTATTATGATCTAGTGATCTTTCGGATCGGTATACATTTTTTGTGAATATTCCACAAATGAGGTGGCAAAAATCGTGCGTGACAAGTTAACTTTCTTCACCAATTACTGATCAATTGGATGACATACTGTTTTTGCGAATATGAAGTATCAAGAGTGCAGAGCCAACATTCTTCTCTTTTTATATACATATAATATTTGTAGCAGAAAAGGTTATGGTGGTTTTTTTTTCCTTCCAGTACAAAAATGGTGGGATTTTTTTTGGAATTTAGTGGTATTCTAGAAATCTCATCTGGCATCACTGATTTCTTATGAGAGAGAATAAAGTAGAGAGGGAACAGAAAAGTAGTAGATTTGAGATCAAAAAATTAATTTTTTACTCAACATTCTAAAAATTTGGCTAGTGATGTGAAGCTTGTCTGGCAAGGTCAACTTAAATATCCCCTTTGTTGCTGAGAATTTGGCTGAAAACCCAAGTTTGTCCATTTCGATTTGATTTCAGGAATTGAGACTATCCATTTAATTTTTTTACCGCAAATTATTTCTATAGACTTCAGCGACCGATGATGCACGCCTTGGCAGGACGGCACAGCATACTACTCAGTTTGTGAAAAAATAGCTCTTTTATGTTACATATATCTTTGACGAGTGATTTTTTAGAATTGAGACTTAACCCAGTGGCGTAGCGTGAGTTTCTGCCGCCCGGGGCGGTGGAAAATTTTGCCACCCCCTCCCAAATTTGTAAAAATTTAAATAAAAAAAAAGTCAACTAATATAAAAAAAATTAATAAAATTAGTCGGTAAAGCTAAATTTATTATTTATTCATTTCCACTTCTTTCAAACTCAGCTACCACGCTTGCGTCAACGTGTAATAATGGGCATAAAAGAGCTGTAGATCTTACGATTCTCTACAAAAAAGCTTAAGAAGACACTTTTTTCTAAAACTATCATTTCCCGAATGAATTTTGTATAGAAATATTAATTAAAATTTTGTTTATGAAAAAGATATCTCAAGTGATTTCTCATCGTTGAACTCGAGATTTTGATTGATAAGGGGGACGAAAAAGTGGGTCTCCCAATTCTGTCTGTCTGTTTGTCCCTTCCGCTACAACTTTAACGGCTGGAAGGATTTTCTTTACACTTGGTATATATTGGTTTTTGGTCATTCCCCTCATATATTTATTCACTTTTTTTAACCAAAAGTAACGGTACTTGCCACTTGCCACACAATTTCCATGAAAATTGGTCAACATTTTGGTTTCAAAATTCTGCTTTTCAAAACTCTTTTGTTTAAAGAAAAAACTGTTTTCAAAATTCTGCTTTTTTATTCTGCCTAACAAAATTTTAAGAAAAAGAAAATTTTGTAAGTTCTGTAATAAACCTAGTCGTTTTTAAGCCAAATAAGTTTTTCTTATATAAAAGTTTTATGAAAGGTACTGTTATTTTTGGAGCTAAAAACATAAATGTTCCTTCTAGTCAAACCTTAAAAAGGTGAATCCCAAGTTTGAAGAGAATCTATTCAAGGGCTTAAGCTATAGGGTAAAGTCGGGTGATATGGCACCACGGGAGATATGGCACCCTTTAAATATTTCCTACTTAATTAATTATTTTTAAAACAAAAATATCAGAATATCATCAAGTTTAACTTTAGCTCTCAATTGATGCTGTCTAAAACTGAAGCAGCTTTTTTAACTTTAAAACCACAACCGAAAGTAAAATAATAGTGACTATATTTAAGTCATTTTTTTTTTTGTGCGTAACATAACAAAGTGCAGCAACGGAATTATTTGGCACCAGGTGCTCGCTTTAAAGCTGGACTTACACCTCCGTTGTTATCGTCCGTGTACGTTGTTCGTTTTTGCCCGTACGCGGAACAACGAAGGTGGAAATGATAACACCGAACACGAACACGAAGAAATTCAAAGCCGTTTTGAATTTTGGATGAACTTTACTCGTTGTTCGTTGTTTGTGGAACAACGTTCACCGAATGAAGAACGAAGGTGTAAATCCAGCTTAACGAAAAAAAGAAGAGTGATGCGTGTTTATTTGTTTTTAATTATCGCAATCTGTAAGCATACTTGTTTTGTCTGAGTAATTTGAAGAAATAGTGGTAATATCAGAAGGGAGATATGGCACCCCTTAAGTTTAGTACAAATTGCAATGGTGCCATTTCACCCATTACTACATTTTGGAAATTTTTCATTGACTTTCTAGGACCATTTTTTTTATTACATTTGAGCCAAAAAGTGCATTATTTGACTTTTCTCATTGCATTTGACATTAAACTGCATTGAGTGTTGCAAAAACCATACAAAAAGTAAAGTTCCATATCACAATCTAGCAAGTGATATGGCACTTATCCGCCATTTTTTCACATGTCTCCTATTTTTTTTGTTTTAAAATTAACTACAGAACACATATATAAAAGTTAAAAATAAAAACCATTTTTATTTTGTGAGTTATAAGGAAAACTGAAAATGGGTGCCATATCACCCGACTTTACCCTATCCAACAGTTTTGTGTTACGAAATTTTTATAGATAATGTTCTATTTAGTAGTTCGGCCACACAGAGTTGTTGATTATTCAAAGTATGTGTGGGTTTTTTAATGATTTTTTAGGGAAAGGTCATAATATATTGCTTAGGTAAATATTGACGTTAACCATCAGTGTGGGTAGCTGAGATAAAACAAATTGTCGCTTTTCAAAGAAAAACTGTTAACTTCTTTTTTCATTTAAAAATATTCTCACCCGAAAATGTTTAGAATTTTGAATTTATTCTCGTTGCTACTAAAATTCAATCAAATTGAAAATATTTTAAAGATTTTTGAGTTTAATAACCATCTATAACAATCAAAACAAATTTTTATTATTATTTATTCCGCTATGCTTTGGTACATTAATTTTCTGTTACAACTCACAGTTCCTAGTGCCGTTTTATGAAATTCTGCAAATAATGAAAAAAGCGGTTTGGAAAGTTTTTCATTATTTGTAGAATTTTGTTAAAGGAATTATCAAAAACAGAATTTTGAAAAGCAGAAATTTGAGAACAGAATTTTTCCTCAGACAGAATTTTGACCCCAACCCAATTTTTTCTAGCAACCTTACCAAATCTTATTTTTCTCAAAAACAGCTCAACACCAATAATTTTTGGTTTTCTAGAAAACTTTGTGACTGATTTTAATCAAAAATTCAAAAGAAAAAGTTCAATAAGTACATTATTATTTTAATGGGAATAAGTATTTTCTTTTTATTGAATGGTTGTTTTGTATATACCCGCCGTAATGGCTGCAAAGTTCTTAAGGACACCATAATGCTTGCATGTAGTTGGCCCACCAACTATGGAGTTGAGCAAAACTGGAAATGACAATCGTTTGTACATCGTTTGTACACGTTTGTACAACTTTTATAATAATTTGTACACTCACCGTTTTTTTTATAGAGACACTTCAAATAAAAAACGGAAGTTGGCCCACCAACTATAACGCTCGAAAAATCTGGAAATACAGTTCGATTGATAATCGTTTGTACACGTTTGTCTTTTTTTTTTTTAGTTTTTACACTTTCCAAAATTTGTTTACCAAAATTTTTTTGTTGAAAAATTTTTTATAAAATTTTCGAAAAGTATGCAATCGTTTGTACATTTTTTATAATAATTTTCCAGCGTATTAATTTTTTAAATTTTGCTTTATTTCTATTTTTAAATAATTATTCAAAATTTTGCGGCGAAAAAAACATGTAGTTGGCCCACCAACTATAACGCTTGAAAAATCTGGAAATGCAGTTCAATTGATAATCGTTTGTACACGTTTGTCTTTTTTTTGTTTAGTTTTTACACTTTCCAAACATTTTTTGAAAATTTTTTTATAAAATTTTCAAAAAGTATGCAATCATTTGTACATTTTTTATAATAATTTTCCACCATGTAAATTTTTTAAATTTTGCTTTATTTCTATTTTTAAATAATTATTCAAAATTTTGCGGCGAAAAAAACATTTAGTTGGCCCACTATAACGCTCGAAAAACCTGGAAATGCAGTTCAATATATAATCGTCTGTGCACGTTTGTCTGTTTTTTTTTTTAAGTTTGCCAACGTTTGTATACCTATTGTTTGTATTAATAATCCACCACCGTTCATATCAAGTCTTTTCCCAAAAATTATCATACTAGATGGTGACTTCTCCCTATATATTAATAGGTACCTACATAACATAGTAAAGTATGTATAGTTAAAATAGAACAATTCGATTTCTTTTGGACAAAAGACTCATCCAGCAAAGAAGTCAATAACTATAAAAGTCAGTTAAGTAATAAAATGTGTCTTTATCCAAAAAATAGTAAGTAAGTAGGTATTTATTTATTCTTCTGTTTTTGTTTGCAGCCGGCAAAACGATATTCATTATTGAACTACCAACCTACCTACATTACCAATTTTATTAGTTTCTAATCTATTTATGCAGAAAAAACATTGAAGTGTCGGTGTGATCTGAGATCATATGGTTCTTTATTGACCTTTATGAGGTTAGATATCAAAGGACAAGGACTCTTTAAACGAAGAAAAAATGCATTTATTCTACCAATGTATGTATGTATTGTACATGCATACGAGCTTATTATTTATTAATAATTTTAGATTTTTTAACCTAGATAGGTAGGTACCTACTTGTTTTGTGATCATTTGGATAAAATAATCAATATAATTATAATTATACTATAATTCATGCAACCAGTTCTTGCAAAAATTCTTATAAATAAAGTTTACCTAATCTTAAATAGGTACTAGAGCCCAACTCTTAAAACTTCATTATTATAAGAAGTCTGTTGAGCATCAAACTATTCATAATAGGTATGTTGTAGTAAATAGTATTTATAGTCTAAGAGCCGACAGCAAATTTTGGGAGTGGTGGTATAACCAAAATCGGAGTATCAGGGATTTTTGGTACATGTATCGTGATATCAAATACCAAAGTCTGGCAGCTTTTGTTTTCAGCCTTTGGAAGGGGTGGGGGGTTAAAACCCGCTTGGATTCCTCTTTATATGGTAGGGTCATTAACATTTCAATTTACTTTTAAAAGATAGGATATGATGCTCTGTCATTTTCCCTAAGTCTGAAGACTTATATCTTGGTGATCCGATAAATATGACCCATGATTTAACCTTTTTAAACAAACCTTATTGGCGTTTTGTGTGGAGACTTTATTTGTTGATTTTCTGTTTTGCTGAAAATCTCCAAAAAAGGTATGGTAAGGTTCACGTAAAATGGTTATATCTTAAGTTCTGTTAATCGGACCAACAAGATTGTGGTGTTTATGCTTAGAACAAATGACTGGGAATCATATCCGATTTTTTTTAAATGAATTAAATGGTTTATAAATTAAAGCAGGGGATCTAGCTCTTTTTAACCCCCCACCCCTCCCAAAGGCTGAAAACAAAATCTGCCAGACTTTGGTATTTGATATCACGATACATGTACCAAAAATCCCTGATACTCCGATTTTGGTTATACCACCACTCCCAAAATTTGCTGTCGGCTCTTAGACTATAAATACTATTTATACTACAACATACCTATTATGAATAGTTTGATGCTCAACAGACTTCTTATAATAATGAAGTTTTAAGAGTTGGGCTCTAGTACCTATTTAAGATTAGTTAAACTTTATTTATAAGAATTTTTGCAAGAACTGGTTGCATGAATTATAGTATAATTATAATTATATTGATTATTTTATCCAAATGATCACAAAACAAGTAGGTACCTACCTATCTAGGTTAAAAAATCTAAAATTATTAATAAATAATAAGCTCGTATGCATGAACAATACCTAAACGTGTACAAACGATTATCAATCGAACTGCATTTCCAGATTTTTCGAGCGTTATAGTTGGTGGGCCAACTTCCGTTTTTTTTTTTAAGTGTCTCTATAAAAATAACGGTGAGTGTACAAATTATTCTAAAAGTTATACAAACGTGTACAAACGATGTACAAACGATTGTCATTTCCAGTTTTGCTCAACTCCATAGTTGGTGGGCCAACTACATGCAAGCCACCATAATACTTTGAATATTCAATCATTATTTTCTTACTTTCTACATTTGTACCTATCTATTGTTCAAATTAATTTAGATAATAATTTTCTGTTTACGACAAAACTTTTGGTTTCAGTACCGCCCCGGACAGAATTTTCTAGGGACCCCAAAATTTAATAACTATGCCATCTGCAGGGCACCTTTGGTAATCAGGAAGATAGTTTCGCGAATCGGTATTTCAATTCACGGAGTCGTGAATGCGGTCAATGAAATTCAAGGCGTAGTCTTTCTGGATTGCAAATTCAGAAATTCACATGAATACATTTGCTGAGGGCGGCAAAATTTTACAGTTAATACTTATTAGTTATTAAATCTCTCCCCCCCCCCCGTATATAGTGCAGTGAAATTTGCCACCCCCATAAAGTGGCACCCGGGGCGGACCGCCACCTCCGCCCCCACCACGCTACGCCACTGCTTCAACTGGCCACATTGATCGCACGATTTAGCACCATTAGATTTTTTTTCTTTTGGGTTATGTCAAAGTTCTAGTCTAAGGAAATTCTTGGTAGCCAGCAATTTAGGGACTAAAGGAAAACAATAGGGCTACTGTTCGCAAAAAACAGCCTCAATTATGTGAAAGCGTGATGTTTAATACCATCACAAAAGAATCGACATTTATAAGCAGAGCCGCATTATAAACTGCAGGTTTTTACTTTTAATGTAAATACAAATATCACAAGCTTTGAAAACAAAAATCTGTTTTTTTTACAGATTTGAAATAAAACGTTTTATTGCGGAAAACCCCATTGTCTAAATAAATAAGTATTGCAATAAACTAAAGAAATATAAATATGTGTATTTGTATTCAAAAATTCCATGTTTTTTAAATTATATTTACTAACGGTTTTAATTCTAGGTTAGCGTGAGAATTTTTGAAAAAAAAATTCAAGATAAGTATTTCTTTTTGAAAAATTTGATTTGCAATATTATTTCAATTTTTTGAAATTTGTATACAAGGTGTCCTGTAAATAATGGATAACCTTGCAAATGGTTATAGCAGGCACGGTAACCAACAGGGGTATTTTAGTCCGGAGACTCCGGGAATGCACTCTGATCTCCGGGCTCCGGGCTTAGTCAAGATTTCTTCGGGTCTGCTATATTATTAGTTTGATAAGCTTTTAGACCAGGAAAAATAACACAAATCGTATGGGGAAACTTGAAAAAATTAATTCACGAAATATTAAAATTAGAATCGACGCAGAGTTCCAACCTTTATAACTTATACAAAGTCTCTCAAAATCCCCACATTGGCTTTTTGTGTGGATGCATTTGAAGAGGTGCAGACGGGGACAATTTGGAGATCTATCAAACTAAAATATTTGTTTGGGTAAAACCTGATCATATGATAAATGCTTTAAGGGTAGATTTTAACTCAAAATTCCGATTTGGTGTAATTGAGGTATAAACATAAAATATGGTATATGATTTAAGGGTATTTATTAACGCTGAATCTAATAAAAGCAAAAATTAAATGATGCAAGCACATTAAACAAAGTTATGGTCCTTTTTAAGCAAAAATTAATTTTTGAAATCATATTTTCCGTAGAACAGGTCAAAATTTAACCGTCACAAAAACACTATTAAAACAAAGATATTTGTATGGACTATTTCGCTTCTTGGTTGCCATGACAAATTTAATATTTTTGGCGAGTTTCATGAGTGTAAGAGTTTTTCCATGGGTGGTATGGTAAACATTCTACACTTGCCCCTCCCCTTTAAAAAAACACCCTATCACCAGTGGCAGATCCAGAGGGGGGGCTATAGGGGCTGAAGCCCCCCCCCACGGCTGATTCAGAAGAGAGTTAGACAAACAAAACTGAGATTGTGGCTACAAAATTTGCATGTGAGCTGTGTTTTTTCAAGCCCTAGGAAAATTGAACGAGTTGTTGGGCTGAACCATATTATATGCAAGCTGTCTTTTTTTCGAAGCCCCAAAAGAATTGGATAAAAAAAGGCGATCGTATGAAAAAATCAAATATACCTAGGTAGGCTCTATTAAATCAAGCCCTCAAGGTTTTAGACGAAAAATTGAGGCTTGGGGCTAAACCTCTACAAAGTGTTTTCCTAAGCCTGCACGAGGGAATCAGATGAAAACTATAAAACTGATAGGGCTAACAAATTTGCATAATAGCTGTGTTTTTTTCCAGACATTAAGGAAATTTGACGAAAATAAAAAGCAAGATCTAAAAAATTTGCATGAAAGCTGTTATTTTCCGAAGTCCAGGAAAAAAATGGGGGTTGGGACTTAACAATTTATATGTAAGCTTTGTTTTGTCAAGCCCCTAGGGAATCGGAAAAAGGAAATAACAAGTTTGGAGCTAATAAGTATGCATACCTAAATGCTCTGTTTTTTTCAAGCCCTTATATTGAAATTAGTGAGGTAGATTTTCATGCTATTATTGTTACCTAGATTTTCTTGGGTATCGATATTTCTTAAAAATCAAATAAAGTTTGACAAAATGAATGAATGTTACCTTTTTTTTCAACTCCTCTTGATATTTTTCGGACTTAGCTGAGCCCAGATAACTTTTGGGGCTTTAGTTTAAGAAATCAGTTTCCGTAGTAAAAATCACCCTAATTACAGAATCCGACGAATGAGTCAGGCTCAATTTTGACATTTGGCTCATAGTAAAAATGTCAAAATTCTGTCTGATTCGCTCCGCAGCTCATTCGACGGATGCTATAGGTAATCGGGCTGAATAACTTTGATATCGATAGTTTGCATGATAACATCAAAATATTGTTTTAGAAATTGAAGCTTATGTTTTTATTTCAGATCATTTTCGTGTGCCGAAGGATATTTTGACGATTTCAAAGACTGCTTTAAGACGAAGCGATTTTTAATCTTAGTTTCTCTTTTGATTTTCTTTGTGCTCTAACGAAAGATTGGAGAGCTCTTCCCGCTGGCAATATTCATTTAATGAAATGAGAAAGAATTTCAATTCATTAGGAACTCGTTTTCGAAATGTAAAAATCAGAATTTTTATGTTCGAAATACCAACCCCACATGGGCTAAAGTCATTTTAGATGGAATATTTACAGAACATCCAAATTCTTTTTTTTCCTCAAATTTACAAAAATTTAATTGAAAAACATGATTTAGCTAATTTCTTGGAACAGCTGCTTGTACACAAAATTTGCAATTTTTACTTGCGATTATAGGTACTATAAGGCAAGTTTTGGATTCGTGCAAAAAAAAAAATTGAGATAACAATCAGACATGATATTACGATGACAGAGAACACCAAAAAAGTGGGTGGCAAAATTCTGTCTGTCTGTCTGTCTGTCTGTCTGTCTGTCTGTCTATCTGTTCGTCTACAGCCTAAACGGCTCGATCGATTTTCTTCAAACTTGGTACTTAGTGGTTTTTGGTGATTCTGCCGACACATTTTTTTCATTTTTTTTTAGGACCAAAAATAACGGTACCTGTCATACATTTTTTTTTTGGCAAATTTACATAATCGTATTTTTCTCAAAAACGGCTCGACAACTTTTCTTAAAAAATATTCAATAAATTTATTTTAGTAAGGGCTTTTTTTGGGTGGAAAACCATTTTTCAAAAATGGTTATTAATGGTACCTCCCAAGGAACCATTTTTTTAATTTTTGATTTTCTTCAAAATGGTATGACCGATTTCAATTATTTTTTTTATACAGAAGCTTCCAAGAAATGTTAATAGTTTTGTGTACCACAATTTTTGAAAAAATATTTTTTGGATTTTTAAAAAATATTTCAAAATTTTTTTTGGAAAATAAAATATTTCGAAAACGGCACCATAGATTTTTTTGAAACTCGATATTTAAGACTTTTTTAGTACTCTCTAAAATATATTTTGAAAAAATTTAACATTTATAAAAAATAACGGTACCTTCCATACAAAAGTGAAAAAACCACAAAGGAAAATATTTTTTTGCTTGAAAACGACTCCTACGATTTTGATTAAACTTTTTTCATATACTAAAATTAGTACGATCTACCATCAAAAATTATAAAATTTTACAAATAGCAACTATTAGTAGTACCTGTCGTAGAGCATATTTTTTTATTTTGAGTTTTCTCGTTATCAGCTTAACGGATTTAAATGAATTTTTTTATATACAAATTTCGAATAAGATTAAATAATATTGCATATCAAAATTTTCAAAAAAAAAGTTTTTGGATTTTTAAAAAAAGTTTCAAATTTTTTTTTTGAAAATTCGATATCTCAAAAACTGGTTGACAATTTTTTTCAAATTTTGTTTTTATAAACACATAAATATATAGCTTAAATCTGCATACCAAAATTTGTTCTTAAAAATGTTTTAAGAATTTTATATATAAAAAATTTATTTAAAAAAAAACCGCTACAACGATTTTAACATTTTTTTTTCCCATACAATCATATTCCATCATGAATTAAGATGGCATACTTTTTTTTCACCTCAAACTGTCAAAAGAGTTGTTTTAGCTAATTTAAGTGTCGTATTTCATGCTTCTCTACATTTTTCTCTCATAATTTCCATGTTTGTATATACAATTTTTTTTAAACTCGCAGTGTCTTGAACATAAGAGCAAGTACGTGCGACCCAGTCGTGCATTTTATTTTTTTAGGGAGCTTAATTACCTTTCTTTTTTGCCATTTATATAGCATTCTATAGGAATTAAATTTTAAGAATTAGATAGGTGAGATAAAAGGGCGTATGCCGGATTTCGATTAGGTGGGGACAAACTCGTTAAAAAAATAGATTTAAAATATTTTCAAAGAAGAGAAATTGAATAATATATGAAATATATTCTGATTAGGGGGGAGGGGGAAGTGCATCTAGCTTCTCCCCTTGCGTACGCCTTTTTGTTTCAATTTTTTCCATTTAACTTTTATACGGATCTTACGTAAGTATCAAAAACAGACAAAAAATTTAGCATTGTAACTCTTTTAGTTAGTCTTAGTTATAAGATTTTCTTGGACGGTAACTTATTGTAAGATAGTTTCTCCAAACTTCTCATTAGTTAGAAATATGCTTTATTTAAATAAATAAAATGCCTACTTAATGAAATCTTGGACAGCCAATTCTGTTGTCCAAGTTAAAAAATTTTAGGACAACAGTAACCTACAAAGGTTATCCATAACTTTTTTGGAGGTGGACGGCTGTCTAAAGTTAGACAAAGTACTTTAGGATGAGGATTTTTATATCCCACAAAAAATATTTAAATTAAATAAAGGTATGTACCTATACCTACTTATTTAAAGTTCCTATGAACATATCCTAACAACTTTTTTATACAATATGTCTTTGTGGAGAAATTGGTTAAAGCGTCTTTTCAAAATAGCAGCTGAAGCTCACTAGTTTCAGATGCTCCATTTACAATCATTAAATTTTGCAGAATTTTCCTATTAAATACATTTTTGCATTATAGAAACTCCAAGCCCCCCCCACAGCCAAATCCTGGATCCGCTACTGCCTATCACCATGGATATTTTCAGGAACTCTATTGATTCTTAGTTGGTATGACACACGGAACATTTATTCCCAGTTTCATTAACATACCTTTATTTTCAAAGGGTTTTCGGTAATATTTTACCTGTTGTACCTTAAAAAAAAGTCATCATTACATAAAAACGACTATAACTTCTTTTTGGATGGTTGTATTATTTTTAATTTGGTTTCATTAGATTCAACGTTAAAAACTACCCTTAAAGCATGTATCATATGATTAGGTTTTACCCAAACAAATATTTTAGTTTGACAGATCTCCAAATTGTCCCCGTCTGGACCTCTTCAAATGCATCTACACAAAAAGCCAATGTGGGGATTTTGGGGGACTTTGGATACCTATGTTATAGAGGTTGCAATTCTGCGTCGATTCCAATTTTAATATTTCATGAATTAATTTTTTCAACCTCGGAATTTTTGGAATAAAGTTTTGTTTCGGATGAAGAACGTGCCATTTCAATGAAAGAGTATCTCTCGAGGGACCAGGCGTTTACAGACGCAAGAGCACTTGGTCTCGACAACTGGATGGACCATGCAAGTGACCGCAACCAATAGAAAACCGCAATATCTTAGGCAGATACCCTCCATAGATCGGGAGCTGGATAACTAAGTAAGTATTTGCTACGCAAACTTTGATCTTGTTGCTCCAATAATTTTAAAAATATTCAAGTTTCTGCTAAAAAAAAAATCTGAAAATTGCGTTCGAAAATCTTGCTCTATTAAATTGCTAACTTGTTTAATTTGATATCAAGTTGCATACCTTTATTTTTCAATTAATAGAGCTTTAATTTTCTTTTTCAACAACTACAAAAAAGCTTTAAATTTTGAGTAATACTAAGTTGGACGTAAAAATAAAACTGAATTTTTTTGTAGAAATATTGTACTGAAAAAATTTTCCACAAAATTGAGTACCTATCAAACATCTATGTATAACCTAAAAATATCTATATAATTTAGTTATCATTAACATCTGGTCCAGCTGCCGGTGGAAAGTTCGTTAATTTGATTATTTATCAGTTAAAACCAACTTTTTGTGTCCCAAGCAAAAAAAATATAAAAAAAAAAATATTATTCCGCAAAGTAAAATCAAACTACAAGACACAACACAACATTATATACCCTCATTGTAATGATATAGAAATATATCTACATATGTATATTAAAACTTTGAATGTCCTTCTATTTTTTATAATTGTGTTGGTGCTACTTATTAATTCAATAAAACTGCCTCCAAGCAACTCCCCGACCCAGATCCTGTTTGTGTACTTTATGAACGGAAAGTTTGCGCAAGTTGTGTAATTTTATTTAATTTTTTTTTGTATTCATATTTTTTTGTTTCCTTTTGGTCATACCAAGGATACAATATAAAATGTCCTTGTCCAATATTTAATTTCCTCTATAATTGAGAGATAGCGAACAAAGTAGATGGACTAGATGGACATTCTTTTTTTTTCTTATGAATTTGTTTTCATTATATTTGAATTTTTTATTTAAATTGAATTCATTCACTTGAATTTTATTATGTTCCTTTTTTGTGTACATATACCCCTTAGTATTAACTGTCGTAGAGATATATAAAAAGAAGAAGTCTTTTTATCAATTTCCATCGAAGTGTCCTTTTTGATTATATTCGAACAAACTGGTTGATTTTTTTTTTTCTAATTTACTTTTACTTACCTATTTTGTTTTGTTGGCGGTGTGGCGTATGGAACTCCCAGGAATACCTCAACCGAGCGTAAGAAACGAAAATTATCTAATGGCAGGATAAGGCCGTGCAACCGACCGTATCGCGTCTGGACTATCCTATGTCCCAAACGGGCATTTTTGTAAATATCTAAAGTGGAGCATGTGACTGATTTTGTAGCGAAGACCATTGCCAGGATGCATAGTGTTGCTGTGTATGTATCACGGTATGGTGTCGTCATATTTAGAACCATTGGAATCTTCTAGAAGTTCTCCTTTTTGGTCCTCTGGCTTTTGTGTTTTGTTGGTTCTTCTGACTTTATCTTTCTTATTTGTCGAAAAGATGGTTCTTTTTTACTATCTAGTCCGATGTCTTGACATTTTGTTTGCTTAAATACCAGTTTTTGTATTGGGTTCGTCAAATTAATAGCACGTTAGAACACTATTTGTGCTTATAACTTGTTGTGATATCTTTTTTGTGTGATATTAAACGATGAGTTGGCATTTTATTGAACATTTAAAGTGACAAACGTGTTAAATATGTGCATTAGTCTGAAAATAAAAAGAGAATATAATTAAATTTGAGTCTTTGCTAAATTTTAAAGGGGGCATAGGTACTCAAGGGAAAGGACATAAGGTTAAAAGGGTGAGCACTAGGGTGGTCGTTAAAAAAAAGGTCATCCCGGATAGGCCGAAATCGTCTCTAAATGAAGAAAAAAATTCCCTAATTTTGTTCAGATTTTTATTTTCATACCCTATAGTCGCTGTAGGGGTAAATTAAATTTCTCCTTTTTTTTTGCATACTACAAAATTCTCGTAATATCTGCCAAAAAAAATTCAGAGCATGTGAGTGGGAACTAGACAAAAAAAAAATCCTACGGGAGGGGATAATATCTCCCCCCGGTTGGACGGGAGGGGCAATTTAATAAAATATTTGCATAAAATAGAAAAAAATTAATTAAAAAGCAACGGTAATATGTACAGTAATGTTTTGTAGCTTTTTAGAAAGCCAGAAGTCCATTCTTACGGCTTGTTTTTAAAATAAGGTGTTTTGGCAAAAAATTGTCTCAAACTCAATATTTTGAAAAAAAAAATATTATTTTATTTTTTTAATTATAGGTTTGAAAACATATTTTGCTGTAATTGTTTATTCAAAGAACTTTATTTAGTAATCAACTATTAAAATGGACTTCTAGCTTTCCAAAAAGCTACAAAACATTACTGCAAGTGTTGCCGTTGTTTTTTAATAAATTTTTTTCTATTTTGTGTAACTATTTTATTAAATTGCCCCTCCCTTCCAAGCGGTGGGAGATATTACCCCCCTCCAATAGAATTTTTTTCTTGTCTATTTCTCACCTACATGCTGTGAATTTTTCGGCAGATTTTAAGCGAGTTTTCAAAAAAGGGGAAATTTAATTTACCCCTACAGCGACTATAGGGGATGAAAATAAAAATCTGAAAAAATTAGGGAATTGTTTTTTCTTCATTTAGAGCTGATTTTGGCCCATCCAAATAATAAAACTCAAAAAACCCATTATAACGACCACCCTATAGTGAGCACGTCTTGGCTTGACCATTGTTGCATTGAAAACTGTTTGATAGGGTAATGCTAATTTCCTTTGCAACAACCTTTTTGGTAAAAATCAATAGCATAGAGGAAAATATCATAGGAAACAATTTGAATAATTGGGAAGAGTTTTTTTTTTGTGAAAATTTCGTTTGAAATTTTGGTAATTAGTCTATTCCAGTTGGAATATTTTATCAAAACTTAAAAGACTTAATGTTTCAATCGATATATTTATGCGTTGTCTTAGAGTGTAATGAAATTCATCAATGTCCCAGTGAAGATCCTATTTATTTGTATGTATTGTGTGTGAGTCTTCCTAAACCTAAATGGACATGACAAGGAACTGAAATAAGACATTATGCTAAGTGATGATGATTATATATATGAATTTTCCTAAAAGGATTCAATTTATTCAAATTTCTTCCGTTGATTCTTAATGAGTCTTGGAGACAACTCAATTTTACTTTATCTATCATACAAATATGCTGTCATTTGACATCAGTAATATCGAAATTTGCTATATACCTATACCATAGCCTATATCATTAAGAAAGTGCTAAGTACACACAAATTAGTACTAAAAGGTACCTATTTATTTGTGCACATGAACGAATCGTGAAATCCACCCCTTATAAAATTAGATTTAATTATTCAGTAGGCTCATCTGAGAAACAGTAACAAGCAATGCTTATGTACACATTTTCTCTGCCCATTGAACAAATGGAAATGTGATACACTCTGACTCTATACACATGTGGTGAGAACTTTAACCAATAAACCATATGAAAGGATTAAATGTCTCATTTGGAATAGTAGATATACGTAGGTGTAAGGTTGGCATGTACAAAGGGTGTGTGAGCATGAGCACACAATCTTCTTATTCTTATGATCTTCGATTACAATCATAAATTATTGAATTAGAAATAAAATATTTTAATTTGCCGAACTGTATTTTTAAAAAAGTACTTTCAGATTTTGTTTGTTTTGAAAAACTGTGAGTTAGGCATGCTAATAAACTAAATAAATCGATAAAAAGTCAAAAAAAGGCATTTTTATCAAATAAAGTTGAAGTTCCAAGGTAACAGCTTTCTACAATTATTGTCTTTTTATAGGGCCTTGAAGGAGCTAAAGGACCTCTCTACTTGAGCTGTAATGAGTGGAACCCATGTATAATTATAGTACACCCTCGGTTAAAGCAACCCATGGTAAACGCAATACCTCAGTTCAAACAACAAAACATTTTTACCATTAGGAACTCACCAGTTGCAACTTTTCAAAAACTTTTGAATCAGTAAACGCAACTTTCCCTCCAGTTATCTCCATTTCGTTTGATCAATTTTTTCATGTTTTATATGTTAATTTTTACTGTAACTTGTAATCCGGTCAGGAAACCGTGTCTTTTTTGGCGGAGACCTTCCTTTTATGTTAGGAATCTGTTTTCAGATAATTAGGATGAAATTAAGACTGGAAGTCATTTTTTTGAATCCTACCGCTTGGCCACCATTTTGAAAAATGACGCCCAACCTGTACTCCAGTCAGGTAACCCAAATCCTGACACTATTTGTGAGTTGTATCTTATTTTTACATTTATTTGAAATTCATTTTTGACATGCAGAGGATGCAATTTAGCTTGGGAACCATTTTTTAATCCTGTGGCTTGGACGCCATTTTGAAAATTGGTGCCCAATCTGGGCCAAATTGTAAAATAAAGAGAAACTCGTGAATTACTTGGAAGATTTTCATGGCGGTTGACGCCTTATAAGATAGATGTTGAGTAGTAGAAGCACCTTCGGTTAAAGTTTCAGTGTTGCCACTTTTGGGGAACATACTTTCTTGATGTTAAATCGTGGGATTTCAACTTTTTTGGTTATTTTTAGTGGGTTGGGTGCGATTTGCTGATTTTTAAAATGTCGATTTCAAAAAATCGAACGTCATAATGTCGACTTTCGAAAAGTCGATTGGTAAAAATACCGACTGATCAAAATGTCGACTCTTTAAAGTCGATTTTGAAAATATCGACTCGTAATAGGTGGACAGTGGCAAAGTGAATGGCATTCACTATGTCACTGTCGATCAACAAGCCACTTCCGGATCACTGTTTATGTGAGCCCTATTTTGCTTAAGTTCGTATCCTGTCATCCGTCGGAAGGAAAGTATTGTTGCAGTAAATATATAAATTGGGATCAAAATCAAATTAAATGAATAAGATTCTCTTGATAATTCCCAAATATTTCATCGGTACAAGTTTCAACTTTAAATTTTTAAAAATAGTTTGAGGAAAATTATGAATGAAACATTCGCGTAAATGAAAAGTTTCGATCGGATCGTATAGTAGAGTAGGGTTTTGAGTATTATTTTAATCATATCAATCTGCAACCCGAAGTTGGTCATTCAATGAAAAAAGACAAAATGGAGTGCAGTGTTACACTTAAGGCAGATCAAAATAAATACAAAAAAAAATAATTGACGGGTTTGTTTATCATGCAGAAAAGTAACAAAAAGTGGAAGCGTACGAATGATCGATACAAAAATTTCCACTGCACTTAAATTTAAATTTCATCAACTGTTTTATTTTACTGTATTTTGGATAAAAGTCGACATTTTTTACCCACATCTTTTCAATCGACATTTGAATAGTCTGGATTTTAAACTCTCAACTTTTTTTCTTGTCGATCAAACTTCAGTCGACAATTTAACAGACGATGAAATTTATATTTGTGCAGTCGACATTTTATCTGTCGATCATTCGTTCGCTTACCATTTTTTATATTTATAACGAGATAAAAGTTGCAGAAATAGCTCCAAGTGCCAATCGCATGTTGGGAAAAAAGTTGCAAGTTTCATCGTGATCAAAATATTCAAAATTTTTAAAGACATGGTAATCCCACCCTTTTAATGTAAAAAGGTATGTTCCCGGAAAAAGGCAAATCTCCTAATTTTACAGAAGGTGCTTCTACACTACATCTATCCTTTAAAATATCAACCGATATTTTCCCAATAGGCGTTTGGAATCTCACCTGAACCCCTGCCTGCATTGCTTTTGGGCAACTCAGCCTCATCGTAGCACTTTCTGACATCTGTGAAGTTAGCAGGGCAACTTTCACCCACGCAATTGGGACTTTGACAGGACTTTGCAGTTCTGTTGCATTTTTTATGCATTTCTATTCCTGATTTTGCAGTTCGCCAAATAACGGTGTAATCGAGTGACCTGCTAACTTCATAGTGAAGTCACATAGTGTATCTCAGGAACCAAGCATGCTAGGAACTTGAAATAAGGTTCCAAATTAGCAGTTTTTTTGCATTTCAACGATAGGCTATGTTCAAAATTTTAAGTCTTCTATTTGAAAACATTCCATACTGAGACGTGCTAACTTCACTGTCAAGTTAGCAGGTCACATCATGTATCTCAGGAACCAAGCATGCTAGGAATTTGAAATAAGGCTCCGAATTTCCAGTTTTTTTGCATTTCAAGAATAGACTTGGTCAACATTTTTAAGTCCTTTTTTTGGAAAAAAAATTTCATACTGACCTGCTAACTTCACAGTTAAGTAAAAAGCTAGGTCAAAATTTTTAAGTCTTTTTTTTTTAAGTTAGCAGGTCAGTATGAAATTTTTTTTCAAAAAAGGACTTAAAAATGTTGACCTAGCCTATTCTTGAAATGCAGAGAAACTGCAAATTTGGAACCTTACTGCAAGTTCCTAGCATGCTTGGTTCCTGAGATACATTATCACAACAAAAACATAAATGTTAAAAAAAGAGCCAAGTTCTTATATGTACAAGAAACCTGTACGTAAGAAGTCTGCCAAAAAAAGTAATGAGATCTAAAATATATGCCAAGTTTTAAGTTCATAAAGCTCAATATCAAATATCTTAAGTAGAGAAATATCAAAGCAATTCCAAATCATGACAGAAATTTGGTATTTAATGATTACTGATTAAAATTTGGTGGATTAACTAGGCAAGTTTTCATACATTTTAAAATTGTGATTAAGTAAGTAATTAAGAGAAAACTTGCCAAGTAAATCCACCAAATTTTAATCAGTAATCATTAAATACCAAATTTCTGTCATGATTTGGAATTGCTTTGATATTTCTCTACTTAAGATATTTGATATTGAGCTTTATGAACTTAAAACTTGGCATATATTTTAGATCTCATTACTTTTTTTGGCAGACTTCTTACGTACAGGTTTCTTGTACATATAAGAACTTGGCTCTTTTTTTAACATTTATGTTTTTGTTGTGATTTCACTCCTTTTTGCAAAGATTAACTTTACCAGGTGAAAATCAAGCCTAAGGGCCTTACAAAGTTGCATAATTCTACGACAACCGAAAGCGCTCCTAAATAATAGCAATTCTGATAAAGTGGGTGGATGGCGCGCCCCCCGAATGCAAAATTCCAATTTTCCAATTTTTTTTCCTTCTGAGTACTTCAAGCCCTATCGACCTACCAATTTTCATTGTTCTACAAAATCAGAAGTGCTCCATATAATTTATAAGAGTTTTTAATAATGTGGGTGGATGCCACGCCCCCTGAAGGGAAAATTCCAATTTTTCAATTTTTTCTTTCTACGTACTTCAAGCCCAACCGACTTACCAATTTTCATCGTTCTACAACAAGCGGAAGTGCTCCATATAATTTATAAGGATTTTTAAGAATGTGGGTGGATGCCACGTCCCCTGAACGGAAAATTCCAATTTTTCAATTTTGTTCATTCTAAATACTTCAAGCCCTACCCACATACCAATTTGTCTCTTTCTACAACAATCAGAAGTGCTCCATATAATTTATGGCTACATGAAATTTGGCCCCAATGAAAAATGGCCCCAAACAATAAATGAAAAATGGCCCCAAAAATGGGGCCTTTTTTCATAATGAAATATGGCCCCATTTTCAGAAAGGAAAAATGGCCCCAAAATAAATGAAAAAAAGCCCCAAAAAGAAAACGAATACTCAAACAAAAAATGAAAAATTGCCCCAAAAATTTATATGAAAAACAACAACAACTTGAATTATTTTATTTTTACGGTTTGGGGCGATTTTTCATTTTTTTGGGGTGTTTTTTCATTTTTAGTTTAGTTTGATTATGAAAAATGGCCCCAAGCTTAAAGAGATTTTTTCCTAGCAATCTCTAACTTAATTAAAATGGAAAAATCTCCCTAAAAATAATGACAAATCTTTCTTAAATCTAAAATCATGTGATTTTTGTACGATTATTTAAACAGGCTTTTGATGCCGATCGCGCAATTTTATTAGATATGTTCATAATATACATTATATCAATTATATCAATATATACATTATATCCAATTTTTAAAATATCATTTTGGGGCAGTGATTAAACAAACGTACTGGAAAATCGCATGATTGGCAAAAATATATGCATGTATGTATGTAGAACTTATGCAGTATTTCATTTTATTTTATTTTAAAACCAAAAATCGCGCGATTTTTGGTTTTAAAATAAAATAAAATGAAATACTGCATAAGTTCTACATACATACATGCATATATTTTTGCCAATCGTGCGATTTTCCTGTACGATTATTTGATCAGATACATATATCAAAAGCTACAAGAATCATTTTGAGACCATGACCACGAAAATCACGTAATTTCCATGGACGATTGTTAAATCACCATCCCAGAGTAACAATTAATTTAAAATAATAGGAACAAAATGGCTTGACTCTTATCCACGTCAATTTTTCGAAAAATAACTGGATTTTTTTTCCCATTTAGAACATCCCATTTTTATGAGTTTTTAATTTAAGATAAGTTTTGGGGCCTTTTTTCATTTAATTTGGGGCTATATTTCCATTTTCAAATTGCGGCAATTTTTCATAATGAAAAAAGGCCCCATTTTTTGGGGCTATTTTTCATTTTTGTTTAAGAATGAAAGTGTGGGGCCATTTTTCATAATGAAATTTGACCCCAAATTAAAAATGAAAAAAGGCCCCAAAACCATGAAAAATCACCCCAATTCACAAAAATTTATTTTATTTTAGTTGTTGTTGCTTCTCATATAAATTTTTGGGGCCATTTTTCATTTTATGTTTGGGGCCATTTTTCATTGGGGCCTAATTTCATGTAGCCATAATTTATAAACAAATTTAGGAATATGGGTGTATGCCACGCCCCTTGAATGGAAAATTCCAATTTTTCAATTTTTTTCTTTCTAAGTACTTGAAGCCCTACCGACCTACCAATATTCATTGTTCTACAACAATCAGAAGTGCTCCATATAATTTATAAGAATTTTTAATAATGTGGGTAGATGCCACGCCCCCTGAATGGAAAATCCCAATTTTTCAATTATTTTCTTTCTAAATACTTCAAGCCCAACCGACTTACCAATTTTCATCGTTCTACAACAATCAGAAGTGCTGCATATAATTTATAAGGGTTTTAAAGAATGTGGGTGGAAGCCACGCCCCCTGAATGAAAATTCCAATTTTTCAATTTTTTTCTTTCTAAGTACTTGAAGCCCTATAGACCCACAAATTTTCATTGTTCTACAACAATCAGAAGTGCTACATATAATTTATAAGATTTTTTAACAAAGTGGGTGGATGCCACGCCCCCTGGATAGAAAATAGCATATTTTCGATTTTTTCCTTTGTATGCACCACAAGGTCTACCGTTGTGCGAAATTTCAAGCTCCTACGATGTCTGGAAGTGCTCCATAATTTTGATGATCTGTCAGTGAGTCAGTGGGTCAGTGAATCAGTGAGTCAGTGAGTCAGTGAGTCAGTCAGTCAGTTACGGTTTTTGCGATTTTTGAAGTCCTATATCTCGGGAATTACTAATGCTAAACAGTTGAAATTTGGTGAGCCACCTGTGTTTGATCAGCTCAGCAAATACTGCGAATTTGAAGTTTCTGACTTTATTGGTACTGAAGTTAGAGGGGGTTTGAAAATCGCCTGAGTTTGTTCCTGTAAAAAGGGTGTAGTGCCGCGAACTTGGCTGGGCACTACCGTGCCCTTTGATGTGCCCCGCTAACTTTACAGTGAAGTAAGCAGGTCACTCTACACCGTTGTTTGGCGAACTGCAAAATCGGGAATAGAAATGCAAACAAAAATGCCAAAAAAAACTGCAAATTCCTGTCAAGGTCCCATTTGCGTGGGTTAAAGTTGCCCTGCTAACATCACAGACATCACTTTTTGGACCAAAATATGATTGGATACTGCAACGCACCATAAGATCGATGTGTTGAAACACGTACAATTGTGTTATTGATTGTTGATCAACATGTGCAAGTTCATCGCTCTTGAAGTAGATTTCTAAAAATGTATGTCCAGCATCGGGAACAGGTACATATGCGGTGGTAGATTTGATATTGTATTTACAAATAATTCACAGAAAGTGCTTCCAATCGGCAGGGGTTCAGATGGAGGATACAAATTTGAAAGTTAAACTTTTTCGTTTGCGCTTAATATTGTTAATGAAAAAAAGCTGTGCCTTTCATTGATAAATAAATAGAATATCAGTTTTCAAAAAAGCTAACGCATAGTATTGTAAGAGTAGGTATGTGCTTTTGTTGATTTTTTAACATTTATTTTCCATTTCAAACTGAAGTATTTCATAAAAACTTAAGTTAAGCATTTGTTAGAACTTCCCAAAAATAAAAGCATTAATTTTCACTTTGTTCCATAAAATTAATATTTTTTAAAGAATATTAAATATTAAAAGAAAAAAATCACCTCCATTTGCCTTATTTAAACAAAATAGCGCTAGTAGTAGTGGTGGAGAATTATCGATATTATCCACAATCGATAGTAATTGATAGTTATTTAAAACTATCGATAACTATCGATTACTATCGATGACTATCGATAGTTTTCGACAATTTTTTGTTTCCATAAATAGATAAAAAAAATAAATAATTGTGCTTAAGAAAAATAGTAATAATGACTTGTTCTGAAAATGTTGGTATTTTTGGATCTCAAAAACAAGAATGCCAATAGATTACTTGAGTAAATATGATAATATATAAAAGGATTGAAAACTGTTAGAGTTTTTATGTAGGTACCTATAAAATAAAAATAAAAAATTAATGTTGGTGTATCAATTTTGAGTATACATATGTATTAGGGTGGTCCTTAAATTGGACATTGTCTTGGATAGCCTTCATTCGATTCAAAACATTGAAAAACAATTTCCCTAATTTTTTCAGATTTTTATTTCACCCCCCTGGTCTCCCTTTTTCCACTTCAAGGTACAAATAATGGATTAAGGGTGATTCTTATAACACGCAAAAAAAGATCAGAACTTATAGATAAGATTCAAACGAAAAAAAAAAATTGTATCGGAGGGGGCGACTATTTCCCCCCGTTCAGGCGGGAAGGGTAATTTTCTAACAAAATGACCCGAAATAGAAAAAAACTATTAAAAAACAACGGGACCACCTACAATGGCATGCTATAGCTTTGTTTAAAGTCGTGAATCCAGTCTCTAATATGTTTTTTAAATCAAGTTTTTATTGTAAATAGTTTTTGAAAAAATAATTTTCAAACTTATAAATGCAAACAAATATAATAATGTGGTACGTTTGAAAATTATTTTTTCAGAAACTATTTACAATAAAAACTTGATTTTAGAAAAATATTAGAGACTGGATTCATGGCTATCAAAAAAGCTATAACATGCCATTGTAAGTGGTCCCGTTGTTTTTTAATAATTTTTTTCTCTTTTGGATCAACTTTTTAGAAAATGACCCCTCCCGCCTGAACGGGGGGAAATAGACCCCCCCTCCAATACGATTTTTTTTTCGTCTCAATCTATTCTAAAAGTTCTGATTTTTTTTTCGCGTGTTATAAGAATCACTCTAACTCCATTATTTGTACTGTTCAATATAAATTCTTTCTCTTAGAAAAGATGAAACGGAGTATACCAATTAAATCAAAAAGACAACTGCTGTGGTTGAGAGGTGAAATTGTAATGATTTATTTTACACATTAAATTATCTACAAAGCATATTATTCGATGAGCTACTGTGTGATATATTTTCGTATTCCCGTGGGAATATGCAAACTAATAAAAATGACGAAAGTTCGTATTTCGTCTGGTGAACCATTAGAATTAATCGTTCACACAGGAGCTCTCGTTACAAAAAAGAAGAATAGAACTAAGAAATAGAAAACTTAACAATAATGCAAGTTACGCAAAATAACAATTAAATAACAATGATATATTATATCGTGTGCAAACATTTATGAGTTTGTACATGTACCTTGAAGTGAAAAAAGGGACACCAGGGGGGTGAAATAAAAATCTGAAAAAATTAGGAATTTTTTTTTCTCTATTTAGAGTCATTTCATGCCTATCCAAGTTGGAATTTCAAAAAAACCCAATATAAGGACCACCCTCCCAACTAACAATTTAACTTCTGTTAGGGTCTATCGAAGCTTTTTCCTATGCAGCAAATTTGCTTCTATAAGTCCTTAGAAAAGTGGATTACGCCCAATTGAGAAGCTTAAAAGGCTTTTAAACAGTCACATACAGGTTGGTTGGAGATAACAAATATATTTCTAGAAAGTCTTATACAAACAAAAATATTCAAACATTACAAATGCGGCAGGCTTTTACTTTCCCAGAAAAGTAATTTACAAGTTTTTAGTACAGGCTATTATTTGCATCAAGAAGTTTTGTGAAAGCAGATGCAGCCCGCAATTGACACATCTTTAAACACTCACGGAACTTTATAAAAGGTTTGGGTGAGCCTTATGCAAATAAAATCAAAAATTAATTTTTATTTTTTACTTAGCTATCTGTTTTTCTCTTTTTTTTTTGTCCAAAGCAAGCGTTTTATCTGGAACTTAGTTTACAATTATATTTATGTGATGAAAAAACATTTTACGTACTTGATGGATTTTCTGGGATTTGAACCATGAATATGCTGATTGGGAGTCAGTTACCTTACGCATCGTGCTATAGTGTTATGTATTAAGAGGGCATCAAATTGGAACCAGTTGAAACCGAAATTAGCTTCCCAAGAACTTCGTTGTGACTTCCTCATGATTAATGAACAAGATTTAACATAAGGTGACCATTCTCATTTTTTTGAAGTGAGTTGTTACTTTTGTTTATGTTTGGAAATTGTCTTTAAATATATTATATAAATTCTTTTCCCTAATTTCTCATTAATGAGAACATGAGAGAATTCATAGAAAATTTAATTTACTAGACATGAAAGTGAAAGTATAATTTTCGCCTTATCAAGTAACATTCATAACAAATGTTTAGATTTGAGAAACAACGAATCGAAATACTCGTATCTGTTAACAAAATTTAATTCTCCATACAATGAGTCCTATCCATTATAACCTTTTAGAACATAATGTCATTGTTATTTTGCATCTTTAAGGGCCATTAAAATGGCCATAGTCATTTTTTTAACTGTTGACATTCACGACATAATATAATTTTGACAATTATTGTTAGACTATTTCGTATAGTGCTTTGATAGCTTAAAGTTTTAAACTTTACAATGTTTACGACGACTTTACGCTGTTGCATGAATGCATTAATTATTTTATAAAAAGAGATCATTTGAGTGTTTGGTTTGGTCAAAATTACAACTACATATATACAATATACATATATAAGCTATAATTTATAATCTGAGCTTTTTTACTTTGTCAATGATCGTAGAATATTGAAAATATTTTCTTCCATTGGACATAATGTAGCTACAAATCTTTCTTTTTTAAAATAATATTTAGGATAAATTACCAAAATATTCGTAATTAATAATGTGGAAATTCTTAAAGGATGAACTATAGAAAAGATATAATGGTAACCTCAGATGTATCTCAGCTTTCATGATTCACTTTGAAATAACTCCGCTAAGACAAACTAATCGAAATTATTGCCTCCTGCGCATGCGTCTGTCAGAACAAACCAATTATGCTTGTATCGGACTTTTGTTTACAGGATTAATAGAAACAAAATAAGTTGACATCATTTCGCTGAAACCATCTCATCGAAATAAATGCTTCTAAAACAAAAATAACAGCTTGTTTCAGGCTTTTGTGAGCAGGCTTCAACATACTCTTTGATGGAGCTTCTTAAGGAAAGCTTTTTCTTGCTTTTATTTCGCGTACTTCTACAACGGAGTTTGTGGAAGCCTTATTGGCGAAATATTAATGAAGCTGCACACCTATAAGCTTGATAATAATTTGGAAGTACACCTCTAGTAGGTTTCCATGAAGCTGTTGACAAAAATACAGCCTCAAAGATTCGAAACTTCGATGTAAAACCTCAATACAGACCCTGTAGAGGTTATAATTTCAAAAAATTCAAAAATTTAACCTATGATTCCAAAAAAATTTATATAATTACAGATGAAGAATATTTTAATCATTGACTCATCTTAAGTCGAAATATAGCATAAAGTACATTTTTTTGATGCTTTTTTAACTTGTTTTGACACACAACAATTGTGCACTTCGCTGAGACCACCAAATCGAAAATTATGCTTCGTTCTGAATGTACCTGACAGTACACAAAATTATGTTTGTATCGAGCTTGTGTTTTTCACAGGACCTAAGCAAACAAATTTAAGTAACATCACTTCTCTCAAACCTACTTGTCGAAGAGAATGCTTCCTGCATAGGCATCTGATAAATAATCAAAACATGGTTGTATCTAGTTTGTATTCATAGGACTTTATACAATCAAAATTAGTTGACATCAGCGGCGTAGCTACCTAGGGGCAAACTGGGGCGGCGCCCCAGGGCCCGAAGGTTTGGGGGCCCCAGAGTCTGACAGAAACTATTTTTCGAAGCGAAAATAAAATTTCATCTTATCTTTAAGAAAGTTTTGGCTCAGTTTGTTTTGGATATTAAGGGTCAGTTTTTAAGACATATGGATTAAGTCTCGGATAGCTTATCCCAAACTGCCGTCCTAATGTTTTGAATTTCACCTAAAATAGATCCGTCGTGGTTCATACTGAATTTAAATCTTTATAATCAGTCGCATTTTAAATAAAAACGACAAGTATTAGTTTTGACAAAAAAAATTTAATTTTCAGTATGTTTTTGAATTTTTATATTGTTCTCAAATGTCAGCCTCTAGTAAAGATTTTGACTTGTGAATAAACTTCAGAAGTATATGTTGCTATTTGGTGAGAAGTTCAACTAGAAAAAATGGAAGTATACTGCGATATTGTTTTTACAGATCTTTTAACGTGATCGATGCAAAACAAAAAAAATCCATAAGAACTGATACATGCGGGATCATAAACGAACAATGCCTTTTTTGACTTTGCTTCTGTAACTCGTTAATACGGCCGAGGTTGATTATCCTTGCAGATTATTGGGATATGGTTTCACTCATTTTTTGGGCAGAAAACATTTCATTTATATTCATCCCGATAACAAAATCCAATGAGTGAGCTGCGTAGGGAGTCAGACTCAATTCTGACAATTCGCTCATAGTAAAAATATCAGAATTGAGTCTGATTCCCTCCACAGCTCATTCGTTGGATTCTGTAATCGGGGTGAATAATAGTCGGTGTTCCTTGTAGGCGTGAAGTTCTTATTTCTTCTTACACTTAATGCTTGCTTAGTGTGGACTGTTTTTTTTTACGAAAGAGTAATTCCATATGAAAACGTCTATCGGAAAAACCAGCATATCTCCGATTTTGCTCCAAATTTGAGAGATGCGAGTACCAAGGATGGAAATCCACCGGGAAAAGTCATAGGAAACGGAATAACTTACCTGTTTTTTTTGTATCTTTAAGACTTATAGGAACAACAAAATTCAAAATTCAGTAATTTTCAATAACAAAATAACGGTTTTAAAATTGAAATTTTTTTTGCTACCACCACCTTTGCACGCACAACACATTCAAATAACAAAACCAAATTTCCAGGATTAGAAGTACAAGGTTATAGTACTATATCCTGAAAGCTTGACGTTTTTATCTTCAGTCAAACACAAATGTATTGGTTCATTAACGATTTTTTGAAACATTCCACTAACATTTCTTTTCTTACCACCAAATAAACTGCATGCTAAGCTTTAGAAATTATATGCCTTGCGGACATATTATGCTGACAGTTTTTGTAGGAACATTCCTATAACATTACATAGGTACCTATCTTCTAAGCTCTCTCATTTTTTGTTGTTGTTAATCAAAAACGAAGCCAATTTCTGTAAAGGGGCCCCATTTAATTTTCTGCCCCAGGGCCCTCGCCCATCTAGCTACGCTACTGGTTGACATCTCTTCGCTGAGACAATCTCTTCGAAATAAATGCTTCTCAAAACAAAATAACAGCTTGTTTCAGGCTTTTGTGGACAGGCATCAACAAACTCTTTGATGGAGCTTCTTAAAAAAAGCTTTTTCTTTGCTTTTATTTCCCGTGCCTCTACAAATGAGTTTAAAGAAGCCTTATTTAAATATTAAGAAAGCTGCACATATATAAGCTTGTAAATAATTTGGAAGTGAAGCTTTAATAGGTTTCAATGAAGCTGTTGACAAAAATACACCCTCGAAGATTCAAAACTTCCATGTACAACCTCAATACAGGACATGTAGAGGTAGTAACTTCATGAAATTCAAAAATTGGACCTTACCGAGGGAAAATTGTTAGTTGGGCTAATATGTATACACTAAACAACGTTTTGGAAAAAAATAAAAATCCCGTTTATGAAGTATTGAATTTCCAAGTTATTGGCTTCTTTATTTAATAATCTCTGATTAGAACTCAAGCATTTTCACAGATAATGCATTCATGTGTAGGATCGAAAGATTGAGTTGGATTTGGGTTGAATCTTCGACTAAGGTAGAGCTTAGACGTGTTTGCTCAATTAGAAAAAGTTTTAATTAAGTTTTGATGAAGAGTAAAGTTTGATTGACTATCGAAAACAATCTATAGTGGTTAAAAACTATCGATTGTTTCCGATAGTGAAAACTATCGATTATAATCGATAGTGCCATCGATAGTTCTCCACCTCTAGCTAGTAGTATTGAAATTGAAATTAAAAGCTAAAGGTTTTAAATGACAAGTATTTGAAAAAATATGCTAGACGATAGTCTGGGATCAATTCTCAATTAATTTTTTCAGGAGTATTTACTCTTGCGAGAAAATGATCGATTAATATCTCTCGTCATAATATAATGCTTCTATCGGGCAATTGCGCAACGAAATTAATATTGATTGATTATAAATGTTTGAATAGTTTGAGGTTTTAGTTTATATTGGTCAATATTAAAAAATATTAGCTCTGCCCTCTGCTTCTGTCAAAACTGTTTCCTTGTCACAAAGATTAATTTTTCTACTATAATAAATTATTGTTGCTTTATCTAACTCACACGATTTTTAAATATTTTTTGTTTGACTTAAATCACACTGAACTTCGTTGAAATATTAACAGAAGCTTTAAAACTTGGATGATAGAACACTCAGATGTTTGAATCTAATATGGGGTCCTTATTATTTTTATATGTCTAACTAAAAATTATGACGTACAAATACCCGAGTTTTTTTAGCAAATAAGGGATACACCACATTGCGCTTCATTATTGAGCTTCAAATACATACATTTTGAAATCAAAATAGCTTTCAATTCAAAGAAATTTGTATATTGATTTTAAAAATAATTAGTCATTACTTTGAATCAATACCCTCAAAAAATGTTCCATCAAAGATTTAGGGAAAAAAGCAATATTGACTACCACTCTCCGAAAGAGAATTTAATTGAAGTAATCATACTGTGATAGATACATTATTATGTACTCAAATTAATTGACTGTGGGTTGAAAAAAAAATCTACAAAGTCGCAGTCAATCATTTGGAAAGAAAAAAAATATATTTTATGTTTGATAAATTGTGTACCTAAGTAAATGGAAATTTAACAAAAAAAGTTGTTTTGTAAATAAAAAATTAATTAAAAAACTTAATTCTATATATTTTTGTGTATATGAAAGTCAATTACAAACAAAAATAGAAACCAACAATCAATTCAAATATTGACGTCAATCGATTATATCTACCTACCTACTCTGTTTCAAATTTCTTGGAAGACTGAGCAAATAACAACACCAACAACATTTACTCGCTCCCAAGAGGCCTGTCAAAATCATTCGTTATTGGAATGTTTATCCGCGGAGAAAATAACAATAATACTTTATTTTTATTCCAAAATCCGTTATTACCATCATTTGAGGACGAAGGCATTAGGCAATTCTTAATAAGAGGTAAATCGTGCTTTCCTTGTATAACTTTTAAACTTCCATAAATTTTCCGAAAATACGTTCATTTAAATGATTAAATGGCAATCTATTAGAAAAGCCATAAATCGTGTTGAGCCAACCTCCAAAAATGTATACATATATATTTGTATGTGTATAGGTATATGTTTCTACCATTAAGGTGTACGTTTAAACTTGAAGCGTTAATAAATAAATTTATTGGAATTCTCTCTTTGGTAATATGAGGAGCTCACTGTGGCGTATAGGCACTTTTTTTTATTATTTAATCATGTCAGAATATTGTATATGTACATATGTGTAATGGGCAAATATTATTTCATTTATAGTGGACATACGCAAGCAAGATGGCAATGACTCAAAATTGTTTTAGAATGTCTGTTTTATTTAATCTTTTACTTTTGTATTTAATGTCAGAATGGGATTTGATTCATTGTGAATTTAACAAACAAAAATAAAGTGAAGAACGTTCATGTATGTTGTAGGTACATACATAAATAAGAGTTTGGTAATATTGTGAGAATACATATTTTATTTAGATTTTGTATGCGGAGCTTTGAAAACTGTCAAGAAGCTCAACGAAAGAAAAGGATACGGTTGAAATTTATGTTCGGGACTTAACAATTATTACTTTTGTTTTGTGAATCTTAAAATGGATTTTTTGACTTTTACTTGACAATGACAACATTTTAATACATTTTCTTGAAATGAAATACATATGAAATTTTGTAATATGTACATAAGCTGTTTATGAAATTTCTTAAAATTATGAAATGCTGACAGTAAGCGTTTGCAGATGTAGAATAATATAAATTTAAAACTTTCCAGGGTGGCTTTAAGATAGATGGTGTTAGTTATACATATGTGGGAACGAAATATTTTAAGAAAAATATTATTCCCAGTGATTCAACACGAATGCTACGCGTTAATTGTGCTTAATTTACCTCCAAGTGGTTACAATGGGATACTGATGTTCTCGCTCATCCGGACTTGACTTGCTAAACATATAAGCGTGAGTGTGGAACAAATGACAAAAATAGCTACACCTTAATCTTCTGTCGAAAATGACTGGCTGTATGATTTGGCTTAAATCTGGGACGAGCCAATCAGAAGTATAGTGTGCAGCGGATGAATTCAGCAAGCATAGAGAATCAACGATGCCACCAAAACCCTTGAAGACAGAGACTGAGAGGAGTGTTTCCACTAAGACACTTCTACTTTCATCAACGTGGCAGCAGAAGAATTCCCCAAATGGAATCAATGGTTGCATCTACGGTTTCATAAAGATAACAAACCAATCTTCGTTACTAGAAACAGAAAGGAAGTGCTTGATGTGACGCTTTCCACTAGCTCCGACTCTTTCGTAGTCAATCATTGGAAAGTCTCAAGTAATATAACATTCTCTGACCATAGAATGATAACATTCCAAATTGAACACAATATATAGAAAACTCGAAACCCTATATAAATCCTCGAAAGACAAACTGGGATGCCTTTCATATGAAATTGGCCTCATCTTTGGGTCATTATGAAAATCAACCCTTGACAAACTGCTCAGAGATTGAAAAGCAAATCAATGAACTAACGTTAGCCATCAATAATGCTTATGAAAGTTCTTGCCCCATTACTAAAGGAAAAGGTGGGCTCAACCCCGTATGGTGGTCCAAAGAGCTGCGTCCTTGTGAAAAACTGAAGGACGCTTTTATAATAGAACAAAATACAGTAATGAACCTGCTGACTGGGATCTTTTCAAAATCAGCAAAAATATGTACAAAAACCGGACAACCTATGTAAAAACAGCAGCCTGGCAAAAATTTTGCACAGACATTGAGTCAATAAATGAAGCTGCTATAGGCTAAGGAAAGTCATGTCTAAGGCTTACACTCCTCCGGGATTTTTAAAAAGAGCTGGTAAAACCTGGACTGACTTCTGCTCCGAGACTTTAGAGTCATCTTTGAGCACTCACTTCCCATGGATGTACAACTGATTCATTTCCTGCGGACAGAGGCCCTAACTTAAGTGCAAACTCTAACATAGGTAACCAAATCGTAGATAAAAGGAAGGTGGCTTGGCTATTGACTCCTTCTCAGCATACAAGTCCGCAGGGCCTGATAGAATAATTCCAATTATTTTGTAGGGGTTGTCTTAACAACACCTTTGTTCCTTATAGATGGAGAGAAGTCAATGTCATCTTCATTTTAAAAGCTGGCAATCTTACCCACACCGAACCGAAAGATTTTAGGCCTATAAGCCTACTCTCTTTTCTTCTCAAGACCTTAGAAGGACTAGTGGAGACTCATATTCACTTAAAATTTAATGATGGCGTGCTCTCACAGGCCCTCAGGCATGAAGGGCAAATCCGTAGAGACAGCTCTTCATGAAGTGGTCGGCCAATCGAAAAATCAATCAAATTTAAGGAATTCACCCTGGTAGCATTCTATGACATACAGAAGGGGCCTTTAACAACGATGATTAGAATTCAATTTGACAAGCCTTGAGCTCTATGAGTATCGATCCCTTACTGATAAACTGGATTTACTGCAATGCTTCAGACAAGACTTATACATTTTGAAATGGGTAACACTTAAAACTTAGAACATGCAGGGGAACTTCACAGGGTGGAGTCCTATCTCCTCTGTTTTGGCTCCTTGTTATCAACCAGATATTAGTAAAACTAAGTATGAGTGGCATTAAAGTCGTAACATATGCCGATGACATTGTGTTAATGGCCTCGGGCAAATTTGTCCTAACTCTATGCGATCTCCTACAAACAGCCCTCGACAAGCTCAGTAATTGGGTCAATAGTTGTGGACTTAACGTTAAATCACTTAAGACAGATTTCATGTTGATTTACAAGGAAAAATATTATTCCCAACATAAACCCACTAACAATTAACGGAACTCTGCTTCGGGTCTCGGGTACAAAATATCTTGGTGTTGTACTTGATCGTAAAGTGAACTGGAAAGAGAATATAAAGGAAAGAGAGAAAAAATCATAGATTGTATTTTACATTTGAAGTCGAATTTTTGATAAAAGATGGGGTCCCAGCCCTAGAACCATTCATTGGATGTCATAATAAGGCCAATCCTAACGTACGTATGCTTAGTCTAGTGGCCAGCCTTGGAAAAGGAAACCAATATAAAACCTTTGACTAAAATTTAAAGACTTGCATGTATTGGCACAACCAGTGCGATTAGAACCACACCAACGGCAGCCCTAGAAACACTCCTTTCACTAGCCCCGTTCGATCTGTTAACGAAATGGAATGGAATGAAAACCGGGTCATAATGAAAACCATGTTTCGGTCTTTACTGACGGCTCCAAGACCTTAGAAGGGGTTGGGTCAGGTATCAACTCAGATAACCCACCTATTAGTAGATCTATAAAGCTTACCGATTTTTGCAGCGTATTCCAGGTGGAAGTAAAGGGTGTTTAGCGGAATATTTTTAGCTTTAAAATTCAATATAAAAAAAACTACATCGTTTTTAAGTTGGGTTTTGTGTGCAGTGCATGCTGCAAGTTATGCATCAAATTTATATTGAATAATTTTGAATGAACGACAACAACTTGCGTGTGTTACCACCAAGTATATAGGCTGGAGTTATAGCTATTTCACGAGAGCCAACTCGATCATCAGACTCCTTTAGTGGTGCTTAGACTGGTTATGCTCGTATTAATTGAAAAACTCTTTGCCGTCATCTGGGAGCGAACCTAAATCGTTCTTATTTATTTTTATTTCAATTAAATGCAGAATAACAATACGGATTTTATTTTTGAAAAACGATATCATCCAAATGATGGCCGTTTTTTTTCAATGCACTCTTGCAGTCGGACCCTTACATTTGCGACCCCGCTCGCTCGCTGAGTAAATAAATAAATTGGGTGGCGCAACAGCTCGTGGAGAAGCAGGGCCTAGTGACTTACAACTCATAACCATTCCTGTGTGCGTATTATGGCAGGAATAGAGGAGCACTTTTTCATGACAAGATACTCTTGGGGGATTTGTCAGTTCCTCGCAAAAGGCAGTACCCACCTCGGATAAAACACACACCTTCGGCATGACAGTCCTACGCTCTAACCATCATGCCACGTATAACGCCAATATAAACGTCTTTGATGGCGTTCTCTAGAGTTGTTGGGGCAAGAGTATCGCATATTTTGTTTTTTAACCTATCCATCCATATGGAAATGTGTTTCGTCACTGAATAAAATGTTCCCAAGCATAAGTGCTGTCCGAAAACGTTCCAGCATTGTTCTTGCGAAGAAATCTCGCTAAGGATAGTCACTTTCGTTGAGATACTGAACAATTTGCATTTTTTACGGGTGGAGCTTTAATTTCTTTTTCAAAATAACATGCATTGTTGATTTTTTATATTCCTGTGGAGGCTGCAAACTGCAATCCTCCTTATTGATTTACGAGGATTTCAAATAATATCATTTCGAACTTGAGAAACATGTTTTGGCGTTGTTGCTGACGTTGATGGTCCAGGAATAGATCTATTGACCATTGTGCCTTCTTGCCTGAATCTTTGTACCCACGACCAGATAAGTTGCGTGCTCGGCCACTTAGTCATCGAATATTAAAATGATTCACCGCACTTCAAATATTGCTCCACCGTAAACGCGTGGTGCGCTCCCGACCAGTGACTCATGGCGACTAAAAACTCCGCAAATCCTGCGCTTTGAGTAATACCCCTCCTGCTTACCTCAACCCGCTAGTATTCGATAATCGTTATTTAAAGTTGAAAATTCCCGCTGGAAACCCTTTATTTAAAGCACTGTTTAATCCATAATTTACTCTGGCGGAAAGTGGATACAAAAATGCAGGATTACGGGTTAACTGGAACGAGAATTTATGTTCAGCATACTCAGGATATTTGAAAGATAAATTGATCCCTATAAAAGTTGAAAAAGGAAAAGAAAGGAAATGGAAGATGATGATTGGGATCCTAACGAAAATGACGGTGGACAATATCATGTTGTTAAAACAAGTACGGACTTGGATTTGTAACAACATTAGAAAGTTTAAAATTATCAGCGAAGATTAAGATATTAGATATTTAAATAAAGAATGTTCCTAGCAATGTCATTAATGAATAGTAAAAAATAGGAGTAAATAAATAAATTGGGTGGCGCAACAGCTCATGGAGAACCAAGGCCTAGTGACTTACAACTCACAACCGTTCCTGTGTGCGTGTTTGTTGGCAGGAATGGAGGGGACCTACAGTTTTTTTCCGAGTCCGAACGGTTAAATGAGAAGCACTTTTTCATGACAAGTAAACTCTTGGAGGATTTGTCAGTTCCTCGCAAGGGGCAGTACCTCGAATAAAACATTTCTGTTTTAGGTGGCACGGCTGGGAATCGAACCCACACCTTCGGCATGACAGTCCTACGCACTAACCATCAAGCCACGAGGTACTACAAAAAAATAGGAGTGGCCCAATATGACTACCTTGAGGAACTCCGGTTGCAACATTTATTAAATTGGATAAATAGTTTTTGTATTTGACTTATTGTGAACGATTTTTAAATACGACTGGATCCAAGCTATATCTTTCCAATTACACTTAAAAGCTCCCCCGATCAAAGGTTTTTACTTTAGTCAGTGTAAAATACATACATCGGTTTGTAGTCCATTTTGGATATTAATTTTAACTTGATAAGTGAATTTGAGAAGATTTATTTTCGTTAATTTATTGAGACAAAATCCATGTTGCTCAAGTACAATAAATGATATGGCAATAAAATTGAATGTGTTTGCAGATTATATTTTCAAAAAACTTTGGTATAAATGAAAATTTCGCAATACTTCCATAATTCTCAGCCTTGTTTCTATTTCCACCCTTATGAAGTGGTGTAACAAATGAAGACTTCAACAATGCAGGAAAAACACGAGATGACAGCAAACAATTATTGAATAAATAGGTGATTGCAGAAAAAATATAATGCTACATTTCCATCTAAAGCGAGATTTAATGAGATTTACCTCAAAATCCTCCAAATCATGGAGATTTACCATACAAATTTATTTCGTAAATCTTGAAGATTAGAAATTAATCTTTTTAAATCTTCCTAGGACAAATAGTTTTACAAATCGAACTAACCTATTCTTACAGGGTGCTGAACGATTCATTCGAGACACGCATTCAGTTCTTGATTGTTTGACACGAATCAAACATTCGGTCTCATTCGCACTTCATAAGAAAAATTGGAATGCCATTTGCATTTTTGAAGGTGCTGTCAAATTTAATCTTTTTTCAATCTTTTTGTGCGGTGGAAACGCCAAAAAGATTTATTTAATCTAAACTGAGATAAACCTTTGCTGGAAACATAAGCATAAGACCTAGAAGTTTTAGCGAGTATAGATGGATTATTGTCAGGAAGGGATGAACAATATATTGCATTAGGCACCTCCTAAATTTGTATTTTTTACTTGCGATATAGGTACTATACGGCAAGTTTTGGATTCGTGCAAAAAAAAACAATTTTGAGATAACAATCAAACATGATATTACGATTATAGAGAACACCAAAAAAGTGGTTGGCATAATTCTGTCTGTTCTTCTACAGCCTAAACGGCTCGATCGATTTTCTTCAAACTTTGTATATAGTGGTTTTTGGTGATTATGCCCACATGATTTTTCAATTTTTTCTTAGAACCAAAAATAACGGAACCTGCCATACAATTTTTTTTAGCAATTTTACATAATCGTATTTTTCTCAAAAACGGTTGGACAACTCTTCTTAAAAAAAATTCGATAAATTTATTTTAGTGAAGGGTTTTTTTTGGGGTGGGAAACCATTTTTCAAAAATGGTTATTAATGGTACTTCCCACAGAAACCTTTTTTTAATTTTTGATTTTCTTCAAAACGGTACGACTTATTTCAATTTTTTTTTATGCAGAAGCTTCCAAGAAAATATAAATATTTTGGTGTACCAAAATGTTTTAAAAAATATTTTTTGGATTTTTAAAAAATGTTTCAAATTTTTTTTGGAAAATCAAATATTTCGAAAAAGACATGATCGATTTTTTTGAAATCCGATACCTAAGAGGTTTTTAGTATTCTCTAAATTATTTTTAGAAAAAAAAATTACATTTATGAAAAAATAACGGTACCTTCCATACAAAAGTTAAAAAACCGCAAAGGAAAATATTTTTTATTTTTTGTTGGCAGGAATGGAGGGGACCTACAGTTTTTTTCAGTGGGAAACCATTTTTCAAAAATGGTTATTAATGGTACTTCCCACAGAAACCTTTTTTTAATTTTTGATTTTCTTCAAAACGGTACGACTTATTTCAATTTTTTTTTATGCAGAAGCTTCCAAGAAAATATAAATATTTTGGTGTACCAAAATGTTTTAAAAAATATTTTTTGGATTTTTAAAAAATGTTTCAAATTTTTTTTGGAAAATCAAATATTTCGAAAAAGACATGATCGATTTTTTTGAAATCCGATACCTAAGAGGTTTTTAGTATTCTCTAAATTATTTTTAGAAAAAAAAATTACATTTATGAAAAAATAACGGTACCTTCCATACAAAAGTTAAAAAACCGCAAAGGAAAATATTTTTTGCTTAAAAACAACTCTACGATCTACTATCAAAAATTATAAAATTTTACACTTAGCAACTATTAATAGTAATGACAGCAAACAATTATTGAATAAATAGGTGATTGCAGAAAAAATATAATGCTACATTTCCATCTAAAGCGAGATTTAATGAGATTTACCTCAAAATCCTCCAAATCATGGAGATTTACCATACAAATTTATTTCGTAAATCTTGAAGATTAGAAATTAATCTTTTTAAATCTTCCTAGGACAAATAGTTTTACAAATCGAACTAACCTATTCTTACAGGGTGCTGAACGATTCATTCGAGACTCGCATTCAGTTCTTGATTGTTTGACACGAATCAAACATTCGGTCTCATTCGCACTTCATAAGAAAAATTGGAATGCCATTTGCATTTTTGAAGGTGCTGTCAAATTTAATCTTTTTTCAATCTTTTTGTGCGGTGGAAACGCCAAAAAGATTTATTTAATCTAAACTGAGATAAACCTTTGCTGGAAACATAAGCATAAGACCTAGAAGTTTTAGCGAGTATAGATGGATTATTGTCAGGACGGGATGAACAATATATTGCATTAGGCACCTCCTAAATTTGTATTTTTTACTTGCGATATAGGTACTATACGGCAAGTTTTGGATTCGTGCAAAAAAAAAACAATTTTGAGATAACAATCAAACATGATATTACGATTATAGAGAACACCAAAAAAGTGGTTGGCATAATTCTGTCTGTTCTTCTACAGCCTAAACGGCTCGATCGATTTTCTTCAAACTTTGTATATAGTGGTTTTTGGTGATTATGCCCACATGATTTTTCAATTTTTTCTTAGAACCAAAAATAACGGAACCTGCCATACAATTTTTTTTAGCAATTTTACATAATCGTATTTTTCTCAAAAACGGTTGGACAACTCTTCTTAAAAAAAATTCGATAAATTTATTTTAGTGAAGGGTTTTTTTTGGGGTGGGAAACCATTTTTCAAAAATGGTTATTAATGGTACTTCCCACAGAAACCTTTTTTTAATTTTTGATTTTCTTCAAAACGGTACGACTTATTTCAATTTTTTTTTATGCAGAAGCTTCCAAGAAAATATAAATATTTTGGTGTACCAAAATGTTTTAAGAAATATTTTTTGGATTTTTAAAAAATGTTTCAAATTTTTTTTGGAAAATCAAATATTTCGAAAAAGACATGATCGATTTTTTTGAAATCCGATACCTAAGAGGTTTTTAGTATTCTCTAAATTATTTTTAGAAAAAAAAATTACATTTATGAAAAAATAACGGTACCTTCCATACAAAAGTTAAAAAACCGCAAAGGAAAATATTTTTTATTTTTTGTTGGCAGGAATGGAGGGGACCTACAGTTTTTTTCAGTGGGAAACCATTTTTCAAAAATGGTTATTAATGGTACTTCCCACAGAAACCTTTTTTTAATTTTTGATTTTCTTCAAAACGGTACGACTTATTTCAATTTTTTTTTATGCAGAAGCTTCCAAGAAAATATAAATATTTTGGTGTACCAAAATGTTTTAAAAAATATTTTTTGGATTTTTAAAAAATGTTTCAAATTTTTTTTGGAAAATCAAATATTTCGAAAAAGACATGATCGATTTTTTTGAAATCCGATACCTAAGAGGTTTTTAGTATTCTCTAAATTATTTTTAGAAAAAAAAATTACATTTATGAAAAAATAACGGTACCTTCCATACAAAAGTTAAAAAACCGCAAAGGAAAATATTTTTTGCTTAAAAACAACTCTACGATCTACTATCAAAAATTATAAAATTTTACACTTAGCAACTATTAATAGTACTACCTACTTGTCATAGAACGTATTTTTTTATTTTGAATTTTCTCGTTATCGGCTAAACGGATTTAGATGATTTTTTTTATATACAAATTTCAGATAAGATTAAATAATATTGCATATCAGAATTTTCAAAAAAAAGTTTTTGGATTTTAAAAAAAAGTTTCAATTTTTTTTTTTTGAAAATTCGATATCTCAAAAACGGGTTGATAGTTTTTTTTTCAAATTTTGTTCTTATATACACATAAATATATGTATACTTCAGATTTGCATACCAAATTTGTTCTTAAAAATGTTTTTAGAATTTTATATATAAGAAATTATTTTTTCTACACTCAGAGAAAAAAGCAGGTATTATCAACCTATTTCTGGTCAATCATACCTGATTTTCAGGTTGTTATTTTTCAACTCGGTAGATCAGGTTAACTGTTTAACCTGATACCTGATTTGAAAATTTAACACTGTGATCCTGTAAATTTTACCTGCAAATATAGTTAATTTAACCTGACAAAATATTCAATGCCCTGTAATTTTAACATGAAAATCTGGTTAGTTTAACCCGAAAACCCATAGTTAATTTAACAGGTTTCAATGTTATATCAACCCTGTATCTAATTTCGGATTTACACGACTTGAACGCTGCCACTATTATGACAAAAAGAAATAATTTATCCATTCTTTTGTTGTTGCTTTTGTCATTATACTGGCAGTTTTCCAATCGAGTAAATCCGGCATAATTCATGAATTTATACGTCTAAGAGCCGTCTCTTGCGCTGTCTATCGCTCAACTCGTAAGCATTATTCTGAAAGGACATATAGAAATTTATTATTTATTTATTTTAATTTAAAAATTATTTGTGATACTTACTTCAGTTTTGAACTGGGAACCTTTCACACACGGAGATAGCACTCATCCACTGGGCCAATTCACTACACAAAAAACTGGTGCCAAATATCAATACCTTAGTTGAAACTCATTGGATGGCTTGTGTGTGTGTTTTAGCACTAGTGTCACGTGTAAATGAACTGACAGAGTGCTACTTTAACAGGAGGCCAGGTAAGATTCAAATAATTTTATTTGAATGGCCTGTGTGTGTGCGTTTCAACGCTAATGTCACGTTTAAATGAACTGGCAGATTGCTTCTTTAACAGGAGACCAGGTTAAATTCAAATCGTTTTACTTAAATTGTCAGTGTGTGTGCGTTTCAGCACTTGTGTCACGCTGGAATGAACTGGCAGAGTGCTTTTTTAACATGAGGTCAGGTAAAATACAACAGGTAAAAAAAAACACATTAAATGTTAGTTCAACCTGATATGTAGTAAAACAGAAATTCATATCATACAGTGTTAGAAAAACACGACCTTGGTTAAAATTTACACTATATTCTTGTTAAAATTTCTTATTTACAAGAATTTAGTGTTAAAATTACAGGTCATCTTCTTAAATCAACCTGAATATGGCAAGAAAGTCCACCAGGTTGATTTTGCACTGAATAAAAGGTTACTAAAATCAGGTAAATTTCTGAAATGTCAGTAACTTTGTATGGGATTGTGCACCTCGTGAATTCAACAAGGACCAGGTCAATTATTTACCTGCCGTTTTTCTCTGAGTGTAAATCCTCTCCAACTATTTTAATTTTTTTTTCCCATACAATTATATTTTTTAATCAAGAATCAATATGGCATTCTTTTTTTACTACAAACTGCCAAAAGAGTTAATTTAGCCAATTTAAATGTCGTATTTCATGCTTCTCTACATTTTTCTCTCATTATTTCCATGTTTTATATACAATTTTCTTAAACACGCAGTGTCTGCAACATAAGAGCAAGTACGTGCGACCCAGTCGTGCATTTTATTTTTTTGTACACACATACATTTATGTTATGTATATTCGTTGAAGAATTCAGATGGCATTCGAAAAACAACACTACTACTAGGCTGTGTAGTCTTTTCAATGAAAATTTTAACTTACAAACCTTCATCAATGACATTTGAATTAATATTAATGGTATTCATGCAACAGCGTAAACTCGTCGTAAACATCGTAAAGTTGTAAACTTCGTAAATCTGTCAAATTTTTCATACAAATAGTGACAGAATTACGAATTTTAAAAGTTTGCAACGTTTACGACGACTTTACGCTGTTGTATGAATACCCTTATTGTATTTTTTTTAACGTATTTACAAAAATGCTATCTACATCCCAATTTCAAAGTTCTTTGTATTTCCAGTTTATTTTGAATGGTCAAAGAATAAAAAAACGGCCATTACCACATAGGGTATTATTATGTATTCAAATAAAAATTTCTAACAAATTCACCATTGTTTTATATTATATTCAAATTAAAATAAATCCACAGAGACACAACAAAAACAACAAAAAAAGTTGCTTATCTTTTTCAATTTGTAATTTGCAAACACCTACCTATAAACATTCTCTTGTTTCAAGCTCAATGGGTTCCGATGAAAGCCAAACAAATGGCACGAAATTCCTCAGCAAATAATAGATACAACAGCGGCAATACATACATTCATAGTAGGTACCTTGCATCAGAAATACAACAATCCTTACATTGAAAATGGAAAAAGTGTTGTTTTTTTTTTATATTTTTGTTGTTCTGCATATTTACCCCCCCCCCCCCCCACACCTGCCTTAAAAACATTCCAAACGACAATTCATCCATAATACGGCGTACATCATGTTGCTACATTGTGTGTGTGTGTGTTACAATTCCATTTAGACTTTTTGAACGAAATAAAATACATACATACCTATACGCAAAACTATACCTAGTAGAAATCCATTTGCACACCTCTTTCCATTCCTGATGCCTGTTCCACATTTTCATTGTCCTGAGCTCACATTAGCTCGGCTTTAATATCACCATGCCAGGAAAATGGTTTTTTTTCACTTCATACATATTCCCACATGCACCTACTTATACCTGTATCTGCGTATACACATAAAAGTGTACATATATATGCTAAAATAACAGAGAGGCTTATAGGTATAAGGGTGGCTAAAAGCATTTTCCAACAACCCACACACATGATTGCTGTGTGAATAATAAAGCATTGTGCATAGTTTTTCACTTTTCTCAGCGTGAACCATGGACAGAAAAAATACAAAAAAAAAAAAAATTTAAAACAAAGAAAAGTTAGTATAAACACAACGAAAGGGAAGAAACAAAAAAAAATAAGGAAAAACTCCAAAGCCGTATAGCTTTTCTTTATTGTTTTCTAAGCGAATAGTTTTTTTTTTTAAGAAAGAAAATCTGCAGCAGCATCAAGGTATCTGCAAAAGCTATGTAACTTGGGTTGATGGGGTGTGTGCGCGTTAAGAGAAAGGAAACGTCCTTTTATCCTGGTTTTTACAATTTGTACTATACCTACATAGCAGTGGTGGTAGTTGGAAGAATCTGACTTTATCTTTCGGTCCGAAAAGAAAAAGTTAAGCAAACAAAAATATACCAAGCCAAGCCAAACTCTCCTTGAACGCAGACACAGAAATTTTATTCGTTTTTCCTTCAAACGGCGAGCGCTGCCACCACCTCACCACCTCACCCTCGTTGGCGTCATCGGTCTGTCGCCCGCCACCGCCATAGTCACTAGTCCTCTTATTGTTCTGGGCTTATTGCAAAAAGGATTGCTTTTTCAAATGCATAAACAACGGCAGGCGGTGTGGATCTTGGCTAAATGCCATTTAAGAAACACAAGAAAACTTTACTTATTCTTTGAGAGAGTGAGACAAAAATAGAATAGAATTTGTAGAGTAAAAAGCACAGGAAATGCTGCCGAAAGATTTCTCTAGCCATGAGCTGAGCATGAGATAAAGTTCCCTATAATTGCGTTCCCTTCCTCTTCCTTTTTATATTCCCCCCTCCCCTTCCCTCCCCCTTCTCATTCTCATCCGAAAATTCCATTTCAAAAAGAATCTCATGCAAAATATGAAAATTAATTTTCCACAGCACATTTTCTCAACTAAAGGAAAATGTTAAGAAGTGGTTAAGGATGAGGGGGGCGGGTGGTGAAACTCAACCATATATAATGTATATATAGTGGTGATAGTTGTGAAAGGATGCCAATTTTATATCCCCCTTAGCTGGGACTAAACATTGGATGTAGGTATAAGGAAAGAAAAAGGGAAATCTCTAGAAGAAGATCTCCATTGGGGCTTACAACACTTTAACACTCCCCTATCCCCTATATACACTCACATCATACATCCCTAAAACCCAAGTCAACTTCCTATATGTAAGTGGATGAAAAAGTTTTTGCGGTGATGTGTGTATGTGCACTTTTTGCCAAGAGAAATGTGGCGTGGGTACTGATAAGTATGTCTTTCATAATCGGTTTCGATAAAGGGGAAGAGGGCTGAAAAATATACAGAATAAGAAGAATAACATTCGTTTCCTGGGCCTTTGCAGCTGATGGTTTATTCAAGCAGGCTCTATGGCAAAAAGTATAGGAAGACCACACTTTATACTAATATACATCAATTTAGTATGCATTATAGCAAAAACTGCATACGTTATTTTACATAAAACGGTACTGTGCAAAACTTTCTTTTCATACATAATATTTCCTTTCTTTAACAGCTTTTGGGTGCCTAGTACCACAACTATTTTAGGTTTCTTCGAAGTGTGATCAGAGCAGCAAATGAGAAAGTTTAAAAGGATGTTTCAAATAAGACACTTATCCTTTTATCCGGAGTGATGGCAATTTAGAAAAGGATGCTGAAAACACAAAGCCTGCGGGACCTAATTATTTGCGATTTTGATCAGTACGTTATTACCTTAAGTTAAAATTGCATCACACAATTTTATAAAAGTCACTATTTTTTGTTATAATTTTTTGCTTTAAGCAATAAATTCAAAAATAAGTTAATATTTTATTGTTTATATATAACAATTCTGCACAGCACTGTATTATTAAGGAATACATAAAAAAAAACCTTACGAATTATTATACTTACTGCCCTCCATGTGCCAATCATCTTGTTCATGGGGTCAACGAAATCATTGTTAGGAAACAAAGTTTTCCGAATGTTTACACATTTACTGTAACTTTACTTATGCTATTAATATACTGTACAGCACCATGTTCCTACATAATTTGACATGAGGTTCAAATAATGTAATAATTTTTTTCTGAGGCTTGATATCAATAAAACTTTTTTAATGGTAACTCAAATAGAATATTTTTTGATTTTCTCGTGAACGAAATCTAAATAAATAAAAATAAATAAATAAATAAAGGAGTTTTGGGTACCCTTAAAAAATGTTTTACAATAGAGCAAACGTTAGGAAAATAGGGAAGGATTCGAGAGGAGATACCGATGTTCATTGGTTTTGTTGTTCTGTATATCAAAATGAGAGGGAACAACTACAGAGCTAGGTAAAGCATTCCACATTCGGGTAGTGCGACTAAGAAAAGAATCTCTATTAGTGGTGAAATTCTTCTACCTGAGCGTCGAACTTGTCGAGTTGTAGAAGCTGAGTAAGGGCAAAGATTCTCGAGTCAAACTCCAGATGAGTCCTGAAACCAAAGGGCGCTTACTTGTCCCTAAACCTTCCCCATCCACACCCATCCCATCTCGGTGGTACGGCGAATAGCTGTCCAACAATTATCCCCCTCGGTGGTACGGCGAAAAGCTGTTCAACGAGGTCTCCCCCATGTCGGTACGGCGTATCGCTGTTCGACGTGTTTTCCCTTACATATTTTTCCTTTCCTTGGCAGTACGGTGAATAGCTGTTTGCCACTCTTATCTTATCATATTCCCTTCCTCACCCACTCCAACTTTCATATTGGGCTGGATCTAAGGTGTTACACGACCCGTGCCGATGATCAGCCTGGCTGGGGGCCCAATTAAAAATACTAGCTCAGTCGTTAACGGAGTATCCGACTTTTGGCACCTTTCGGATTAACTAGCCTTCTCCACATATCGAATCCCTGTGTGGAGTGACAACCCTTTATTCGTTACTCGTGGGTCCAAATTTATGTCAAAAATATAAACAAAAAAACAAAAACAAAAAGACCGGTTCTCCTTCGAAACCGGGCGGCAGCACGGCGCCAAAGCTGTTTGCCGTTACTCCTGGGGTTGGTGTTGGTGGGGAGGTTGTGGCAAGTCATGGCCCCCCATCTGTAACTGATCCCAGCGAGAGAAGTAAGGCGGTAGAAATACTTAGTTTTGGTAGTGGGAGGGTTGTGAATAACAATCCTACCACTACTAGAGAGAGGGGAACTCTCCCGAGTACGTCTCGTGGGAGAGCCCAGCTTAGTGGTGCCAGGGTTGTGAATAACGGTCCTCCTACCGCTGGGGTGGGTTCTCTCCCGAAGTCGTCCCGTGAGAGTAGAAGAAATAGGCCGTCGAAGGGTGGCTATAGGATCAGGCGGTCAGCTGCTAGGATCCTCAAGACCTTCGGTAATAAACCGCAGGTCGAAGGGAAGCCGGTGCAGGACGCCAAGATAAAATGGGCCCAGAGCATCTTAGCGAATGCGCAGACCAGCGACGACTCCACGTCGAAGCGAAATAGGTCCCTGGAGGAAACCATCCCGGTTCCCAAACGTCCCAAAGTGCATAACGCCAGCACTCTCCATTCCGGAGTATCGAGGTCCTATAGCGACGTTCTTAAAAACAAGATCTTGGTTGCGGTTATCGATAGGAGTAATATTGATGGCACGATTCTTCCAGATCAATGGCAGGTGGTAAGACTGAAGCTCTCGGCAGGCTTCTTGAGTTTAATGAAAGAAAATCCGGGACCACCTCCTCTCACGGGCGATGGCGGTTGATATCAAGGGCATGTCAAACTCATCGTCTGTGAGGATCAGAGATCGTGCGATCTGTATAAGCTTGCTGTCAGCAGGTTAGGCGAGGTCTGGCCAGGTGCGAAGCTCGAAGTTGTTGCTAGGGAAGACATCCCGTGCAGACCTAGAGCCCGCATATGGATACCTGCCGAGCCATCTTGCATGGAGGAAATACTCCAGATAGTCAAACTAAGCAACCCCTCATTACCGACTCATGACTGGAAGGTCGCAAAGCTCGAGGAGGTAAGGGGTCTTTATAGAAGCGCGATTATCGTGATAAATAAGGATTCCCTTGCCCCCTTGGCACAGACCAAAGGCATGATAAGGTATGGGTTTGATACGATCTCCTTGAAGGTTTATAAGAAAGACGAGGTTGACGCGGATTGCGTCCCTCCAGTAAACACCGAAGCTGTATCTGTGGGAGAAGACCCTGGTGCATCCATCACCTTTCCATCGATGGGTGATGAGGAATCCAGGTCATCCTCGATCACGGTTCAGTCTTCTACACTCGTCGACAGTCTGACCGATATGGAGACTGAAGACTTCCTCAACCTCGTTCCTTTGTGTGAGGATGACCTTTTGGGTTCATCTTCGGACATGGAGGAAGTCAACAACACCGTGGTGGAGGCTGATCTGCCTGATTGTAGCCAAAATGCTGCAGTTAATCCAGATTAACCTCCAACACTCCATTCAGGCTTCGGCCTCCCTTCTTCTCCGTTTATCCAAGAATGGTGAAGATATTGTCCTGATCCAAGAACCGTGGATTGTTAAGTCCATAGTTAGGGGACTCAGGACTCCTGGATACTACGTACTGTATGCGTCTGATAAAGGTGACCCCAGATCTTGTATACTAGTTAAGCGTAGCACTAATGTATATTTACTCCCTGATTTCAGCGATAGAGATATCACCGCCGCTAGGCTGGAAACGGCCAATGGAACGTACTGGCTAGTGTCGGCATATCTGGGCCATGACCACCTCAGCCCTCTCCCCGGTGAAACACTGAAGAGACTAATCGCGGATGCTGAACGGCAGAAGATATGCCTCATTATTGGGAGCGATGCGAACTCCCATCATACAGTATGGGGTAGTACTGATATCAATGACAGAGGTGAGTCTCTTTTTGATTTTATCTTAAGTACTAACTTTATAGTAAGTAATGTAGGCAATGAACCTACCTTCATCACTAAAAACCGACAAGAAGTATTAGATATTACTCTTGTCTCAGATACTATTCATCATAAGATCTCGAATTGGAAAGTGTCGGATGAACACTCGTTCGCTGATCACAGGTACATCCAATTCAGTCTTATTGATGAACCTCCTTGCCGAGCAGTATTTCGAAACCCTCGAAAAACCGATTGGCTTAAATATAGGATTACACTTCAAGGGCTATTAAAACCTGATCTTTTAAATCCTCCTTCTAATACTAATGAGCTTGACTGCAAGGTCAATGATCTCACAGTAGCCCTTAACAAATCCATGGCTACTTCCTGTCCGCTTACTCAGGTAAGAGGAAAAAAGAAACCACATTGGTGGGATTCAGGGCTTGAACCGCTCAGGAAAGATTGTCGCAAGAGCTTCAATCGAGCTAAAAGCACTCGTGAAGTGTCAGATTGGGAATCCTATAAGGTAACCCTCAAATTATATAAAAAAGCGTTGAGAAAGTCAAAGAGATCCTCCTGGAGAATTTTCTGTGGAAAAATAGAGGAAACTTCGGAGGCATCTAGGCTATGGAAAATTCTCTCTACTAATCCAGTAATGCCAAGCTGCTTAAAAAATGCTGATGGCTCATGGACAAATTCCTGCGAAGAATCGCTTAACTTGCTATTGGATACTCACTTCCCTGGTAGCTCCCAAAACATTAATAGCTTAGACCGTAATAGGTTTGATATGAATCCAAGCTATCCACAAGGTCTGATTACAAGGGAAAAACTGCAATGGGCGCTCAACAGCTTCCAGCCTTACAAGTCTGCGGGACCAGATGAAATAATACCAGCCGAACTCCAGATGAATAAAGATTTAATCGTGCCAATTCTGGAGTCTATCTTTACTAGCTGCTTGGCACTCGTCTACATCCCCTTGTCTTGTAGAGAGGTTAAAGTTGTGTTCATACCCAAAGCTGGAAAGTGCTCCCAAGTAAACCCAAAGGATCTCAGACCTATTAGTCTATCATCATTCCTTCTAAAAACATTTGAACGATTGATTGATATCCACATACGATCAAGTATTGACATGCGACTTTTGTCTGCGAGTCAACATGCTTACTGCAAAGGGAAATCTGTAGAAACGGCCTTACATAGTTTAGTAAGAACCATTGAATATTCCCTCCATCATAAAGAGTACACCATGGTTGCTTTCTTAGATACAGAAGGTGCTTTTCACAATGTCGACACATCTGCAATCGCATCTGCACTGAACTCTCTGAAGGTAGATGGTTCGCTTGGTGAATTGATTAACCAAATGCTGACTAGCAGGGTCATCAACTCAAAACTGGGCGGCTTTTCTGCTATAAGGTCTGTCAGTAGGGGCACGCCACAAGGCGGGGTCCTATCTCCTCTTCTCTGGAACTTGGTAGTTAATGAGCTGCTAACATGCCTGGAAGCGGAGGGGCTACAGAGTGATTGCCTATGCGGACGATGTTGCAATTGCCTTATCAGGAAAGCATCCTAATACCTTAACAGAACTCTTACAAAATGCTCTGAATAGGCTAACCAATTGGGCGGACCGGTGTGGTCTCAGTGTCAACCCTCATAAAACAGAACTTGTTATATTCTCCAGGAAATATAAAATTCCTCATGTAGATCCTCCTTCTATAAAAGGTATTCCATTAACTTTTACTGATCAAGCGAAATATTTGGGTCTTATTTTAGATAAAAAATTAAGCTGGAAACCTAATATACAAGAAAGAGTTAAAAAGGCCACAGTGGCACTCTTCTCATGCAAAAAAGCCGTTGGGAATAAATGGGGCCTTCAACCTCGCATTACTCATTATGGTGTTGCAGTATGGTGGACTGCTCTAGATAAAGCGGTAAACTGCGACAAACTTAGCAAAATACAACGCTCTGCTTGTTTATGTATAAGTGGTGCGCTTCGTACGACACCCTCTGCCGCTCTAGACGTTCTGCTATATCTGACGCCCCTCGATATTTTTAGCAAACAGGTGGCTGCAAATACGGCCATTCGCCTACAAGCTTCCTCACAATGGACCAACAATAGCATTGGCCATTCCACCATTCTGAATTCATTCAGATTACCTAGTCACATTGACTACACGATGCCAAAATCACAATTCGGTTCAAACTTTCAAGTCACCATTCCTTCTAGATCCCTCTGGGAGGATATGGCGTTCTTGGATGATGAATCGGTCCATATCTACACAGACGGATCGAAAACTGATGAGGGGGTGGGTGGCGGTGTGTACTCAGAAAGACTAAAATTAAGTCTCTCATTCCGTCTTCCTAATCATTGTAGCGTGTTTCAGGCGGAACTTATGGCGATTAAAGAAGCCTTATCTTGGCTGAAAGAAAACGTGATATCAACTACAGACATCCGCATCTTCTCGGATAGTCAAGCTGCTATCAAATCCCTGGAATCAGTCTCGACTAAATCTATAACAGCCCTTAATTGCCGTTCGTCTCTGCTGGAGATGGCACAGCAGTTTAACATTCACCTGTGTTGGGTGCCGGGGCATAGGGACATCCCAGGTAATTGTAAGGCCGATGAACTCGCTAAAAGTGGAACAACTCTACCTCTTTTACCTACCAAGGCAGATATAGGTATACCCATCGCGACTTGTAAACTTTTGCTGAGGCAAGATGCATTAGAGAGAACAAACCTTAGGTGGAACGATATCGCCACTTGTTTGGCAACAAAACAAATCTGGCCAGTAATGGATGTAAAGCGATCTAAGTGTTTGATATCTCTAAGTAGATTGCACATTAGCTCCATGATTGGTGTTATAACCGGACACTGTCTTATAAGAAAGCACGCAACACGTCTTGGCGTGTTCTCTAATGATTTTTGCAGAAGCTGTTTGGATGAGGAAGAGATAGAATCAATCCCTCACCTCCTATGCACATGCCCTGCTCTATCTCATAGACGAAGACTTCACCTTGGTGATTTTTACTTCAATGATCCTAGTGATCTATCAGATTTAGACATAGGTAGTCTTTTACACTTCATAAGAAGCTCCAATTGGTTCACCGAGTGAGGAAAAGGGTCTCCTAGATTCATGTGGTGTCACAATGGACCAACTCATGGTCTAAGTGTGTCAGTCTTCACGACTGGCAGCCACTTCAACCTAACCTAACCTAACCTAGTGGTGAAATTTTAAGGGCCGATGTTGATTTTGAATAAAACAAAAATTGCTTAGGAAATTATTGTCATTTCTTTTTATTATGATAATATTGGTATGATTCAATTATGTATGGAACAAAATATCGGCCAAATAGCCGCCGCGACTTCGGCGGCACACCTCCATCTGATGGTCTAAATTTTCGATAACGCTGAGGCATAATTGAAGTTCTATGCCGTTAATGTGCCGAATTATATCATCCTTTAGCTCTTGAATTGTTTCTGGCTTATCGACGTACCACCTTTCCTTTCAAATTAACCCAAAAAAAGAAGTCCAACGGTGTCAAATCACATGATCTTGGCGGCCAATTGACATCGCCACCACGTGAGATAACACGGCCATTGAATTTGTCGTGCAAAAGAGCCATTGTTTCGTTAGCTGTGTGACAAGTGGCACCGTCCTGTTGAAACCACATATTGTCCACATCCATATCTTCCAATTTGGGCCCCATTTTGGAAAAAATACGGCCCGATGATGCCACCAGCGCATAAACCACACCAAACAGTCACTCTTTGTGGCTTACGAGTATTACGGTGGAACTGCTTAAGGTGAGGAATGCAACTGGCTTTTTTACTGGAACACTGTTTGTAAAAATACCGATAAAATAATGAAAGACACGAAACATTGCGGCGGTGCTCGAGAGATTCAAATGCTTCCGTTATTGATTTATCACCTATTATTTTCAACGCTCTATTTTGAATTCTATCCAAGAGATTTAAACGAATTTTTGGAGCACCTGCCCAGATATGGGGGTTGTACTCAAGCTTCGGACGAATAAAGACCTTAAAGATTACGGCCAGATCAGAAGGCGAAAAAAATGTCTTGCATCTTCGAAGAAAACCTAAACATCTCGCAGCATATTTGGCGACGTCGAATATGTAATCATTCCACAGAAGGTGGTTTGTGATGCACATACCCAGAACTGAAAGCTGTTCAGTTTCCTAGTGCATGTGCCATTCATGGATAGTGGCATATGAGGTGGGTTTCGCCTTAACGACAAAAGACAGCATTGAGTTTTTGAAGCATTAAATTCTACGCGGTTTTTTTATTCCCCATTCTCCATATGCAGTTGAGATCAGAATTTAATGAGCTTATCATACGCTACCGTTCAAGTTCCACATCCGAAGAACAAGAAAGTGAATATTGGAACGAATATGAAAAGCTGAGGGTACTGTCGTCTGCAAATGGATTTAATGGATTGGAAGTTTCAGACAAAAGATCATTTATGAAAATAAGGAAGAGAGTCGGAGACAGAACGGATCCCTGGGGTACACCAGCATTTATTTTATGGATATCAGACTTGTAACCATCCAGTACAACTTGTATTGAACGGTCCGAAAGGTTATTTCCAATGCAACGAAGAAGAGATTCGTCGATACTAAATGCACGCATTTTAGATAAGAGAGCTTGGTGCCAAACTCTATCAAACGCTTTTGAAATATCAAGTGCAATAATCTTACGTTCTCCAAAACGATGTAAAGATTTGTTCCACTGTTCGGTGAGATATACCATCAGATCACCAGTGGACCTATTGCTACGAAAGCCATACTGCCTGTCATTAAGAAGCTTCGTTCTTCAAGATATTTCTTGAGCTGATACAGCATTTCCATGACCTTTGAAAGAAGGGACGTAAGTGCAATTGGACGATAATTGGAGGGAGAAGAAGTTACTCCTTTCTTAGGGACAGGCTGGACAAATGTAGTTTTCCATCCTCTCGGAAAGAGACCTGAGTAGGATAGATGGAAAAGCTTACGCAGAGGTTTTGCCAGCGTTGAAGAACACCTCTTCAGAACAATGGGAGGGATACTATTCGGACCAGCGGATTTGTGTATATCAAGATCTTTCAGGACTCTTGCAACTGCACGAGTGCGAAAAAAGATTTGTCCCATTTTAGTTCCAAAACCAAAATGAAGCCTCAATTATTGACGTTAAATAATACACCTTTTTATGATATAGATACATTTTTAGTAATATTATGATTTCTTAAGAAAAAAATGTCATTGAACACTTTATCCCACGGATTTCTTCTTAGTCCCCTGACAGATTGAAACAGACAAAAATATCGTTAACTTTAAAAACTACTGAAGTTTCAGATGTGGCAGCGGGAAGTATTACGTCTCGTGAAAATAAAATCATATCCATATCTTAGATCCGTTTGTTATTTCATTTGTGAAGAAGGCATTTTTGCGAGAGATCATGGAATGTCCATGTAGATTCTCAGTACCCTGATGAGTATAGGAGTTGGCATACTTTTATACATTATATTATAGGCTAGGTAAAACCCTAATTACAAAATTTGTTTTTATTTTTTTCGTACAATGCGTTACTATGTTTTTGGCGCAAAAGCTATGAAAACAATCAGTCCCCTGGCCTCAGTCCCCATGCATTTTAATGACTGGTTTTCTATCTGGAGGTCTCAGAAATGGTCAGTAAATGCTGTTTTTCTTTTAAAATAACTATAAAATAAAAAGCACGACTCGGTGGAACGAATTTGCTCTTATTTTCAAGTTGCTACACACGATTTTTTGAAAAATTTTCAAAGATAGGAAAATATTTATAAAAATTTTCAGTTCCCTGAAACACCTGTTTTCAAAAAATTGCCATAAAATCGTTATTTTTAATATTTTTGACTGGCTGCTCTCAACTATGTTAAAGAACGTTCCAAAGTTCAACTGTAGTTTTTACATTTATTTGCTTCCAAAAATGTTTTGCCGAAATTATCATCATTTTTTTCCACTTTTTGTAAAATCACCCATATATCTTTTTTTTAATTTAAGTATTTTCAATTACATATCTTTTATACCTTGACGGATTACACATTTTTTATTTTTTGGCTCACTATTTCAATTATTGATATTGAGTTGTTTAGGAAGCAAAATCATTTATTATATTGATGGAAAAATAAAGCTTAAGACTTAATTAATATTTTTAGCCAAAAAAATAATTCAAATAGGCCCAACTTTCCATATAAAAAGACTTTTCTTATTTCAATGATTGAACTACCTTACCAATGATCACTGAAAAATTAAGAGTCGATTTTTGTGGAAAGTTGGGCCTATTTGAATAATTTTGTTGGCTAAATATATTAACTAATTCTTAAGCTTTATTTGTCCATCAAAATAATAACTGATTTTGCCTTCTAAACGTCTCAAAATCAATCATTAAAATTTTCAATGATGAGTTTCAATGATAGCTATAACTGGCGCCTTACTCTGTTTCGCTTGAAAATATTTTTTAAAGATGCAATCTCTTGTCTGTGGAACTACCTGTCTAAAAATACAACATTTTTGAAAACAAGTAACAAAATTACAAATCATATTATCGGTAAAATTGAAGATTTGGTTATTGATATTTAAATCAATCGCAACAACACAATTTAAAAACGTCAAAAACAAAACTAGATATAACTACTTCCACCATCTAGTAGTGCAAGAAAAACCACTTAAGTCAATTGACTTTCGTTGCTTTTGCATGGAACGTCTGTTGTGAGGTATTATTTGAAAAGGAAGGAATATTTGGGCCATAGTAATTTGTTCTCAGAATACGCATCTACGTTTAAGGAAGCATTTAGAGCAAAAAAAGCATATTTGAAAAAAAAAAAATATGACTGGAGAGGGTTTTGAAACGACTTTAATTTCCTCTCAGCTCGTAGCCCTTTAAAAATCTATAGAGCTAACAATGACAGTATATTTAACAATAATCAAATATTTCAGTGTACATGTGCATACCACAAATATGCACGAAATGTATGAATTAAATAAAAGTTTTCAAAACCAAAATTTAAAGCTCACATCTAATTGTACTATATTTTTTGTTGTTTCGGCTTCAGATTAGAAAGAAAAGACTATAGAAATTAATAACCAAAATGTTCTTTACTTTCCCAAAGCAGATGATGACACTGATGATGTCTGATATGCCATTTAGATAATTAACCAATAATTTGGTGGAAAATTCTTCAAAAATAAAAAGTTTTCTTTTTCAAAAGTTTTCTTTTTCAAAAGTTTTGTTCGTGGTCTAAATTTTTCGTATTTGCTTCTTTCAAAAACACAGGGGTGTATCTACATAATAATCTTCTTATATATAAAATTGAATCGTTGTGCGTTAGTCCTGCAAAAACTCGAAAACGGCTTAACCAATTTGGATGATTCTTTTCAGAAAATATTTGGTATGAACCGGTGAGTGTTTAAATGTAGTTTGGTCTAAATCGGTTTTCCGGTTTGCCAGCAACGTGCAAAAACGCAATATAAGTGCCTGTTTGATATAAAAAAATAAATAAATCAATTGAGTTTGAAAGCAAATCTTTCAAATGTTAAAATAATAAAATATAGTCTTTTTAGTATCCTGAAATCGATTAACTATTAAACGATATTAACGATTAAAATTGACTGTTGCTGGTGCATATTTGTTGTTCAACTTCATTTCAACTATTGAGAGCCGTTAATGGGCATCTGTGTGCGACTAACCGTCCCATGCGGCGTATCAACTCTTAAAGTTGCTCGAAAACGATTCGCATTGGGACAATGCTTAAAGATTCCGCCATATCTGCATCACCGCATCAAATTTGAACATTATTTGCGATAATCGTAACAAAATGTTACCCTTCAAATCCGAAAGATTTATGGGCCAAATATAAGGTTTGTTTGGTATCTTTTTCCAAAAAAATGTGTTAAGCCTGTCAAATTTGGAAAAGAGGGGACAATTCTATCAGAGTTGGGGAAATTTGAAAAAAGTTAACAAACGTCATTTTTATGTATTAACCGCGGTGCTACTTTGCCATGATTGCAGTCTACTGCACTTTTATTTTTCGGAAAAGTAAATTATCATGCACCAAAATTTAGTCCTCTAATTTTTCATTTCTATTCTTTCGGCTTCCGGCTATTGGCATGCTTTGATAACAATCGTGACAGCATAATTAATTATATGTATTATGCTATTTTGAATTTCTTTTGTTCTTCTATTTTGGAAAATAAAAGTAAAAATTGGAATATGCAGATTTTCTGTAAGAAAACTGAATATACTGCATTTTTTCTTTGAAAACATACTTCAGAAAGTTTTCAGTTTAGTGGCAATGCTGTGACAGGCACTGACCACCACGATTATTGACAGTAGTTGAAATAATTTGATCTCTCATTGCGCTCTCGATGCAACTTTTTTGAGGTAAACAGGAATTTGTGACAATTTGTGAGATTTTGTGAAAATTTTTAAAAATTTGCAAGAAATTTCACGATAACAAACAGACCTATAAGGATGAAATGTCCGAGTAATAATTACAAGTGATAGCATAAATGTACAATGGGCATACACCATTATATGTAGTAGACATTTGTTTATCGATGGCACATCCTACACTAAAATTTCCATTAAACATGCCAATTAATGAGGCACCAACTTGCAACATCGCCAAATAACGCAATTGTCAAGATTTTTAAGATATGCAAATTGATTGCTTAGGGCGAATGTACGATGGCTCACAAAAGGTCATTGGAGGCACTAGACAGAACGTTAAAAGATCTTCGCGGCAAATAAAAAAAAATGTTGGGTGGAGCCATAATACTGCTGTGCGGTGATTTTCGTCAGTCTTCCTATAATTCCACGTTCAACTACAGCTGACGAGCTATACGCATGCTTAAAATCGTCAAATTTGTGGTGGCCTGTGAAGATCCTTCGATTAACGACTTACGTGAAAGTTTTTTTTCCAACAACATGGAATTGCATTTGTATTTTCGAAGCAATTGCTGGACATCGGTAATGGGAAAATTGCAGTTGATATCTTGACCGGATTCATCACATTGCCGATTAATTTTTTCAAGCTAACAGAATCGAAGGAAGAACTCATTCGATGTGTTTTTCCAAGTATAATGCAAAAATTCAAAAACCATAATTAGCTGAGCAAACGAGCAATTTTGGTGGCGAAGAACAAATATTTTGATGATCTTAACGTTACAATTCAAAATTCAATTTCGGGATAGCTGTTTTCTTTCAAGTCAGTTGACACAGTTATTTACCAAGATGAAGTAGTCAACTATCCTACAGAGTTTTTGAGTTCTCTAGAATTGCCAAGATTACCATCTCACAATCTGAAATTTAAAGTAGGTGCAGTAATCATCATGTTGCGAAACATTCATCGAGGCGACGATAAATTCACGGAAAGTATGAAGAAAATGATGTTTCGATTCCGCTCATCACGATGCTTTCAACGGACTTTGCCATTTGAATCCAAACGGCTGCGATTTCCCTTGCGCCTGGCGTTTGCAATGAAAAATAATAAATCACAAGGCCTTTCGTTAGAAGTTTGCACAAAGTTTTGTACTGAAGCTCACCTCATTTCATTGTGAATAAAAGATATAGAATTCATTTGAATTACGAACAAGTTTCATTTACATATGTACATTTACCTATACATTTACATACACAGTGTGGCCAATATTGTCGATCTTAATGACTTGGAATTCAAAGTCAGTTATCAAAGGCTAAGGCCAGATCAATTTTAGGTGGTACGAAGCTCACCGGGTCAGCTAGTCATATATAAAAGATATCACATATCTTTTATGTATTTCAACGAAGAAAGTTTAAAAAAAGTTTATTTTAATAAATTATAATTGAACACCTTTTGGGATGCTTAAATGTTTTTGCTGCATATTTTTAATATCTTTTTTTTAATGATGTAGCCTTAGAATCTGCTACCCAACGAAGTTTTGCAATAAATCATAGTTGTAAGGGGAACAAAATTCGGATTTGATAATAAAGCCTATAAAATGTCAAAAGAAATAAAAAAGTTTGCATTTTGGAACCACTGTTATCCTATAGGGTTTGGTTAAAACTAGTAATTATGTACCTATTATTTTTCTCCCGAAAATGCAAGTATTTAATTTAACCTTTTTTTGAATCGGTTGATAGGGCTTTCGAATATCCTGAATTGAAAAATTCAAATATTCCAATGAGGTATGTAGACTGTAGTTGGAGCACGGAAAGAATTGAAAAATCACCAATTAAAATTTTTTCAGTTGCAATAATTTCACAAACAGCATTTAAAAATATTGCTTTGCGATAAATATTAAGTAATTAGCATTGCACAATCACGGAATTACGTTTTTTTGTCGTAATTTGCAACTCCATGATAATAGTTGCAAATCACCAACAAAAAATTCCTAAATGAGGACTTTCTTGTCGCAATTTACTTCTCGAAGAAATATAGCACCACAACATGGCAGGTATCTAGTCATCAATGTGTGACAGTACTGACAGTAACGATCTATAATGCAAATTGGCCTAGTGGTTGCATGCTTGCTCCGTAACAGGCGGGTTGCGAGTTCAAATCCAAGTAGAGTCAAGCGTAAAGTATTCACCCCAATTACAGAATCCGACAAATGAACTGCGGAGGGAATCAAACTCAATTTTGACATTTTTACTATGAGCCAAATGTCAAAATTAAGTCAGATTCCCTCCTCGGATTCTGTAATCGGCGTGATTTATTTCAAATAAAATAAATTTAATTGCCCAGTTTATATTTCTGAGGGCTCAGAGAATTTCCCCTGTTTTGCTGTCAAATACTAAGTAAAAAAAATGTTGGATTCGTCTGCTCAGTTGAGCGCTCTGATATTATCAATTCAATTCAATTCAATTCAATTTTGCTTTATTGAACATTTCTATTTACAATTGGCTTAAAAATAATTTATAACTATTAGATACATTGATAAATAATAAAATTTTGTTGGCACATAAGGGGCCTAACGGTATACATTGGTAAAATTTTGAATACAAATAAGATTTATAATATGTGAAAACTTAATATAAAAGTCGGTTTGACTTTGTCGTCCTCGGGTTGTTCAGTCCCGGTTGTCCAGTAGCAGTGCATTTAGATCTGATATTATAAACTAAACAAATGTGTATACCTGCAAAATGAAGGGTAGAGCAGGATTGATCTTTCCAAGTGGCAATGGCAATATCACGAAATAAAAGTGGTTATCACAAATCTTTTTTGCAAATTTACAAATTGTTCAATGAGGAATATTTGGATCTAGTTGCGATTTGTTGTTCGCAATTTTTGTTTTCTCTCGATAGAATAATTGATACTTAAAGAGTGTTGATTTACGATTTTTGAGTATCAATATATTCATATTTTTGCTCAGTTTTGCAAATTGCAAACAAATAATCGTAAATTACGATATCCCAAGCCAAGGTATACCTAAATCGGGATTCATTTTTCGTAATTTGCAGCTCATTTTTCATGATCTGATCCAAGAATTTTTTCCGTGACTGAAGGTACATGCATGCACCTACAGTAAACATAAGAAACTGAATAAGATATGCAAAAAAACGTGGTAATACAAGTTTTGGGTTTTTTTTGTTTTAACGGTATTTTTATGCGATTAATGGTTCTCTCTCTACAGGGCCTATCATTTTAAGATAGAAACGAACAAGAACTATTTTCAAACAATTATACGGGATTTTTTGTTTGTTATATTATACATATCTATAAATAGATTCAAAATAGCTTTATACGGCCTTTAGTCCTATAAATTGGCGTTACGTTCGGCTTACTCACTTAATTTGTATTAAGTTCAACTTACATGCATTTTTCAACGAAAATCCACTGTAAACTATATCCCTCAAGATTAGAATTCCTAATCATTAAGCTGGAAGTTTTTTTTGCCCGGGGCCAGGCATAGTTTCTATATAAGAAGGTTTTATAATACAAATTCTATATACTACTGAAATAAATCAGCCAAGTAGTAGACTTAGCATTAAGGATTGGACTTGTTGAATTATTGATTCAAAATAGCTTTTTACGGCCTTTAGTCCTACAAATTGGCGTTTCGTTCGGCTTACTCACTTGAACTCAGTAAGCCTAACAAAAAACCAATTTGTTTGAATTCACATAAGTATATGGAGTAGTGAATGGCACGAACAATCTTAAAGCCTCTTCTGCCAGCTCTAGACATTTTCCTCTTCTTTTTTATCCAGAAATTATCAATAGTTTTAACATTGAATTCTGAACATACCATCTGCAGCTTAATATATAAGATTTTCTGTCATTCCTACCAATGGAAGATTGGTCAGATGGACTGATATATTCTAAAAAAAGATAACCTATCCATATTCTAAAAAAAGATAACCTATCCATCTCTGTCCATTTCCAACTTCAAAATCGAGTTCTGGAAAGTCACTTAATAGTTTCTCTTCCAAATTATGCAAACTGTCATGAGAGGAATATGAGGGCTGACCGTCATGGCAGGGACAGGGATTCATCTGATGAAATTTCGTTAAGAATTTTCTGAGCACAGGGAAAAGAATCATATATATATTTTTTTTGGAAATACTCTGAACACAAATGAAGTTTTGCGAGGAATCCTTTGATTTGTCTTTTGCTCATATTCAAGTCCCCATATTAATAAACGGCGGATAACAACGTGCTAGCGTTTATACATCTGTTAACTAGTAATTCTTATTAACAAATGCGTAATAGTCTGTGACGTGTGTTAACGTACGGATAACTTTAACTAGCCAGATTTCACGTATAATGAACGGATAACTTCTTAACACATACACGCACGTGTTATGAATATGGTCAATGACACCACCAATAAGAATGACATCGACATCGTCAAACCTTGTTTAACGACAAAAACAAGCAGATTCTAAATAAATGTGAAAATGGGAACGGAAACGAATCAAATAACATTTCATTTCCTTTCCCATCAAACTGTTAACTATGTATATATTATTTGTAGGTGAAATTAATAAAGAAGGGCATTCATTGACTGACCAGCAAAAAGTAAAGTGTTTTTATTTTACCTTTCTTACTTTTAAAGCTGAATAGTTGTGCAATCAAAACAAATAAAGTGCAAGAACTTAACTGGCGCAGTCGACGAACCTACACGAAAATAGTGGTCTTAAAAAGTGGATACGTAGTGTTGTAGTAAAAATTTAAAAACGACACGAAGAAACGAATCTTAAGAGACAGTGATTTTTTTTTTTGAAACAATATAATAATTGTGAGCTAAAAATCAGCCACAAAAAATACATTAAAAGACAGTGTTTGGTTGTTTACCGTCCACAACCCCTCCACCACCCTGATAAAAAAAAAGTGAAGTGAGAGTTTAAAAATAAATTGTGTTTGCCATCCACAACCCCCACCTCCTCCCGTGAAGTAATAAATAAATACATCAAAAAAAAAAAAAAAAAAAAAAAAAAACATTGATTGAAGTGTGATACAGTCAAAGACAACGACAATGACTCCGGAAGAAATCGAACAACAACAGCAAAAAATGCAGCAATGCATTACGATGCTTACTCAGTTGGTAGTGCAAAGCACTAGAGCGGCAACCAGTATGCAGAAGGAATTGGATTTCATACCAATTTTCAAGGGTGAACCTGGGACGCTACCGTCGTTCATCGATATAGTAAACAAAAAGATGAACGACTACAAAAAAGAAGATGAAAAAAAATCTGCTTTCGAAGTTATCTACAACTGGAAGATTTCTGGCCCAGCGAAAAATCTATTGAGGGTAAATCCGCCCCAAAATTGGTCGGAATGTGAGGAAAGGCTGAGGACCCATTTCAGACCGAGGAAGGACCAGCTGACAATCACCAACGACTTAATGAATTTAAAAGTAAGTTCTATTTTAGAATTAAGCAATAAGTTAAGTTCATTAGTAGAAGACATTGCAGAATATGCTGCATTTTGTAAAGAAGGTAGCACAATGGCAGATATTTTTAGTGGAATAGCTATACAAAGGGTTAAGGCTTTAACATCAGGAGCCCTAGCTTATTGTATTATATGGATAAGACTAACTTAACAGACGTTAGAAATACCATAGATAGTTTCATAGGTCAAGATAATTCAAATCTTAGAAATATTAATAAACAACCAGAAACGTTTAGGAAGATTGGACGAGATAACAGTCCTAGGGAATTCAATAGAAATAGTCATAAGAATAATCGTTTTCCAATTTTGAAGCAACCAGATCCATACAATCCAGGCAATAGAGATGCAGAATACAATTCGAGACCAAGTACAAGTCAAAATTATAGGAATAATGTGTGGAAACCAAGGTCGAATAACTTTAGACAGCAGAGTAATAGCAATTCACACCAAATGCGACCTGCAACAAGTAGTCAAAGTAAAAAATATAAAGAATCGGATCATATGTCTGTAGACGCGATGAGCGACGAAGTTAATGCTATACATGATACATTTTTTATAAATTAGCCTCTGAAAATAAAATAATGCTGACCTTGACATTACAAAAAAAGAAATATATAGCTTTGTTAGACACCGGGTCTACAATAAGCTTATTATATGTAAATAATTGCCAAGAATTAGAGTATAGAATACTGAGTGAGGAACCAACAATAATAAAAACAATACAAGGTGAAGTAGATAAACCCAATAGGATTGTAGCTACGGTATGTCCAGATGAATTTAAGTGTCCGGTAAATGCAAGAATGAAATGGATTGCTATAGGAATGGATAAGTCATTTAATTTTATTTTAGGTATGGATTGGGTAAACAAAAATGTAAGGGAAATTAATGTAGAAAAAGAAGAAGTGGTCATGAATAATGGGGTGAGCCTTCCATTCTTGACAAAAACTTTAGAAGAAGTAAATGTACTTGAAGTAAGCGAAGTGCAAGACATACCATTAGATCATTTAAATGAAATGGAACGAAGAGGAATAGAACCTTTAATTAGAGAATTTAACAGTCTATTGCAGTGTTTTTCAAACTGTGGGTCGCGACCCCCTAGGGGGTCGCCAAGAATAATTAGGGGGGTCGCGGTCGCGGTTTTTAAATTGCATTAGGAGCATACCACCTGCAGCTAAATAAATAAGATTTTCTAACATCTTTACCGATGGAAAATCGGCCAGATGGAATGATATATTCAAAAAAAGGATTGAGTATCTATTTCTGTCCGTTTCCACCTTCAGAATAGAGTTCTGGAAAGTCACTTAATAGTTTTTTCGCCTAATTATGCAAACTCTCATTAGAGAACTGTGAGCGCTTAATGTCATGGCAAGGATTCATCTGATGAAATTTCGTCGAGAATCTCTGAACCCAGGGAAAAAATCTTACATTTTTTTTGCAAATACTCTGAACGAGGTTTTGCGAGGAGTCCTCTGATTTTGTCTTTTGCAGTCAAAATGTTTTCTTGTCTCCCTTGGAGTTGTATCAAGATGTTTAAGTGGGCAAAAAGATCAGCGAGAAATGATAATTTTAAAAGCTGAGTGGGGACAGAAAAATGATTTGATTATTCCAATTTTGAATCTTGTACAAACATCAATTAGTCAGCTTTTAATTCCAGAACTCATGTGAACTAGACCGAGAGCCCACAGCAGATTTTGGGTGTGAGTGATAGCGAAAAATTAAGTTTGAGTGCAATTTCGAGGGTAATCGTGTTAGCCGAAGTTGGTTCTCACCCTTCCCTAGATAAGCTCCACGGATCACATATCACGGAATCCGAGACCATTTGAGTGTTTAGTTCGCCCTTCCAGACCGTTTAAAAAATTTAAAATTCTAAGTGAAAAACGATTTTTCTTAAGTCTGGCAGGGTGAAAGTATATACTCAAATGATTTCAGATTCCGTGATATGGGATCCGAGGAGCTTATCTAGGGAGGGATGAAATTCAATTTCGGCTTACACGATTACCCTCGAGGTTGCATTCATATCTTTTTTTTCGATTCACTGTTTTATCACTAAACCCCGGTTGTGGACAACAAGACTTCGATTTTTTGAATAGCCTTTAATAAAGCTTTCCATGCCGTTACTTCTTTTTTTTTGTTATCAATCACACCCAAAATCTGCTGTGGGCTCTAAATCTAAAAATACCTTATCTTTTGACAACCATCTGAGCTCTGTTTGACAAAGATTTTGATGGGCTCAATTCTTGTCGCTTTTTAAAAAACTGACAAAGTATTATTATGAATGTGGGGGTCGCCAGAATGTTTTTACTAGCAAAGGGGTCGCGTACTCAAAAAGTTTGAAAAACACTGGTCTATTGTATCGGGAAGGAGATATTTTAACTAGTACCGATACTATTGTCCATGAAATAAATACAACTACAGACGAACAAATTAATTCAAAGTTATATCGTTATCCAAAAATACATGAGGTAGAAGTGCGAAAACAAATGGACGAAATGGAAAAGAATGAGATTATAAGAAAAAGCAAAAGTAGGTACAGCTCACCGATTATAGTAGTACCCAAGAAAAAAGACCAGTCAGGTATCCAGAAGTTTAGAATTGTTGTCGATTATAGAAGGTTAAATCAGTTTACTATAGATGATAAGTACCCGACACCAAATATTGATAGTATACTTGACAAACTAGGAAAATCCCAATATTTTAGCACTAAGTAAGTAAGTAAGTAAGTAAGTAATTCATTTATTGAACATTTTATAAAACTACATTAACATAATAAAAATGAAGCTAAAGCTATGGCAATGCCGTCAGCTCGATTGACAATAAATATTTTAACAATTTTTGCGGTTAAGGGAATTAATTAAAAAACATTATTAAATATATGTGAAGCCATCAAATCTGAGCTTTCTTCAAGAAATATAGAATGGTTATTTAACTGCCCGTCAAACCCACATGCTGGAGGATGTTGGGAAAGACTCGTGCGCTCAGTAAAACGCGTTTTGTCATACTCACTTAAAGAGTTAGCTCCTCGACCGGAAACACTTTGCAGCGCGTTAATTGAAGCGGAAAATATAATTAACAGCCGCCCACTCACACATCTTCCTGTGACTACTGATGATGAGGAGCCTCTTACGCCAAATCACCTTTTAATTGGTTGTCCCAACTCCACACAAACACCGGGACCATTGGACCCAAAAGCTATCTGCCTTCGAAAGCAATGGCGAGTAAGTCAGCAGATAAAAGATAGATTCTGGAGGAGATGGATACGAGAGTATTTGCCGATGCTCACAAGAAGATGCAAATGATTTCAGCGAGTTTCACCTCTTGAGGTTAACGATTTAGTCCTCATATGCGATGTCGACGTTCCGAGATCCGAGTGGAAGAGAGGAAGAGTAGCTAAGGTGTTCCTTGGCCAAGATGGACAAGTTCGAACTGCTGAAGTGAAGACGGCTGCAGGATTGTTTCGAAGACCAGCCGTTAAGTTGGCTAAATTAGACGTTGCTGTTAGTGAGGCTTCTGACAATTAGTGGGCGCCTCACGGGGGGTGGGGTGTTATAAAATATTATTTATTAAATTACTATGGCGGTGGATTCAGACGTAAGTAAACAGATCTTTATATTTGAATGCATTCATTCTGAATGCGCCAACATCATTCTGTCTGGATGCAATCATCATCCATTTTATTTTAACTCGTCGAAATATTCGTTTGCCGAACTCAAAAACACAAACGCCAGCAAACAAGAAGGTTCGATCCGCCGCCATATAAATCGACTAAAATTGTAAGTTATTTCTTATATTTTTCTTATGTTAACTAAAGCAATATTAACTTGTGAATTTATTAGGAAATAAACCGATAAAAACAAAGTCGCTGTTTTATTCAAAAGATTTATTTGAACCTTCAACTTGCCACGCCATTTACAATATGTATGTACATTTAACTACTCAAATTCGGTTTCTAATAAAATTCGATATTTATAAGCACTTTTTACAAAAAAATACAGATTTTTCCAATTCTGGCCATTTAGGTAACGCACAGATTCCTGCATTGATAAAGTTTTTGCTCCCAAATTCTTTTGTCTTAATGCTGCATATATTGGGCAGACTCCAATAAGGTGAAAGCAATCTTCTTTCGCTTTAAGGTTGCACAAAGAGCAAAATTGGCTAAAACTTCCATTATAAGGTGCTCCATTGAGGCCAAGGACCTCGCATCTGGTCTTAAAAATGATTGAAATTTGCTCGTACGTAAGCGTGTCACAAAAATAATTGTCAGCGGCAAGATTAAAGTTGAGTTGTGAGTACAAAACTCTACTTTCCGACTGCTGGGCTTCCACTTCCAACAACGCTCTTTGGGTATCTTCGAACTTCTGGATTATGCGATACAGCCGATCTTTTAAAGTGTTCCGATCACCTGGGAATGCGACCATATCTTCTCCGTAAATCTCTCCAAGGTCTCGCCACTTTTCCATCCACCAATCCTTGTTTCTTATTTCATACAAAATCATTTTGTTGGCAAGGCGTGATTCGGGAAGGTTGAGGACTTTTAAAATATAGTCAGCCTGTGCCTTAAGTGTGTACGTATAAAGTTTGGGCAAGCCTGTCTCTAAATAGATTGCATAATTTGGTGATTTAATTGGTAAGTTGAACAATTTTTTGATGAAATTTCTTTGCAGCTTTTCCATTTCTTCAAATTCTTCGGCGCCCCATACTTGTGCAGCGTAACATAAAGTCGATTTAACTACTGAATCGAAGATTTTATACTTCGTAGAGAGGCAAACGTGTTCATTAAACAAAATGTTTTTCCAAGTTGAATTGATTAACTTTTGACAGGCCTTAACTTTCTCCCCAATGTGGGTTTTGAAATCCATCGTTGAATTCAGCTTGGCTCCTAAATATTTATACTCCTTCACGACATCTAGACGGCTTCGATGAAGGAACCAATGATGGTTTTGTGTTGTATTACTCCAATTGTTTGTTGAGAATATCATTATTTTCGATTTATCTGTGTTAATGCTTAGCCCCCATTTATCACAAAACGAAACAAGACGATTAATCATCAACTGCAGATTTTCAGGGGCTTCAGACAAAACAACCAAATCATCGGCATACAGTAGTACATTTACAATTGCGCCCGCAATTCTGACTCCACCAGGTAGTTCAGCTACAATATCGTTGATGAAGAGGGCAAATAACAGTGCACTTAGCGGGCATCCCTGCTTTACACCACTATCTGTTTCAAACCACTCGGAGAAACTTGAGCCATCCCAGACGGCTGCATTGGTTCCGCAATACATTTCCTTAAGAATCCGAATAAATTTAGTAGAAAGTCCTATTTGTGAAAGCTTGTACAAAAGTGCGTTTCTATTAACGAGGTCAAAGGCCGCCTTAAAATCTACAAAAAGTGCGTAAACCTTTTTGTTCCTGGCTTGAAATGCTTTTACTATTGAAGTTAGACTAAGGATGTGGTCAACTGTCGAGTAGTTTTTTCGGAATCCTGCCTGAAGTTCGGTGATAATGTTGTTATGAACAACCCATTTTTCAAGTCTTGTGGCTAGAATTGCACAGAAGAGTTTGGCAACGATATTCATAAAGGAAATACCCCTATAGTTTTCGACTCTATCTAATGCGCCCTTTTTGTGTATAGGAAAGATCACGGACTTTTTGAATGAAATGGGTACAGCAGCATTCACGAGGATATTGTTATACAATTTTTTTAGATGTAAGAGAAGTGTGGGCGATGCATTTTTGAAAAACTCGTATGGTATCCCATCTTCACCCGGTGCCTTTCCATTCTTTGATTTTCTTATTATTTGTTCAATTTCAACCAGAGATATTTCACAGTCGAGAATGTCATCAACGTAAAAAGGTTCTGCGGTGGTAAAAACAATATTCGTTTGATTGATAAGTAGGTTCTGGAAGTAGAGTGCTAGGTCTGTTGCAGAAACACCTGTCCCTATTGTAAATCCAGCGCCATTTATCTCCCTCACTGCCTTCCAGAAATCTTTTGAATTTTTAATGTTTGCGAGTTGCACAGCTTGGTTGTTTTCGAAATTGATTTTCTTGAGCTGGCACATATTTTTGTAAGAGACGTTGGCTTCAGTGTACCACTTCTTCAATACTACGGAGTCAGTTTCCCTCCATGCGTGTAATAGTGCAAAGGATTTCTTACGAGCACTGGAGCATTCGTTGTCGAACCACTTCTGCTTGTAAAATGTTACTTTACGTGAGACTCTAATTGTAGAAGAACTTCTAATGCACGATGTTATTTGCGATGAGTATTCTTCTACCGACTCTGCGTCTAGGATTAAATTTGAAAAAAAGTTTTCTGTAGCTTGTTGGTAAGATACTTTATTTTGAATTTTCCAATTTAATTTAGGCAGCAAATTAAGATTTTTTTGGGCAATCATAGAGTTATTTGTCCACTCAACAACTAACGGCAGATGATCGGAGTAGGTTTTTACCTGAACTTCAAACTTACTGATGCGATCTACCCAGTCATTATTTACTGCACAATAGTCTATCACAGATTTGCCTTGACCTCCGATAAATGTATAATGACCTTCACGATCTCCATCGGTGCATCCATTCAAAACACATAAATCATAGGTTTGCAAAACATCAAGAATTTTTGTTCCATTTTGGTTGCAAATGGTGTCCTTAGATGTACGGTTGCTAAATATAAAATTGATATTCGTTTCTTGCGCAGTAGTTGCAGTCTGCATAGTTCCTATCCTAGCATTTAAATCTCCAATCACCATTACGCTTTTATTAGATAGGTGAAATATTATATTATTTAATAGTTCCGCATCCTCGATCCAGTTATTACAGTTGATATAAAAAGGTACTATATACATATTATTCTGTACCAAATATTTCACAATAGTATAGCCGCACACATTCACAAAGTCATATAATTCTAAAAACGATTTTCTAATTCCAAAAAGGTTTCCGCCACTCGCTCGACATTTTTTTGCTGTACGTGTTGCTGCTATCCAATGTAATTTGTATTCGCTAAAGTATTTCGTAAATTTGTTGTAATTTTCTTGTGTTATGTGCGTTTCGAATAAGAAAAAAATTTGAAAACTTTGTACATATTTAAAAAAATCTACATATAATAATTTATTATTTAAACCTGATATATTATAAGCTAAAACATTTTGAAAACTAATAGAACTTGAGCTGACGACTTTTTTGTATCAATTTTGTCTAATACTTTCTACTCCATTACTTAAATGAGTTGCCGTCCCTGATGTTGATGGTTCATTCTGTTGTTGATTGTTGTTGAAGTTTGCTCTCGATGCCAGTTTGACAGCTTCGAAGTTTAGTTCTCCAAACATTTCCATTAGCGCCTGTTCGCCATTATTATTGTTGTGTTTTAAATAATTATTATTTGATAAATAAAATGTATCGTTTTCAATAATTAAAGCGTTGTTTTTTAATTTAATTGCAACATTGGGATGTTTAGATTTTATAATTTTTCTGTAACTTAACAAAATCCGTCGTTTGAGTTGCATTTGTTTTGTAAGGTCACGCTGGATGTAGAAATTTGTCCCTTTCAGTTTTGTTGCATTTTTTAGCATCATGTTTGCAAGGAAATTTGAGCCAGTTTTTAATTTCAATTTAATTACGGACTGATTTTCACTAAGCTTGATAGCTGGTGGCATTTTGCAACTTTCTTCGGTTCCAAGCAAGCGATCGATTACACTTTCTACTGTTTTTTGCGGATCATTGTTATTTTTGAGGATGGTGAAGATAATATTACTTGCTATTAGTTCACGGTTTTGTAAAGGGTGATTTTTTAGCTGGTTTGGTTTTGGCAACACTGGTTTTGACAGCTGACGTGTGTTTAGTACCTTGTGTCACTGTCAAACAGCTTCAGTTTGGTTTGCAATTTAACCATGAATCGTCTTACAAATGAACAACGCTTGCAAACTATTGAATTTTACTATCAAAATTCGTGCTCGGTTCGAAATGTTCATCGCGCGCTGCTTCCATTTTATGGTCGGCATTCTCGACCTTCTGAGCAGTCTATTCGGAAGATTGTGACCAAATTTCGCACCAAATTTACTTTGTTGGACATTAAACCACCAACACGTTTACGTACTGTGCGTAGTGAAGAAAATATTGCGGCCGTATCAGCTAGTGTGACAGAAGACCGCGAAATGTCGATTCGGCGCCGTTCCCAGCAGTTAGGCCTTTGTTACAGCACTACGTGGAAAATTTTTTTTGCCCGAAATGGAAGTTCTTGACTTGCATGATATGTGGTTTCAACAAGACGGTGCCACATGCCACACAGCACGCGAAACAATGGCGCAATTGCGAGGCGAGTTTGGTGAACAGTTAATTTCACGTTTCGGGCCGGTCAATTGGCCGCCTAGATCATGCGATTTGAAGATTATTTTTTGTGGGGGTATGTCAAGCCTAATGTCTATAGGGACAAGCCCACTTCGATTGACGCACTGGAAGCCAACATCCATGCATTCATTCGTGAGATACCGGCCGATATGTGTGAAAGAGTATGCCAAAATTGGACTCAGCGGATGGGCTACCTGAGACGCAGCCGCGGTCAACATTTGCATGAAATTATCTTTAAACATTAAATTGCAAGGTTCAAACTATCGATTCAAATAAATATTTCATTCATTTTTTCGAATTTTTTGTGTTTTTTTTTTTTTAAAGTTTTAAACCTCTTAAAAAATCACCCGTTATTTCTAGCTCACTTTCAAGGTTATTGCAGCGATCTTCAAATTGTTGCACTTTGATGGTTAATTCTTCATTTTGTTTTTTTAATGCGGATATCTCTGATGTCAAAGTTTGGAGGTCATCTTTGGTAGCAAGATTTCCAAGCTTCGTTGTGATTTTAGATTCGAGCGAATCATCAATTATTGATTTTATTTTTAAGAAATCCATATCAGAAATTGACATATTAGATGACGATTTAAATATTTTTGCGACCTGTTTAGAATTTTCTTCTGTGTTAGAGAATCTGCAAGCTTTAGGTGGTGTTTGACAGCTTTTTCTTTTCTACAGCCCTCAAATATTTGGTGTTTTCTCTTAAATTCTTAAGATTTACCTGGTTTCTGATGATTACCAACAATAGCAGCACTATAGACCTAGCAAAAGGATATCATCAGATTATGGTAGCTGAAAAAGATATAGAGAAAACAGCATTCGTTACTCCTGGTGGTCTTTACGAATTTGTAAGGATGCCTTTTGGCTTAAAGAATGCTTCAGCCACATTCCAGAGGATGTTGAATGAAATTCTCCGCGAATATATCAACACGATTTGTGTGGTTTATATCGATGATATTTTAATTTTTTCAACTTCGTTAGAAGAACACATATTATCACTAAGAAAGATTTTTACTAGGTTACAACGACATAACTTAAAAATCCAAGCAGATAAATGTAGTTTCCTCAAGAAAGATACAGAATTTCTGGGTCATGTTTTAACTAAAGATGGGATGTTGCCAAACCCAGACAAAATAAAAGTTATTCAGGAAATTGAAATACCGAAAACTGAAAAGCAGTTAAAAGGATTTTTAGGAACAACAGGATTTTATAGGAAGTTTATCAAGGATTATTCGAAGATTGCGTATCCTATGATAAAATATTTGAAAAAAGGTAACAAGATTAATATAAATGATCCGCAGTATATAGCAGCTTTTGAAAATTTGAAAAGTTTGATTTCATCACATCCAATTTAAAGATATCCAGATTATGACCAACCATTTGTTGTAACAACAGATGCCAGTGATTATGCTATAGGAGCAGTGCTATCACAGCAAGGTCATCCAGTATGTTTTATTTCAAGAACACTCAATAATCACGAACAAACCTATAGCACCACAGATAAAGAGTTTTTAGCGATTGTTTACTCAGTCAGCTACTTTAGACCTTATTTGTATGGAAAGAAATTTAAGATTGTGACAGACCATGCACCGATCAAATACTTGAATAGCAAATATAAGGGGAAAGAGTTTTCTCAACGACACCAAAGATGGATACTAAAGCTTCAAGAATTTAATTATGAGATCGAGTATTTGCAAGGTAGTGAGAACAAGGTTGCAGATTACCTAAGTAGATTAGAAAATTCTCAAAAGATAAATGAAAATAATGATGAAGAATCAAATTTAGAAATATCTGATGGTGAAACTCAACATTCAGTTGATGAACAAAGATTGGATCACATTGGTATAAAAGAAGATATTGTCAATAAATACAGAACACAGATTTTACTAACATACAGTCCAGAACATGAGGTTCAGACACTTCATAAGAGAACAGTTATAGAATTAAACCCATTAGAAAGCGAGAATTTTATAAAAGATATGCTAAGGAGATATATAAAGAGAGGGCAAATTGGAATTTACTCTGAAGTTAATGACTCAGATTACAATAAGATACAGCTTATACTGATATCAATGTTTTCATCAGACAACAATATAAAATTCATACGATGTTCGAAAAGAGCCCAAGAAATAAAGACAGAGGCAGAATTACACAAGCAATTGTCACTTTACCATACTAAAGAGTCAATGCATAGTGGAATGAACGAATGTTACCATAGCCTTAAAGATAAAATATATTTTCCTAAGTTGAGAGATCATATTCATCTTATAATAAGTAATTGCAGTAAATGTAGAGAAATAAAATATGATAGGAAACCGATTAAAGCAAAATTTTAAATCACAGAAACCCCATTAGAAAAAAATGAAGTTATTCATCTTGACATATTTCATTTTAAAAAACATGCTTTTGTAACTACAATAGACAAACTAACTAAATTTGCAGCAGCTTATCAGATTACTGACCGTAACTGGAGAGCGAAAAAGACATTAATAATTGAGCAGTTTGCTAAATTTGGTAAACCAAAAAAAATTATAATGGACAATGAGTTTAGAGCAGAACAACTAATTGAATTCTTAGATGCCGAAGGCGTTGAAGTTCATCTTACAAAACCAAATAACCATACAGGTAATGCAGACATAGAGCGGCTTCACTCAACTTTATTAGAAATAATAACGGGAATAGAGGGAAGTGAGCTCTCAATTGAAATGAAGATTCAGATGGCTATAGGAAACTATAACGATCGTTATCACTCCACAATAAAATGTTCACCTAGACAGGCAAAAGATGAAGAAGATAGTCAAAATTTAGGAGCAAGAATAGAAAAGCCAAGAGAAATATAATTAACAAAAGGAATTTAAGTAGAGAAAATTACAATGAAAATAGAGATATAGGACATATTAGGAATTATAAGAGACTCAGACATAAAGATGAGCCTTATTATAGATTAAATCCTTTAAAGAATGTACATGTGTCCAATATTAAAAGACCTCTCAAAATTACAGATTTTAATCAACGTGATAATCTTATTAATAATAATACCAGCAGTACAGGGGCTACTACAGGTAACTCCGATTCATGAAGAGATAGGATACACTACCATCAAGGTCAAAGAAGTTGAAATCGTCAACCAGACCACAACCATCCTCCACTTAATAAATGTAAACGACATGGACAATCTACTTTCCCAGATCGAGAATAATATTAAGAATTTTGACATAAGTAACAAGGAATTGTTAAAAACAGTTATAGACAATATCAGAGCCAAAATCAGGTCAATAGTTCCAAAAGAAACTAGACAGAAAAGAGGTCTAATCAATTTAGTAGGTACTGCAAACAAATGGCTTTTTGGTACCATGGATGACAATGATAGGCAAGAAATATTGGAACACTTGAAAACTAACGAAGAAAATAATCACAATGCTATTTTCAATTCGAACAAACAAATTTCGATTAATAGGCATTTTGATGATACTTTCAACATTCTCAGAAAAGCAATAGAGCAAGACAGAAATAAGACAACAGAATTCCTTAATTCAATTTCGGAACTTAATAACGACATGAAAAGACAATCACTGTACTTAGATCAAATGCTAAAGTTGAAATATTTAGAGAACAAAATAGATCAAATACAGGATAGTATAGCTTCCGCTAAAAATGATGTCTTTCATCCAAGTATTTTGACGTCAGAGGAAATTAAAATGTACAATATTGATTTTTATATGTTAAAATTAGTAAAAATTGGTGTATTAAAATATGTTAACCAATCATTAGTTATAGCAATTAAAATTCCTAAGAATTATATTAAAGTAGATCATAAGCTAATTTTTCCTCTACCAAACTCGGAATTCTTTGAGATTGATGAAAAAGAAGCATATTTTGTAACAATTAAAAACAAAAACTTTGAATTCCAAGAAAACAAACTGTTAAAAGAATTAAAAGTAAGTAAAAATTGTGTTTGGAAAAATGAATGTAGACTTAAATTTAATAATAAAACAATTATTAAAAATATCGATGATGATACAATAGTAATTTTGAATGCAGTTCAAGAAAAATTATTTCAAAACTGTGATGATCGAACTATAATATTAAGCAAAAATAATTTAATAAATTTTTATAACTGCAACATAGAAATTTGTCAAGAACAATTTAACAATCAAGTAACGAAAATTCAAGCTAAATATTTTTATCCAAGTAATAATGTAAATAAAACAATACCGAAAGCTGTAAACTTTGAAAATATTATGATAAAACATTTTGAAAACATTAAGGAAATCAAAGAATTGAAATTTCATAAAAATGTATCTTATGCCTTGAATGTAACTATTATATTAATTGCTGGAATATTTGTAATCATTTTAATCTTATGGTTTAAAAGAAATAATGCAAATGTAAAAATTGTAAATATTGATGTAAATAAAAGAATTCAGGAGAATTCAAAGTCTGGCGGTGAAGGTGTTATGAATATGGTCAATGACACCACCAATAAGAATGACATCGACATCGTCAAACCTTGTTTAACGACAAAAACAAGCAGATTCTAAATAAATGTGAAAATGGGAACGGAAACGAATCAAATAACATTTCATTTCCTTTCCCATCAAACTGTTAACTATGTATATATTATTTGTAGGTGAAATTAATAAAGAAGGACATTCATTGACTGACCAGCAAAAAGTAAAGTGTTTTTATTTTACCTTTCTTACTTTTAAAGCTAAATAGTTGTGCAATCAAAACAAATAAAGTGCGCAAGAACTTAACTCACGCGTATGATAGCACCGTTTACTACTACCAGTATACAATTCGTAAGGCAGTGCGTGCATGTGGATGTGACATATGTATTAGAAAATCACCATAATTTGATGAAGTGGTCAATTTGGTGAAGTGATAAATACTGGAAAGATATCATATCTTTTTTAATAAGAAAATTTATGAAGCGGACAAGTTGTCTATCCGTGTGCCAGTTAACACGTGTGTTAGGGAGCGGATACCAGTTTTTTATTAATACTGCTGAAGATGTTTAAATGGTCAAAAAGACCAGCGGAAATAATAATTTTAAAATCCAAGTGGGGACAGAAAAATGATATGACTATCCAGATCATGAATCTTGTACGTTCATATGTATACATTAATTTTTCAGCTACTTTGATGGGTTCAGTTCATGTCGCTTTTTAAATAACTGACATTTAATATTATGAATGTGGTGGTTACCAGAATGTTTTAACTAACAAAGGGGTCGCTTACTCAAAAAGTTTTAAAACACTGATCTAGATGAACCAAGCCCATTTCAACTCCATAGTTGTTTTCCTTATAGATATATGAATTGAATATTGGAAAGTTTTTTCTACGAAAAAAAAAAAACTAATCTATTCAATGCAATTTTCTAGAAATGGAGTCAGAAAAGTCGATCTCATGGCTGAATTAGGCCGAAAAGGGGTAACAATGCGACCAAAGTCGCATAGCGGAAACCGTGGCTAAGGGCTATTTCATTACATATATTCTTGAAAAAGTGTTTATTGATGCATTTGCCACTTCACTTTAAACTAGCACCCATCATTGAGAGTGTCAAATATATTAGATAGGTACCAACTACTTACATTACTTGAAACTTACAATTTAGGTACCGGGGTTACCGAGGATTTCATCGTTTGATCTAGAATACTTTCATAGCCTTATACAGTGCAACTCCTGGTCTTTCCAGTCCCAAAAACTTTGACACAGTTCAGCTTTAAACTTTTTTTTTTTTTTCTCAACCTTGACATCCCCCATTTAAATATATCCTCCACCCGTATATACCTTATTTCAAAATTATTATGATTATAAGTATAATTGTTATAGACACTGTCTTAAAAGACTACTTCAAACATAATAAGGCCAACAACTTTGCTGGCATGAAAGTTGTTACTTCCTACACTCGCTGTAATTGTTCCTATTTTCCTATATAAATATGTGTATATGCATCAAGTGCCTACAAACCTACTTCTGCAAAAATAGAAGCATGCAATTAACACTTGACTTCCTGTGCCGACATTTTGTAAAATAAAAACAGGAATAAGAAGCTATGTATGCATGAAGCTCTAAAAAAGAGAAAATAGGTAAAAACAGAAATAAAATAAAGTGGACTGCCTTGAAGTGTTTTTCTTGTACAGTTGGCCGCCAAATGCTAGAGAATCTTTCCGCCTTAAAGCGGATTTCCTTTTCCTTTTCATTCACACACAATACAGCACATATACATTTAAACAATAATAATTACAAAAGAACCGTGGCAACATAAACTAAAAAAAAAAACGTCTACAAAACAGGAAATGTAAATGTGCACTAAATAAAATAAATACAAAAAAAAAAAATTGTTCAAGAAAAGGAAAAAGGAACAACCCTGGACCTGGACAACGCAAAAGCAGCGGCAGCACATTTCCGTTAATTGAGGTTGGCGATAAAACCACATAATTAACTGTAAAGAAAAATAATTAATTTAAGTTTGTACGTTGGATTTTTTTTTTGTGTATAAGGAAAAAATAAGTATAATATAGCACCTCATATAAAACGAATATATACCGACACACTGCTATAAAGTGTACTGGATAAGGATATGGAAGTACTTAGGCGTGCTGGGTGTAGTTCGTTTTAATTATCACCCATTGCTTTCCTCTCTGGAATAAGAGAAGTATAACAAATCTAAATGATATATGGATGTAATTCGAAAGGTGCGAACGGGAATGTACTAGTAGAAAAATTACATCCGTTTTCTAACAGGCTTTTTGTATCTATAAGTCGACCGACTACTGGCCGAACGAACGGTGGTGGTCGACGTGCTTTATTACAGATTCAATGAAAGAAGCATCATAAATATTGAAATAAATGAGGCCTAATACTACTCTGGAAGACACTCTAAGTGCATGAGCATGACTTAATGGTCATTTTACTGCACGTCTTCCCTTTTTATTACCGTGGAGGCCACACTCTGGCACCAAATGACTATTTTCTTTGCAAAAATAATAACTTTTGAATAATGAAGAATATTGTTTCTGCAAATTTTCTTTCTTTTCAAAAAAAAAAAAATCTAAGACTATACAGGGTGCCCCATTTTTATTTCGGTATGCGCTTGTTTTGCCAACGTTTGGTACCACTATGACTATCTAAAAAATTTGCCTAAGCCTATGTAAGTTTCCCATGACATAAAAACAGCAAAGTTAGCTCACAAATATTTATCTAGGGGATCTTCATTTTTTAACCACCAGAACTGGAGCTTCTATACCTCACCCTTTCTCTTCGGCCTTGATCGGACACAGTCCCACGGAAAAGAAGGCACTCTTCTTCATCTTGTGCGAGAACGTCTCGACTGTAAAGGAGTCGCCTATAAAGAGCTCAACAGCCGACGTGGTAGATTAGTAAAATCACCGCTTTATCCTGGATAAGCCCTCGAATGTTTAAATAGAGGAATAAATCAGGTAAAATACATATAGTTGCTTAGACACACACTCGCGAAACATTCGTTACAAGGGTAGTAAGCGAGTAAGCTCCGAAAATTAAGATGTTGGTCGAGGACATCGCTCTTGCAATGTAACAATTATAAATTGGGTGGCGCAACAGCTCATGGAGAACCAGGGCCTAGTGACTTACAACTCACAACCATCCCTGTGTGCGTGTTTGTTTGCAGGAATGGAGGGGACCTACAGTTTTTTGCCGAGTCCGAACGGCTAAATGAGAAGCACTTTTTCATGACAAGTATACTCTTGGAGGATTTGTCAGTTCCTCGCAGGAGAAACACGGTAGCACGGCTGGGATGTAAATGTAACCATTGCTTCAGGTTGGAATAATAATGTTGGTACTCCGACTCTGATGTTCTGTGTAATCCAAAGTAACGTCTAAGACACAGCCTCTCAAATTCCGGAATACTTTTCCATTGGAGAACGGGAAACGTTGAACTAAACCAGAATCCATATGAGGGCCATATAGGATATCACCTTCAGCTATAAAACAACCGTTTCGTCAGGGCACCACTCATGTATTTGGGGTTTGGCTACGATATCCTGCATCACAATATCCCGCGTAACAACATCCCGCGTGACAAAATTTCGCGTAACGATATCCCTACTACAATGCGACGGTGCATAAAATTTTTCTTTCCCATAGGAATTAGTGCCTTGATTGAATGAGAATCAACAGGAACGAAGTTTCCTACTATTTCGATCATTTTTTAGTACGCAAAGGACTTCACACTTTTTTGAATTAGGTACTCTCTGTTTCGGTCCCTTGAAGGAATGAGAGTCAATGAGAACGAAGCACTACCCAAAAGTCGTCGCGAAAAAGTATTTAATGAGGTGTGATTCCGAATTAAATTTCAGTTCTTATTAGAAATCGGTAGAGGTTAGTCCCCGAGGTAAAGAGACAAAAATTGATTTTTCAATTTTGGTTCGACGGTGGTCTATCTGGATCTGGACAGACGATTATGGCCTGAAATTTGGACAGGCAACTATGGTTTGGATCTGGATCCGGACGGACGGCTATGGTCTGGATCTGGACGGATGACTGGTCTGGATCTGGACGGGCGACGATGGGTTGGGTCTGTGACGGAAGTGGATATGGGACTGGGACAAAGGTTCTGAAGGTGGGTGTGGAATCTGGACAAAGGATACATTTTTTCTTTGCGAAAAATTTATTGATGAAACAACTTAAATTTTTGTGAAAATTCATAAAAAACTACTTTTTTTGTAATTTTTTTTACAAATTAAAAAAAAATTGCCTTTGTGCCAAATATTTGTTTGAGTCAAAATTAAGAAAAGAAAAACTTTGTATGTATTTACTTTTTTACCAACTTTTTTTTGATTTTTTAGAACAGGGATTTCTTAGAACTTGAATAGGTATGCATTTTATAAGTAGCTAGGACGCTTAGTTTAGCCGCAAGTCGCGTTTAAAGATAAAAGTCAATTTTTTCCCCCTGCTTGGGCAGACTATAGGATTTGGGGTTGGTGCGAGGTTGGGTGTATGCGAAGTTTCTTTTGCATTTACAGAATCTGGATATAAAGAAACTTTGAATTTTAACACTCCTTTTTATTTAAAAATTAGCCAATAAACAGTGAGTTATGCAACCCCCCCGCTTTGACTGACTATGGGATTTGGGGTGGGTGTGAGGTTGGGTTTAGGTATGCAAAGTTTCTTTTGCACTTACAGAATCTGGACTTATACGTTGCTAAGACGCTTAGTTTAGCCGCAAATCAAGTTTAAGGTTGTCAACTTTGATGTCGCTTAGTTTATCCGCAAATCGCGTTTAAGGATAAAAGTCGATTTTTCGTATTAAAAATTCATTCATATTTCGAAGAAAAATTAAAAGAAGAAAAAAAAGTCGAGAAAAGTTTAAAAAAGACGCAAAAAATATAATCGGAGAAAAACGAGAGCAACGAAATATCCCGCCAAACACAATCCCGGGTAAAATTCTTCTCTCTGAAAATATATTTAATTCCAAAAAAATACTTAATTCGAAATCACCAACAATATTCTTCCGCAATTGTTTTTTATTTAAAGTATTGATTATCCCACCAAATATCATAGTACTGCCGGCCGGAGCGCCGCCGCAGCGGGATGTCTGAACGGCGGGATTCTGTTTGTTGTATTTTTATGTTAAAATAAAAATACTGATGCAACCAGTGATGAAAATTGACTTTTGTCAATTGTACTGAAAACTGAAAAGAAATTGTACTGAAAAAGACAAAATAGTACTGAACTTTTTTAAATTATAAAACAACGCAAACAATTAAAATAAATATTTTATTAAAACAAAAATACATAAATTAAATATACCTATACATTTCATTGGTATAATTTTATTCCAAAATAAGTCTTATGAACGGATAGCAACTTTGGCATAAGTCTTTTCTTTTTATTTACATTCATATGTACATACATTACATTATTTTTTTCTTACTCTAAAATTTCTTCATCGGCAAGTGGTTTACTCGATAAATGTCTATTCAATAGATTTTTTTGAATAATGTAGCTGTGACATTCATTTTTAATTAGGTTTTTAGTTTCAATTAGTGCAGAACACGTGTCCACCTGCATTCGTTTTCTTAGTTTTGTTCCATAATTTGATAAGAAAAAATTCTTTTGACGTTTGCGGAAGAATGAGGGATAGAAAAAGCACCCTGGACGATTCGGTTTATATTTGAAAACACGAACTCGTTGCATTCATTTTTCACAAGGCCAATTTCAGCCCAGAACTCAGAAATAGAAGCATTTCTAATTTTTTTAAGTATTGGCAGTCAGCTAGAGCTCGATATTCTTTATCAATGAGTTCAATGTTTTTTTTGTTCGCCAGGAAAAAATCTATTGAATTTACTTGGCCATCTAAAATTGAAGTTTGAGAAAAATGTTGCAACGAGTTCAAAAAAATGTCTTCAAAATAAAATCTTTTTTCACATCTTTGAGGAAAGCTATATAGAACATCCGTGCATGACTTTTAAAGCTATAAATTTCGCTTTCAGTTAAATTTTTAGAAGTGTAAAAAATTTCACTTTGGTCCCGCAATAGATTTCCTTGACGGGAAGGTGGTTTTCCAGTAAGTTTATTGACAATATGGGTTTTTCATTAAAAGCTTCTTTACGTGAAGATGTGGTGAAGTCTGACTGAACATATTTATTTGATTTTAGAGATTTATGAACGTTGACCTTTTCAAAAATTAAAAATAGTACAAATAGTACTGAAAATTGAAAAGTGGTACTTGCGTACTCGGGAAAGTCCAATAGTACCGAATTCAGTACAATAGTAAGCCTTTTTGCAACTGTGGATGCAACCAGAAGCCAAAAGAGTAATACAATAATCAGTGGATGTCCATTTGGCCCTACGATTACTAGCCTGCGCCGGTAGTTTCTCGTATCCCTTGAGACTCCACGTGAATAAAATAGTTTATGATTTCTGAAAGTTAATTTTCAACTTCAAGTCATCACAATGTAATCGAATCTGGATGAAGTCACGCTGCCAATGAATTCTGATGTCCTCAACTTTTGAAGATGTTCTTTACCCAATAAGATCGTCAGCATACGCAACTACCAGAGTAAAACTACCCATCAGATCACTGGTGAAAATGCTGAATATAATAGGTGAGTTGCTCGCTTACTGCTGAAGACCATTGTTTACATAAAAGATTGTGCTATATATAATAAATGCTGCTCTTAGGTTAGAATATGTTCCGAGCAAATGGAAAGTTGAGGAAGTCATAATGGTTTTGAAACCTTGCAAACCATCTCAAGGAAAGAAGTCTTACAGACCAATTTCACTTCTTCCTATAATATCGAAAGTTTTTTAAAGAATATTTGTCCTGCGCCTGCAGCCATTAAAAAAAGAGAAATGATTAATACCTTAACATCAGTTCAGATCAATAAACTAGCATTCGACAACTGATCAAGTGCATAGAATAACTGACGTAATTGAGAGAGCTCTTGAAGAAAAGAAAATCTGTTCGACGGTCTTTTTGGATGTTTCACAAGCGTTTGACAAGGTGTAGCATGAAGGCCTCAAATTCAAATTAAGACACGGAAATGAATAATCTTATTTCAAAGAAATAGTGGCAGGGATACCACAAGGAAGTATTTTCGGTCCAGTTCTATAACTTTTGTTTTTTTTTTTGTGATATACATCAAACAAAAGACACTATCGTAATAACGTTTGCTGATGATACTGCAACACTAGCAGTAGGCAAAACGATTAACGAGGTTACATTTAAATTAAAAAAATGTTAATGAGTGGAAAAAAACATGGCAAATAGCGCTCAATGAAGTCAGTCCACGTTAACTTTATGTATGAAAAAATAAAAAATTTTCCCGTCTTTCTAAATACCGGTCATGTTCCATTTGCGAATATGGCAAGATGTTTGCAAAATTAAAACTAAGAATTACTTAAGAAAAAGAATTGCGAAGGATCGTTTTAACCGAGAGGAGATCGTTGCTTTGTAGAGGAATTCAGCTGAAAATTGTTGCCATTATTAAAGAGTCCTATCCGACTCCTTTGTGCTGCAACAGGATGTGAGACAAGGGGATGTTATATCGCTAGTTCTCTTCCTGTTGGCGATTTACGGCGTATTGACGGCCAGTATTGGTGCAGCTGAGTGACAGGACATTCAAAGGAAACCGTTCGAAAGACTCAGTCATTTAGACTATGCCGATGACATATGTCTACAAGCAAATATCATCATTGGGCTGAACGGGATGTGCCAAACACTGAAAGTGAAGGGAGAGTCGAGTGGTCTAAGAATTAACAGCAGAAAGACAAAAATAATGCTCACAGGCCGCTCCACACAGCAGCGTATTATTCTACAAGAAACGCAAGTGGAAGGTGTCGAACAGCTTTACTACCTTGGCAGTATTGCTTCTGCAAACGGTGGTACGGACCTCGACGTTGAAAGAAGAATAAATTAAGCTCGTGCTGCCTTCGGTACTCTGTCCCCAATTTGGAAATCCAGTCAAATCTCTTACGCACTAAGTTGAGATTCTTCGAATCCAATGTCAAATCCGTGTTGTTATATGCTTGTGAAACCTGGAAAGCCAGGTCTACCATTTCGAGGATATTGCAGGCTTTTGTGAATCGCTGTCTTCGCCACATCCTACAGCTTCGCTGTCCACAAATAATACCAAACGAAGAATTGTGGCGAAGAACTAGTCAAGAGCCGAATGAAAACTAACCTAACTAAGTAACTGACCAAAACTATTTTTTGAATGAGTTCACACCCCCCTCCCGCGTACGTAATATAGCGTACACCCTTCCCTTTCTTCCCTGAGAAAAATTAAAATTGAATAATGAATCACAGATATTAGCAGAAAACTTTTTGGTGTACAAAAACAAATTGACCCCACGTCATGTTTGTAGCTTAAAATTGTACTGAAATAACGTTGAAAAAAAAAATTTCTATCGGTTGGTCGCTAAATGTCAATGTTAGTTTTTTTCAATGTTTACATATCAAGCTGAAAAATTTTGTTGAAATAAAGTTGAACAGTGTTTCAGGATATTTTCTTAAGAAAAGGCTTTCTGGAGAATTATGGAATAAACACAATAATTTACTTCAAAAACGGTCACAAATATTTTGAATTTTGTAAACAAAATTAAATATAGGAAAAGACTGCTAACAAAAAATCATAATGACTCTTCCTGTACTTGAGAGCGTAAATAATGATTTTATGAGATGAATATTATATCGCAATCGTGCCGTTTCAAAATTTAAATTACTTATAGTTCTTGATACACATTACACAAATCCACTGGCCCAGAGAGTATCCCTCCTATTGTTCTGATAAGTGGTGTCCTTAAAGGCAGGAAATGCACTGATTTAGTTTTTCCATTTGTCTTTTTCTGAGTCGATGGAAACAGCATTAATCGAGTCTGACTGTGCGAATCTTCTATTTTTTACTATCGTCAAATTCTACACACGTAAATTCTTAATTCACAAAATTAGTGCTGGTATACCTCAAGGATCCGTTTTGTGTCTGACTCTTTTTACTTTACATTCATAAATTATCTTTCGTTAGAAATTTCTAATCCATTGAATTGTGTTTTTGACTTCAGTATACGTTAAGATTTTCATATTTGGTTCTAGATCCAAATTTTTGTCTTTCGGATGTGAAACTCTAAATGTCCAGTTATATATTTCATTGAAATTCATCATTGAACATTTTGTTCTTCCATTTTGAGATGTTTAGAAAATAAAATCATTTACTATTTTAGGATTAAAGCTCAAGACTTAATTAATATTTTTAGTAAAACAAAATTCAAATAGGCCCAACCTTCCATATAAAAAAAGACTTTGATTATTTCAATGATCATTGGTAATGTAGTTTAATCCTTGAAATAATAAAACTAATTTTATGTGAAAGGCTGGACCAAAATTATTTTTTTTTTTTACAAGAAATAATAACTAAGACAGAACCTTTGTTTTGGCATCAAAATAATCACTGATTTCGCTTTCTAGACGTCTCAAAATCAATCATTAAAATTTTCTATGAATTTCAATTATAGCTATAACTGGCGCCTAACGACAGCCACCATATAATAAGCTCGACAGTATTGACCAATCGGGAATCGAAAACCGCGTAGAATGTAATGCTTGGAAAATTCAATTTAGTTTCATGTAATTAAATTAGTTTCTGCGTCGTATTTTTTATTTTCATTTAAGGTTATGTATTTATATATTTGAATGAAACAGTAGGACTTTCAGAGTAAGGACTTTATTTTCTATAGCTCAAGCGGAGTAAATGTTCTTAAAGATACTATTTTCCCTCCAATGGTAGTTCGTATTTTTTAATTAATGAAATTTTCACTTTGCTTCTATGTATGCATAAAGTAGGCTCAACAAAGTAGCTTTCTGTTTGTTATGCTCTTCCATAAAATATTATGCTTCCCATTAAAAATGTGTGTTTTAAGTATGCAAATAAATTATATATATTTTTTTTATTCTACAAAATGAGCAAACATAACTCAAATGAAGATGCATTATCATTAGCAATGAACACCACTTATCACAAGTTGAAATTTCGTGGAGATAATTTCAACTTCCCCCAACATAAATCTGAGTTACTTTAAATAAATACGTTTTTTCTTCATTCTATGCCAAGACCAACGGTCTGCATTAAGTAAGATTAATGCTTGCTTCTGAACTGCTTTTGCACAATATGGCAGGCGTATTCCAGCCATAACTGACCCATCTTCTAATTTAATAGGTCTATCAAATGAAAAATAATCATGTGTTCTACTTCAGAGCTAACAGTCTGAGATTATTTACCAAAAAAAAGGACATTATATGTACTTGTATTGAATTTTGTTTTTCATTTAGATTTTAAGAATATGTTCAGAGTGGTTCAGTTTTTATGGAAAAAATGGCCTTAATTCAATAAAACCTTAACTTTTCAACCGATTTCGATGTAACTTTTCGTCATAAATGGCAAACAACATTATGAAATTATAATAATAGATTATTGCTAGCTGCTATAAACCCACTTTTTTACTTGCGACATATGTAGGTACTTTAAGGAAAGTTTTGGATTCGTGCAGAAAAAAAAATTTGAGATAACAATCAAACATGAAATTACGATAGTAGAGAACACCAGAAAAGTGGGTGGCACAATTCTGTCCGTCTGTTCGTCTACACTACAGCCAAAGCGGCTCGATCGATTTTCTTCAAACTTGGTACCTACATAGTGGTTTTTGGTGATTATGCCCATCACATGCTTTTTTAATTTTTTTTTAAACCAAAAATAACGGTACCTGCCATACAATTTTTTCTTAGCAATTTTATATAATCGTTTTTTCTCTAAAACGGCTCCACAACATTTCTTAAACAAAATTGAATACATTAATTTTAGTAAAGGCTTCCTTTTGGTGGAAACCATTTTCAAAAAATGGTTATTAATGGTACCTACCTCCCCAAGAACAATTTTTTTAATTTTCGATTTTTTTCAAAACGGTAAGACTGATTTCAATATTTGTTTTATATTGAAGCTTTCAAGAAATACAAGTTGTGTTGTGTACCAAAATTAAAAAAAATAAATATTTTTTGAGTTTTTATAAAATGTTTAATTTTTTTTTTGAAAATCAAATATTTCGAAAACGATATGATATATTTTATTGAAACTCGATACTTAAGAGTTTCTAGTACTTTAGATACTTTCTAGAAAAAATTTTACATTTATGAAAAAATACAAAAGTTAAAAAACCGCAAAGGAAAATATTTTTTTTCTCAAAAACGACTCCTACGATTTCGATTAAACTTTTTTCATATACATACCTACAGTTGCGATCAAAATAATAGTAGTTCAAGTAAAAGAATTAAATAACCTTGGTTTTGTAAGTTTTATCACAACAAAAACATAAATGTTAAGAAAGAAACCAAGTTCTTATGTGTACAAGAAATCTGTGCGTAAGAGGTCAGCCAAAAAAAGTAATGAGATCTAAAATATATGCCAAGTTTTAAGTTCATGAAGTTTAATATCAAGTATCTTAAGTAGAGTAATATCGAAACAATTCCAAATCATGACAGAAATTTGGTAATTAATGATTACTGATTAAAATTTGGTGGATTTACTTGGCAAGTTTTCTCTTAAATACTTACTTAATCACAAATTTAAAATGTATGAAAACTTGACCAGTGAACCCACCAAATTTTAATCAGTAATCATTAATTACCAAATTTCTGTCATGATTTGGAATTGTTTCGATATTACTCTACTTAAGATACTTGATATTAAACTTCATGAACTTAAAACTTGGCATATATTTTAGATCTCATTACTTTTTTTGGCTGACTTCTTACGCACAGATTTCTTGTACACATAAGAACTTGGCTTCTTTTTTAACATTTATGTTTTTGTTGTGATTTCACTCCTTTTTGCAAAGATTTATTTTGCCAGGTGAAAGCCAAGCCGTACCGCTCTACAAAGTTTCATAATTCTATGACAACCGAAAGTGCTCCATACAAAATAGCAATTCTGATAAAGTGGGTGGATGGCACCCCCCCTGAATGGACAATTCCAAATTTTCGATTTGTTTCCTTTCTAAGTACTTCAAGTCCTACCGACCTACCAATTTTCATCGTTCTACAACAATCGGAAGTGCTCCACATAATTTATAAGAATTTTAAAGAATGTGGGTGGATGCCACGCCCCCTGAATGCAAAATTCCAATTTTTTTTTCTAAGTACTTTAAGCTCTACCAACCTACCAATTTTCATTGTTCTACAATAATCGGAAGTGCTTCATATAATTTATAAGAATTTTTGAAAATGTGGGTGGATGTCACGCCCCCTGAACTGAAACTTCCAATTTTTCGATTTTTTTTCTTCTAAGTACTTCAAGGCCTACCGACATACCAATTTTCAGCGTTCTACAACAATCGGAAGTGCTCCATATAATTTATAAGAATTCTAAAGAATGTGGGTGGATACCACGCCCCCTGAATGCAAAATTCCAATTTTTCCATTTTTTTCTTTCTAAGTACCTTAAGCCCTACCGACCTACCAATTTTCATCGTTCTACAACAATCGGAAGTGCTCCATATAATTTATAAGAATGTTTAAGAATGTGGGTGGATGCCAAGCCCCCTGTATGGAAAATTCCAATTTTTCAATTTTTTTCTTTCTAAATACCTCAAACCCTACCAACTTACCAATTTTCATTGTTCTACAACAATCGGAAAGGCTCCATATAATTTATAGAATATTTATGAAAGTGGGTGGATGCCACGCCCCCTGAATAGAAAATTGCAGATTTTCGATTTTTTCCTTTGTATGTACCAAGAGGACTACCGTTGCGCGAAATTTCAAGTTTCTACGATGTCGGAAAGTGCTCCATAATTTTGATGATCTGTCAGTGAGTCAGTGAGTCAGTCAGTTATGGTTTTTGCGATTTTTGAAGTCCTTTGTCTTGGGAACTACTAATGCTAAAGAGTTGAAATTTGGTGAGCCACCTGTGTTTGATCAGTTCAGCAAATACTTCGAATTTGAAGTTTCTGACTTTATTGGCACTGAAGTAAGAGGGGGGTTGAAAATCGCCTGAGTTTGTTCCTGTAAAAGGGTGTAGTGCCGCGAACTTGGCTGGGCACTACCGTGCCCTTTGATATTGCGTTGATAGTAAGAAAAACTATTACATTTTGACTAAAAAGCATTTTCTTAGTGATCGGGTAAAATACATTTTTTGTTGCAACGGTAATATGACAAAAAAACAACCGTTATTAATCAAAGCTACGAATTTTTCCGGTCAAAATAATAGTAGTGCACTGGTATATGTGAAGAAATATTATTTTTCTCTTTTAATTCTAAAATTGGACACTTAAAAAACGTTGGTTTTTGTTTATTCATTACACATTTATCGTTTTTATTGACAAATTGATCATATATTTGCCAGCAATGGGCAGAAGCAAACACTGAACACCGGAATAGCGTGTCATTGTTAGAAGACTGATATCTGAAGGCAAAACTTATGCTCACCAACAATGGTAACTTCCAAAGTCAGAAAATGGCGGGTGGAAGCTGCTTTTGCCACCAAAGTTGATAAAACTAGTCATCAGACATTTAAAAATTAAACCCTTTACGCCAGCTTCTGAAATTAAAGGCATATTTTATGTTGATGTCATCAATAAAACGTTTCGTAGAAAGTCACGAGAACAGGTTCAAGCCGCTCACAGCTCTAGAGGGGTACCATTGTTGACAAAAAAAAAAGAATGTAACAAGAAGATTGAAATTTGCAAAGGAAAAACTATGACTGGCCTGCATGAATTGGAGTAATATTCTGTGGTCAGACGAGTCCAAGATTATTTTATATGGTAGAACTTGACCCAAAAATATGTAAGAAGGCCACCAAACACAGAATATAATCCACGTTTAAGCAATAACAATTAAACTTGGAGGACTCAGCATAAGGGTTCGGGCATGTTTTTCTTTCTACGGTGTTTTTCCAATACACCAAATTGAAGGTTCAGAGAAAATTGAAAAACTCAATAAGGGTATTCAATTCATACAACAGCGTAAAGTCGTCGTAAACGTTGTAAACTTTTAAACTTCGTAATTCTGTCACAATTTGTATGGAAAATTTGACAGATTTACGAAATTTAAAACTTTACGATGTTTACGACGAGTTTACGCTGTTGAATGAATACCCTTAATGAAAAATTTTCAAAATTGTAAAAGTAGACAAAATGTACTTATTAGAAACTTACTAATGTAAATCTTAACATAAATTAACTCTGTGATATGACTGTCAATTTTTTATTTATTTATTTTGTTTTCAAATATATAAATACTTATTATTTATTTATTATATGTTTATTAATTCATTAATCTAGTTATTTATTTATATGTTTTTTGTGCTTTGTTTTTATTTATTCACTTATTTATTTATTAACTTGTTTATTTGTTGCATGTTAATTATTTATTTATTTGTTTACGTATTTATTTAATACTAGTACGTCCAGCCCTCGAAATTCGAGTGCTAATAACACCACAGCATTACGTGAAGCGACTCATTTTGACGTCTCTTATTTTTATCTCACTCTCATCTCTTGGAAAGAGATGGCCAAAGTGAGGCAGAAGCTTTTAATTTTTTTGAAAATTTCCGCTCACTTCGCCATCTCTTTCTTTTCAATGAATAGAAATGAGATAAAAAATAGAGACGTCAAAATGAGTCGCCTCACGTGAAGCTAATATAAACACCGTCAATGGATTAAAAAATCTCTAAGAAGTCTGAAATTTTTGATAAATTTTTAGTGCTCCAGAAAAAAGTGATTTTAAGTAAATTGTCAAAACATAGTTTGCCCCCTACATTGCATGCCATCAACTGAAAAAATTCCATGCCATCAATTCTAAAATTCTTGATGAATTTTCACTCCTCCAGAAAAATATGATTTTATGGCAATTGGGTGACAATTTGAGCCGACGTGTTGAGCTAAATGCTCATAGCTTAAAAGCGGATACAAACTGTGTTATCGGCGTGTAGTAGACACTAAAAGTTTACTCGTCAACGGGTTGACAGCTCGTTGCAAAAGTGACGTTTGCATAGAATTGGGGCTAAGTTGAACCAAGAGAAGTGGCATTTCCATACGATTTATCGATTACAAATTCATCCACGGATTAGAGGACAACCCCTTCGGGCTAAGCTAAGCGAAGAGAATTATCAGCGCCTAGCTTAAATTAATTAACACAACAAACATTTAAGTTATTAGCACGTTGACAACTTATAGCTTTTTTGCAAGCATAGATGAAGTCGGTAGAAAAAACGACACCGGCGATTACCGACGCCATCACAGAAAAAAACATGGAGTTTCCATTCAAACTATCGATAACATATACGGAATTCATTCCGGTAACATAGTTTTTCTCCGTGCTTAAGTTAAGCACCGGAAATTCTCCGGGCTTAATGGTCGTTCCACACTATCCCACTGAGTATTAATACATGTCAAAAAAGTGGGAAGAAATCATGTATAATAGTGCGGAAACAAAATATGAAATTTCATCACACATAACTTGACAGCGCATCCGACACGAATTGACATGTGTTAATACATGAAAATATTTAGGATCGGTTCTAAAACCATCACACTTTCTATCCCACTTGGGCGTTTGAGGTTATGGTGAAACTGATTTTTTTATGCAAGTGTGGAAGCAAAATATGAAAGTCAGTTACATCACACAAATTTGGCAGTCATATGAAATTTCTTCCCACTTTATTCTGACATATGTTAATACTTTGTGGGATAGTGTAGAGGTAACTAAGCCCGAACACTTAGGCTGAAGAGCACCGAAAATATTTCTTTCATCACGTATGACACTCCGCTTCTAACAAAAATTGACGTTTGCATACATTTTTTTTATAGCAAAATGAGCCAGGGTATATTTGCATACGATTTTAAGATGTACTCCAACATTAAGTAAAAAATTGCAAGAATAGTTCCATCGTGTAAAAGCAGTCTTGGTCGTGTAGAAGAACTGAGCTACTTATCATTATTTTCTGCAGCACTGAACGCTGCCATCCAAAATTTCCATAATCTTTCCAGTCATGCTGTAAGATTGGTTGGTTGGTAGGTGTCAAAATCAAAACGTCACCGACATATAAAAACAAACTAAAAGTGAATAAAAAAGAAAAGAATACCTAATAACAAATAAAACAAAAGGAAAAGGTTAGGAAATATATCATCATATTATAAAATGGCAAAGGCGAATCTTGTGTATATAAAACAATAGCGTCGTGAATTTTAAAGTAAAGATGTCAAGACATCAAAAAATTAAGTGTTGTGAACAAATACTCGGTCTCGCTCTGGTTCTCGCTCGCACTTTTTTGTGCAATTTTCTTTTATTGTTTTTTAGTTATTGTGGTGCAATTTATTGATAAATTTTTGCATTCTGCACTTCTGTGCAAAAAAACCTTTCAATTGATATATAATTTATATGCCTTTGGCTTTTGTAGACGGCGTAAATTGTACCACAAGATTCGTGTTTGCCGTTTTATAATATGATTAACTATCAACTTAAAAATAATATGTTTATTTATTGAATATTCAGCAATTTGATAATTATTTTCTGGTTATTCCATTAGTTTTTAACTTCTTTTATCAAGTCAACAGATTACTAAAAAGATCTCCTTAGCTTATAGCCTATTGAATAGACCGGAAAATGAGAGGTATAAAGGAACAATTACGTGCAAGGGTTTTTATTATTGAATATGTTTGTTTGGCCCATAAGCATGCTTAAAACCAAAAATGCTACTAAATTCACCCATGCGTTTCTGAGAGAATGGTCACACTGGCCACTTTTCAGTATTTTTGGTATAACTCGAAAACTAAGCGGAATTTGACAATTTTACATGTAATACTTTTTGTTCAAAATTAAATTTTCTATTGGAATGGATAGTTCAAAAAATTTTACGAAACAATTTAAGCAGGAAAAGTTAACAAGAACCAACTTAAAAAAAATAAAAAATCAAGGATATCTAATTTTTTTAATAAATTGTGCATAACTTTTTTTGAAGCAAAGATAGGGTCAAGACATGCGCAGACAAAACAAAGTAGAGACTAAAGGCCTTAATATGACACATTCAAAATTTAATATTTGTTCAAAATTGACAGAGATATTCCCATTCAAACCTTATCATTTCTTATAATTTTTCTCAGTTTTGGCCCGAAAGTCCCTTTTTCGGTACAATGTGGCAAATTTCACTTTCGTAAAAATGTTCGAAATCAAAATTTTGATATAATATGACATTAGAACTATAGAGAATTTATAAAAAGGATGTAAGTTCGCAATTTCGTTTTTCGGCTGTTTTTAAATGCGTTCAGACCTACAGACCGAACGGCTGGTCCGATGAACATAAGATTTGGTATTAGGTGCTAGGAACATTAAATTAGTCATAAAGTACCAAAAAATAGGCTTTCGGGCAAAAACTGCGGAAAATGATAAGAAATGGTAAAGTTTGAATGGCTATATCTCTGTCAATTTTTAAATAATATGGCTTTTTTTAACATTTCATATTAAAGCCATAAGACTCCAGTTTACTTTGTTCATGAATGTCTTGAGCGTATCTTTGCTCCGAAAAAAGTTATGCGCAATTTAGAAAAAAATTTAAAAATCTTTGATTTTTCGATTTTTTTTATTTTGGTTTTTGTTTACTTTTCCTGCTTAAATTTTTTCGTAAAATTTTTTGAACTATCCATTTCAATAGAAAATTTAATTTTGAACAAAAAGTATTATATGTAAAATTGTCAAATTCCGCTTAGTTTTCGAGTTATACCAAAAATACTGAAAAGTGGCCAGTGTGACCATTCTCCTTGCACGTAATTGTTCCTTTTTAAAAGGTCTATTCAATAGGCTATTAAGAAAATCAGTTAAATGAAGGTTTTTCGTAGTTCTCCTTCAATTGTGTGACATTCTCTATCCTTAATTATCATACCAAATTTTGTTATTTTTTCAGTTATAAGATATAAACTTAAATATCATATCTCTGTGCAAGCTGTGTATTCACTAACTTTTATAAATTGTAATGCTTTATTCTACGCAAATAAATATACATACTACTTTTTCTATACTAAAATTAATACGATCGGTACGATGAATTTCTGAAGTACATTTTTCATTTGAAAAAAGTATTTGTTTCCAAACAAAATTGAATATCTCCAAAACTGATCAATAGTTGTTATACATAAAAAAAAACTTCTAATTAAAGACACAACAAGATATATTTTCCCAAAGTTGCATTTAAATTCAACTATTTTTGGAAAAATAAAAAACAAAAACCAGACCAAAATATGGTTTTTCGCCAATATCTCGGAAATTTTGAGGTAACGTTAAAAAGTGATATGTGTGAAAGTTGTAGTTTTTTGCCATATTCTATTGAACACTTTTCATTTTTGGGTCAACTTTTGTCGGAAAATGCAATAATACAATTTCCCCCTCTTTTTCACCCCCCAAAACCCCCTTCCAACTCCGCTTCTGGGAAATAGATTTTGTTTACATTCCTTATAACCCCCTTCACTATATTCAATCGTTTAACTGCGGTTAACAATTTTTCTTTTTTTCGATTAAAAATACATGTTAATAAGCCTGCACTTTATACAATTTTCTAAAGAGTATTCCCGACTGAATGGTGATTTCATGAAAAAGAACGATTAAGATGTCTATGGACGGATAAACTTATGTTCTAGGTTCTAGGACATCATTGGAAAACAAATTTAATTTTGTGCTCTCGTTTTTGGTAAAAGCCTCTTAGAAAACGAGAAAATGGCGAAAATGGCTGTTTTTCAAAGCAAATATATCTTACACTAAAGCAGTTTCTGGAAAAAAATGTTCAATAACATAAAATTTAATATTTTTATATATAATAAACATTTTAATAATGCAAAATACAAATGCTTGTGAATTTCTAAAAAACTCATTTTTGACAGTCAATTTTTTATACCTAGCGGTATTTTGTTTTGACAATTTGTTTTTGCAGTGGATATAAATTCAATTTATTTTGCAGGATTTTCATTAATTATACAGTTATTATTGTATCATTTGATATTGAAATTTTTAATTCTTAAAAGGCACTTTTTGACAGAAAATTCATGTGTTAAAATCAGTTACTTTTAGAAAATGTTTTTCTTAGTACAATAATACGCCTACTATACTTCATCCAACAAAAATAGGCAGTGTAGGCAGGATAGGGCGTTTGCCTCGCATTCTGCCTACAGTATATTGCATAAATCTGTCCTTCGTTAAAGCTCTAACAGGGTTGTAGTAGTCGTTATTTTACATGAACCCAAATATGAAAGAATAGTATGTAGGGTTACCGCCCTTTTTTTAGATATAAATTTTCATTTAATTGTTTTATTTCATTTAATTTTTGTCATTTCAAACTACTTACATAAAGCACAACATACATGACTTAAAAATACAAATTGCGTAAAACTTATACCCGTCATAAAAACACAAATTGCACAAAACTTAAAAAATACACCTTTTTAAAATACAATGTACATACAAATACTTTACTTCACCTCGCGTTACGAAAATCTATGCAGATAATGTTCTCCTTCAAAGAAAATAGCTTAAAATTTTGTAGCTGCATTTTAACGTATTTTCCACTTATTAAAAGAAATGCAAAAGATGAAAAACACTCCACGATAACACCCATCTTTTATTAAAGCTCTTAAATCAAAAGCAACTCAACAGAAACCCAAGAAAAAAAGGCTGAACGAGTTATTAAATAGACAAGGGTAACTCTGAATACACATCAATATTTAAATGGGGGTTGGATATGAATAGCAGCAGCCATAGGCCACACTGCCATAGCAATTCAGTGCGCAAGTGCGCACTCAGATGTGCGCCCAATAGGACGTCGGGTCTGCTTCAGCTACAATCAGAAATTTACGGGCGGGCAAACAATTTTTTATGGAGGAGTTCTTTCAATTTAGTATCGTGCAAAAATATGGCACGCTACTGATTATGAAAAAGCATTCTCATAATACGTGTACTGCCTATTTTTATTGGATGAAGTATAGTGACCAGTGCTGCCACCCTATAGATGATTGAACGCAGTATATATGAGAAAAAAACGCAGTAGATTGCAATGTGCCGCAGTAGATCTAAAAAATACAGCAAATAATCAAATTCAATCCATTTTAAATACATTTTATTAACGAAAAAAATAGGAGAATCTTGAGACTCAACAATGACTTCAAAAACGAACTCCACTTTAATATTATTGTCAGCAATAACAAAAAATAAAAAAGAAGATCTATAAACTAAATTAGTAAAAAGTCACATTTGATTGGAGAATTCATACATATCGTCCCTCATTTCACGAAGTGACGTAACTCGCAAATTGTCGTTTTAGAGATTTGGGCTTGGTTAACTTGATTGCATATTTCTACATCATAATATTGCCTGAAAAATGTCTGGAACATGGTTCAATGCGTTATGACATAGTTGGCATAACTGCAATTTTAGGTAAAAAGTTTCTCACGAACAGACGTAACTGCAATTATGTGATTAGCAGTTTTCCGTTTTATTGCAAATTAAAGTGGTTTCAGGTACTAGGTGCATTTATCGGTGAGTAGAAATAAAAACGCTTTAAGTTTATGCTAAAATGTTGCTACTGACCTATCACTAAATTTAATTTAAATTCCATTCGGTTCTTCCTGTTTACAATACTCTGTCAAACAAAATTGTCAATACAAAGCTTATGGGTGAGCTTTTTTCAAAACAGTAATACCTGTGCATACTGTCACAACACTAAAATGCCTCACTAATAAGCTTTTTTCAAAACAGTGGTGTCTGTGTTTACTGCCACGACACTAAAACTTGTCACTAAAATTTCTCACGAACTGACGTATCTGGTTGATCGATTATTTGTAACTGTTTTAAGTATTGCATCATACCTATCATTTGAAACTTTAACATATTCTTTTGATCTAACAACAACAAAACCAAAACCGTTATAAAACACAGAAGTAACGCTTATGGAGGAGGACATAAAATTAAAAACTGCTCTCCTGTAAAATATTGAAAAAGCAGATACGTCAGTTCGTGAGAAGAGGGACGATATGTACCTATGTATACAAATATGTTTGCCTTACTTTCTTTTATATTTGCCATTTATGCATTTAAATTTATTGAACAAGTCAATAATTCCTGGTGAGTCTGAGGCCGACCAACAATCTTCATTGGGGTCTGTTAGCTCTTTAGCTAACTTTGGATAATTTCCAAAATTCTCAAAAGAGGAGTAGATTCGATTTGCCGCGCACTTGATTTTTATTTGAAACTAAATGCAGTAAATCTACTGCTAAGGGAGTAGGGTGGCAGCACTGATAGTGACCAATTAGTAAGTGACCAATTAGTAAAAAAAAGTTCAGTTCGGAACAAAATGCAACATAAGAGCAAGTGCATGCGCCCCAGTCGTGCATTTTATTTCTTACATATCTATTAACTACTAGGTAATGAAGAAAATGGTTATTTGGATTTAAAAAACTGATTTAGGGGTTCCTTCACTTTTTATTTTGATAAGATGTCAAATGTCTAATTGTCTAATTGTGTTTCCTATTTTCTCTGATTTTTCGGGGCCCTCGGAATTCAGCGCCCAGAAAACCTGTCTCATTTGCCTGTTTGTTAAAACACTGCTAACAAATAATTCCTACATATATATACACATACAAGCATACTCCAATTAATTATATTATTGTTAATGCTTTTCAAAATTAACTGTATAAAATAGATAAAAGAAATAATAAAAAGCTCGTGTGATCCAATCGTGTATTTTATCTATCAAATAACTTAAAATCTCCTGTCAAAATAAAAAAAAACTTTTAATTGAAGTTGTGACTTAATTTAATTGCTTTTATTGATTCACAAAATAAATAAAAAAAAAACAAGATAAAGATAAGATAATACAATTTTCAATGAGTGATGTGTATACTGCGTAGAGGTATGTATGCTACATAAAGAACAGTGGATTATTTTTTTTTTCTACAGTCCCACCTAACTCGGATCAAATGTCTCTGAATGTTTTATCTTCAAATACAATATCAAAAAACACCAGAAGTATAAAATAGAAAGGAAAAAAACATTAACGAAGCTTAGGTCGGGAAGCATTGACCCTCTTTTTTTTCAGTCTTATCATTTTAAATCAGTGTCCTCAATGGCTGAAGGGACATCCAATAATACAAAAAAAAAAAAATCGAAACTTTTTCATTCACCTAATGTGTTGGAAAAATAAAATGTCACCCAGGAGAATTTTTTACTTCGAAAATTAATGATTGCCTTTCATTTTGTTCGTTCGATGGACATCAGTAGGGAGAACCAACCCACCCATCCCAAAGGAAAAAGTTTAATAAAATAAAAATATTTTCCAAACGAAAATAGGCTTTAGGCAGACCTAAAGTTTGACAACCGACAACCCCCCCATAAAACAACGTCAATTGACGGTAATTAATGGACTTCAATTTTGACATATGCTAGGGGTTTCCTTTCGACGCGACGCACCGTCATATTGTTTTGAGTTTGTTAAATTGTGTAATGGTGTCTACAGTCTGTCACTTGTCACGAATATTGTATCACCCCATTATCCATTGAGAATTTTGTATTTTTCTTATGTTAAAGAATAAGAGGGGACTATATAAGACTAACAAGGTATGTAGGTAAATTAGAGTACCTCTATGGGTATGGTATAATGTTTCAGAATTGTTTGGAAAATTGAAGTTTCGTGGGGGCTCATTTCGTCATTTTTTGTTTAGCTTGTTTTTTATTAATTTAGCACTTTGTTGTAGCGTCATCCAACGATGGCCAACTACCTTTTGTTTTCTAAATGATTTAACAAATCATCAATTCGTTTACATATTTCATTTTGCAAGGCAAGAAAGTTTTGGATTTGTGCAAAAACTTTTCGAGCTATGAATAAAATTGACATAACGATGATAGAGGCCACGAAAAAAACGGGTCCACCAATTCCGTATGTCTATCTGTCTCTTCCTCCTCAACCTACAGCCTATAGGCCAACTCAAGCGATTTTCTTCAACAGAGAAATTTCGTTTTGACACCCCCCGAAAAATAGCTTTCTGTCTAATACCGTTGGAAAGGTCTTTTATGTACTACAATTATCGTTACTAGAGGAGCTCATTTCAAATCACTATGTGAACAAAGTTATTCCCTTGCTTAAAATGTGTTTCTAAAACTCGAACATTTTCAATACTCCATGTTTTTAAACTCGATTAAAACTTGATTAAACTTGATCGCCTCAATGAATTTAAATCCGACGAACACAAGCAGTATATTTTTGGAAAGAGGCTGGTGGATCTGACCACCATTAAAAAAAAAATAATAAATATATGTAGTGTGTTAAAAAAAATGTT